>OY759210.1:50790087-51305194 GCA_963662105.1 Meiosimyza platycephala
AAATTGTTTAAAGCTTTCAATTTTTTGAAGTTTTCTATTTTTGGTGACTTTTCAAAGTTTTTGGAAATTTTTCAATTTTCGAAAATTTATTATTTTTAGTAATTTTTCGATACTTTTTGTGCTTTTTTTCTAAATTTTTATATTTTTTTCTAAATTTTGAAAGCTTTGAGCGTTTTTTAATTGTTTAAAACTTTAAATTTTTTGAAGTTTTCTATTTTTGGTGAATTTTCAAAGACTTTGGAAATTTTTCAATTTTCGAAAATTTGATATTTTTAGTAATTTTTCGATACTTTTTGTGCTTTTTTCTAAATTTTTATACTTTTTTCTAAATTTTGAAAGCTTTGAGCTTTTTTTACTTGTTTAAAACTTTCAATTTTTGAAGTTTTCTATTTTTGGTGAATTTTCAAAATTTTTGGAAATTTTTCAATTTTCGAAAATTTTATATTTTTAGTAATTTTTCGATACTTTTTGTGCTTTTTTCTAAATTTTATATATTTTTCTAAATTTTGAAAGCTTTGAGCGTTTTTTAATTGTTTAAAGCTTTCAATTTTTTGAAGTTTTCTATTTTTGGTGAATTTTCAAAGTTTTTGGAAATTTTTCAATTTTCGAAAATTTGATATTTTTAGTAATTTTTCGATACTTTTTGTGCTTTTTTCTAAATTTTTATATATTTTTCTAAATTTTGAAAGTTTTGAGCTTTTTTTACTTGTTTAAAACTTTCAATTTTTTGAAATTTTCTATTTTTGGTGAATTTTCAAAGTTTTTGGAAATTTTTCAATTTTCGAAAATTTTATATTTTTAGTAATTTTTCGATACTTTTTGTGCTTTTTTCTAAATTTTTTTTTTTTTCTAAATTTTGAAAGTTTTGAGCTTTTTTAACTTGTTTAAAACTTTAAATTTTTTGAAGTTTTCTATTTTTGGTGAATTTTCAAAGTTTTTGGAAATTTTTCAATTTTCGAAAGTTTTATATTTTTAGTAATTTTTCGATACTTTTTGTGCTTTTTTCTAAATTTTTTTTTTTTTTCTAAATTTTGAAAGTTTTGAGCTTTTTTAACTTGTTTAAAACTTTAAGTTTTTTGAAATTTTCTATTTTTGGTGAACTTTCAAAGTTTTTGGAAAATTTTCAATTTTCGAAAATTTTCAATTTTCGAAAATTTGTTATTTTTAGTAATTTTTCGATACTTTTTGTGCTTTTTTCTAAATTTTTATATTTTTTTCTAAATTTTGAAAGCTTTGGGCGTTTTTAAATTGTTTAAAGCTTTCAATTTTTTGAAGTTTTCTATTTTTGGTGAATTTTCAAAATTTTGGAAATTTTTCAATTTTCAAAAATTTATTATTTTTAGTAATTTTTCGATACTTTTTGTTCTTTTTTCTAAATTTTTATATTTTTTTCTAAATTTTGAAAGCTTTGAGCGTTTTTTATTTGTTTAAAACTTTCAATTTTTTGAAGTTTTCTATTTTTGGTGAATTTTCAAAGTTTTTGGAAATTTTTCAATTTTCGAAAATTTGATATTTTTAGTAATTTTTCGATACTTTTTGTGCTTTTTTCTAAATTTTTATATTTTTTTCTAAATTTTGAAAGCTTTGAGCGTTTTTTAATTGTTTAAAGCTTTAAATTTTTTGAAGTTTTCTATTTTTGGCGAATTTTCAAAGTTTTTGGAAATTTTTCAATTTTCGAAAATTTTATATTTTTAGTAATTTTTCGATACTTTTTGTGCTTTTTTCTAAATTTTTTTTTTTTTCTAAATTTTGAAAGTTTTGAGCTTTTTTAACTTGTTTAAAACTTTCAATTTTTTGAAGTTTTCTATTTTTGGTGAATTTTCAGTTTTTGGAAAATTTTCAATTTTCGAAAATTTGTTATTTTTAGTAATTTTTCGATACTTTTTGTGCTTTTTTCTAACTTTTTATATATTTTTTTCTAAATTTTGAAAGCTTTGAGCGTTTTTTAATTGTTTAAAACTTTCAATTTTTTGAAGTTTTCTATTTTTGGTGAATTTTTAAAGATTTTGGAAATTTTTCAATTTTCGAAAATTTCATATTTTTAGTAATTTTTCGATACTTTTTGTGCTTTTTTCTAAATTTTTATATTTTTTTCTAAATTTTGAAAGCTTTGAGCGTTTTTTAATTATTTAAAGCTTTCAATTTTTTGAAGTGTTCTATTTTTGGTGAATTTTCAAAGTTTTTGGAAATTTTTCAATTTTCGAAAATTTGATATTTTTAGTAATTTTACGATACTTTTTGTGCTTTTTCTAAATTTTTATATTTTTTTCTAAATTTTGCAAGCTTTGAGCTTTTTTTACTTGTTTAAAACTTTCAATTTTTTGAAGTTTTCTATTTTTGGTAAATTTTCAAAATTTTTGGAAATTTTTCAATTTTCGAAAATTTGTTATTTTTAGTAATTTTTCGAAACTTTTTGTGCTTTTTTCTAACTTTTTATATTTTTTTCTAAATTTTGAAAGCTTTGAGCGTTTTTTAATTGTTTAAAGCTTTCAATTTTTTGAAGTTTTCTATTTTTGGTGAATTTTCAAAATTTTTGGAAATTTTTCAATTTTCAAAAATTTATTATTTTTAGTAAGTTTTCGATACTTTTTGTGCTTTTTTCTAAATTTTTATATTTTTTCTAAATTTTGAAAGCTTTGAGCGTTTTTTAATTGTTTAAAGCTTTCAATTTTTTGAAGTTTTCTATTTTTGGTGAATTTTCAAAGTTTTTGGAAATTTTTCAATTTTCGAAAATTTGATATTTTTAGTAATTTTTCGATACTTTTTGTGCTTTTTTCTAAATTTTTATATTTTTTTCTAAATTTTGAAAGCTTTGAGCGTTTTTTAATTGTTTAAAGCTTTCAATTTTTTGAAGTTTTCTATTTTTGGTGAATTTTCAAAGACTTTGGAAATTTTTCAATTTTCGAAAATTTGATATTTTTAGTAATTTTTCGATACTTTTTGTGCTTTTTTCTAAATTTTTATACTTTTTTCTAAATTTTGAAAGCTTTGAGCTTTTTTTACTTGTTTAAAACTTTCAATTTTTTGAAGTTTTCTATTTTTGGTGAATTTTCAAAATTTTTGGAAATTTTTCAATTTTCGAAAATTTTATATTTTTAGTAATTTTTCGATACTTTTTGTGCTTTTTTCTAAATTTTATATATTTTTCTAAATTTTGAAAGCTTTGAGCGTTTTTTAATTGTTTAAAGCTTTCAATTTTTTGAAGTTTTCTATTTTTGGTGAATTTTCAAAGTTTTTGGAAATTTTTCAATTTTCGAAAATTTGATATTTTTAGTAATTTTTCGATACTTTTTGTGCTTTTTTCTAAATTTTTATATATTTTTCTAAATTTTGAAAGTTTTGAGCTTTTTTTACTTGTTTAAAACTTTCAATTTTTTTAAATTTTCTATTTTTGGTGAATTTTCAAAGTTTTTGGAAATTTTTCAATTTTCGAAAATTTGATATTTTTACTAATTTTTCGATACTTTTTGTGCTTTTTTCTAAATTTTTTTTTTTTTTCTAAATTTTGAAAGTTTTGAGCTTTTTTAACTTGTTTAAAACTTTAAATTTTTTGAAGTTTTCTATTTTTGGTGAATTTTCAAAGTTTTTGGAAATTTTTCAATTTTCGAAAGTTTTATATTTTTAGTAATTTTTCGATACTTTTTGTGCTTTTTTCTAAATTTTTTTTTTTTTTCTAAATTTTGAAAGTTTTGAGCTTTTTTAACTTGTTTAAAACTTTAAGTTTTTTGAAATTTTCTATTTTTGGTGAACTTTCAAAGTTTTTGGAAAATTTTCAATTTTCGAAAATTTTCAATTTTCGAAAATTTGTTATTTTTAGTAATTTTTCGATACTTTTTGTGCTTTTTTCTAAATTTTTATATTTTTTTCTAAATTTTGAAAGCTTTGGGCGTTTTTAAATTGTTTAAAGCTTTCAATTTTTTGAAGTTTTCTATTTTTGGTGAATTTTCAAAATTTTTGGAAATTTTTCAATTTTCAAAAATTTATTATTTTTAGTAATTTTTCGATACTTTTTGTTCTTTTTTCTAAATTTTTATATTTTTTTCTAAATTTTGAAAGCTTTGAGCGTTTTTTATTTGTTTAAAACTTTCAATTTTTTGAAGTTTTCTATTTTTGGTGAATTTTCAAAGTTTTTGGAAATTTTTCAATTTTCGAAAATTTGATATTTTTAGTAATTTTTCGATACTTTTTGTGCTTTTTTCTAAATTTTTATATTTTTTTCTAAATTTTGAAAGCTTTGAGCGTTTTTTAATTGTTTAAAGCTTTAAATTTTTTGAAGTTTTCTATTTTTGGCGAATTTTCAAAGTTTTTGGAAATTTTTCAATTTTCGAAAATTTTATATTTTTAGTAATTTTTCGATACTTTTTGTGCTTTTTTCTAAATTTTTTTTTTTTTCTAAATTTTGAAAGTTTTGAGCTTTTTTAACTTGTTTAAAACTTTCAATTTTTTGAAGTTTTCTATTTTTGGTGAATTTTCAGTTTTTGGAAAATTTTCAATTTTCGAAAATTTGTTATTTTTAGTAATTTTTCGATACTTTTTGTGCTTTTTTCTAACTTTTTATATATTTTTTTCTAAATTTTGAAAGCTTTGAGCGTTTTTTAATTGTTTAAAACTTTCAATTTTTTGAAGTTTTCTATTTTTGGTGAATTTTTAAAGATTTTGGAAATTTTTCAATTTTCGAAAATTTGATATTTTTAGTAATTTTTCGATACTTTTTGTGCTTTTTTCTAAATTTTTATATTTTTTTCTAAATTTTGAAAGCTTTGAGCGTTTTTTAATTATTTAAAGCTTTCAATTTTTTGAAGTGTTCTATTTTTGGTGAATTTTCAAAGTTTTTGGAAATTTTTCAATTTTCGAAAATTTGATATTTTTAGTAATTTTTCGATACTTTTTGTGCTTTTTCTAAATTTTTATATTTTTTTCTAAATTTTGCAAGCTTTGAGCTTTTTTTACTTGTTTAAAACTTTCAATTTTTTGAAGTTTTCTATTTTTGGTAAATTTTCAAAATTTTTGGAAATTTTTCAATTTTCGAAAATTTGTTATTTTTAGTAATTTTTCGAAACTTTTTGTGCTTTTTTCTAACTTTTTATATTTTTTTCTAAATTTTGAAAGCTTTGAGCGTTTTTTAATTGTTTAAAGCTTTCAATTTTTTGAAGTTTTCTATTTTTGGTGAATTTTCAAAATTTTTGGAAATTTTTCAATTTTCAAAAATTTATTATTTTTAGTAAGTTTTCGATACTTTTTGTGCTTTTTTCTAAATTTTTATATTTTTTCTAAATTTTGAAAGCTTTGAGCGTTTTTTAATTGTTTAAAGCTTTCAATTTTTTGAAGTTTTCTATTTTTGGTGAATTTTCAAAGTTTTTGGAAATTTTTCAATTTTCGAAAATTTGATATTTTTAGTAATTTTTCGATACTTTTTGTGCTTTTTTCTAAATTTTTATATTTTTTTCTAAATTTTGAAAGCTTTGAGCGTTTTTTAATTGTTTAAAGCTTTCAATTTTTTGAAGTTTTCTATTTTTGGTGAATTTTCAAAGTTTTTGGAAATTTTTCAATTTTCGAAAATTTGATATTTTTACTAATTTTTCGATACTTTTTGTGCTTTTTTCTAAATTTTTATATTTTTTTCTAAATTTTGAAAGCTTTGAGCGTTTTTTAATTGTTTAAAGCTTTCAATTTTTTGAAGTTTTCTATTTTTGGTGAATTTTCAAAGTTTTTGGAAATTTTTCAATTTTCGAAAATTTAATATTTTTAGTAATTTTTCGATACTTCTTGTGCTTTTTTCTAAATTTTTATATTTTTTTCTAAATTTTGAAAGCTTTGAGCGTTTTTTAATTGTTTAAAGCTTTCAATTTTTTTAAGTTTTCTATTTTTGGTGAATTTTCAAAGATTTTGGAAATTTTTCAATTTTCGAAAATTTGATATTTTTACTAATTTTTCGATACTTTTTGTGCTTTTTTCTAAATTTTTATATTTTTTTCTAAATTTTGAAAGCTTTGAGCGTTTTTTAATTGTTTAAAGCTTTCAATTTTTTGAAGTTTTCTATTTTTGGTGAATTTTCAAAGTTTTTGGAAAATTTTCAACTTTCGAAAATTTGTTATTTTTAGTAATTTTTCGATACTTTTTGTGCTTTTTTCTAACTTTTTATATTTTTTTCTAAATTTTGAAAGCTTAGAGCGTTATTAAATTGTTTAAAGCTTTCAATTTTTTGAAGTTTTCTTTTTTTGGTGAATTTTCAAAATTTTTGGAAATTTTTCAATTTTCGAAAATTTGATATTTTTAGTAATTTTTCGATACTTTTTGTGCTTTTTTCTAAATTTTTATATTTTTTTCTAAATTTTGAAAGCTTTGAGCGTTTTTTAATTGTTTAAAGCTTTCAATTATTTGAAGTTTTCTATTTTTGGTGAATTTTCAAAGTTTTTGGAAATTTTTCAATTTTCGAAAATTTGATATTTTTACTAATTTTTCGATACTTTTTGTGCTTTTTTCTAAATTTTTATATTTTTTTCTAAATTTTGAAAGCTTTGAGCGTTTTTTAATTGTTTAAAGCTTTCAATTTTTTGAAGTTTTCTATTTTTGGTGAATTTTCAAAGTTTTTGGAAATTTTTCAATTTTCGAAAATTTGATATATTTACTAATTTTTCGATACTTTTTGTGCTTTTTTCTAAATTTTTATATTTTTTTCTAAATTTTGAAAGCCTTGAGCGTTTTTTAATTGTTTAAAGCTTTCAATTTTTTGAAGTTTTCTATTTTTGGTGAATTTTCAAAGTTTTTGGAAAATTTTCAACTTTCGAAAATTTGTTATTTTTAGTAATTTTTCGATACTTTTTGTGCTTTTTTCTAACTTTTTATATTTTTTTCTAAATTTTGAAAGCTTAGAGCGTTTTTAAATTGTTTAAAGCTTTCAATTTTTTGAAGTTTTCTTTTTTTGGTGAATTTTCAAAATTTTTGGAAATTTTTCAATTTTCGAAAATTTGATATTTTTAGTAATTTTTCGATACTTTTTGTGCTTTTTTCTAAATTTTTATATTTTTTTCCAAATTTTGAAAGCTTTGAGCGTTTTTTAATTGTTTAAAGCTTTCTATTTTTTGAAGTTTTCTATTTTTGGTTAAATTTCAAAGTTTTTGGAAATTTTTCAATTTTCGAAAATTTGATATTTTTAGTAATTTTTCGATACTTTTTGTGCTTTTTTCTAAATTTTTATATTTTTTTCGAAATTCTGAAAGTTTTGAGCTTTTTTTACTTGTATAAAACTTTCAATTTTTTGAAGTTTTCTATTTTTGGTGAATTTTCAAAGATTTTGGAAATTTTTCAATTTTCGAAAATTTGATATTTTTACTAATTTTTCGATACTTTTTGTGCTTTTTTCTAAATTTTTATATTTTTTTCTAAATTTTGAAAGCCTTGAGCGTTTTTTAATTGTTTAAAGCTTTCAATTTTTTGAAGTTTTCTATTTTTGGTGAATTTTCAAAGTTTTTGGAAAATTTTCAACTTTCGAAAATTTGTTATTTTTAGTAATTTTTCGATACTTTTTGTGCTTTTTTCTAACTTTTTATATTTTTTTCTAAATTTTGAAAGCTTAGAGCGTTTTTAAATTGTTTAAAGCTTTCAATTTTTTGAAGTTTTCTATTTTTGGTGAATTTTCAAAATTTTTCGAAATTTTTCAATTTTCGAAAATTTGATATTTTTAGTAATTTTTCGATACTTTTTGTGCTTTTTTCTAAATTTTTATATTTTTTTCTAAATTTTGAAAGCTTTGAGCGTTTTTTAATTGTTTAAAGCTTTCAATTTTTTGAAGTTTTCTATTTTTGGTGAATTTTCAAAGTTTTTGGAAATTTTTCAATTTTCGAAAATTTGATATTTTTAGTAATTTTTCGATACTTCTTGTGCTTTTTTCTAAATTTTTATATTTTTTTCTAAATTTTGAAAGCTTTGAGCGTTTTTTAATTGTTTAAAGCTTTCAATTTTTTGAAGTTTTCTATTTTTGGTGAATTTTCAAAGATTTTGGAAATTTTTCAATTTTCGAAAATTTGATATTTTTACTAATTTTTCGATACTTTTTGTGCTTTTTTCTAAATTTTTATATTTTTTTCTAAATTTTGAAAGCTTTGAGCGTTTTTTAATTGTTTAAAGCTTTCAATTTTTTGAAGTTTTCTATTTTTGGTGAATTTTCAAAGTTTTTGGAAAATTTTCAACTTTCGAAAATTTGTTATTTTTAGTAATTTTTCGATACTTTTTGTGCTTTTTTCTAACTTTTTATATTTTTTTCTAAATTTTGAAAGCTTAGAGCGTTTTTAAATTGTTTAAAGCTTTCAATTTTTTGAAGTTTTCTTTTTTTGGTGAATTTTCAAAATTTTTGGAAATTTTTCAATTTTCGAAAATTTGATATTTTTAGTAATTTTTCGATACTTTTTGTGCTTTTTTCTAAATTTTTATATTTTTTTCTAAATTTTGAAAGCTTTGAGCGTTTTTTAATTGTTTAAAGCTTTCAATTATTTGAAGTTTTCTATTTTTGGTGAATTTTCAAAGTTTTTGGAAATTTTTCAATTTTCGAAAATTTGATATTTTTACTAATTTTTCGATACTTTTTGTGCTTTTTTCTAAATTTTTATATTTTTTTCTAAATTTTGAAAGCTTTGAGCGTTTTTTAATTGTTTAAAGCTTTCAATTTTTTGAAGTTTTCTATTTTTGGTGAATTTTCAAAGTTTTTGGAAATTTTTCAATTTTCGAAAATTTGATATATTTACTAATTTTTCGATACTTTTTGTGCTTTTTTCTAAATTTTTATATTTTTTTCTAAATTTTGAAAGCCTTGAGCGTTTTTTAATTGTTTAAAGCTTTCAATTTTTTGAAGTTTTCTATTTTTGGTGAATTTTCAAAGTTTTTGGAAAATTTTCAACTTTCGAAAATTTGTTATTTTTAGTAATTTTTCGATACTTTTTGTGCTTTTTTCTAACTTTTTATATTTTTTTCTAAATTTTGAAAGCTTAGAGCGTTTTTAAATTGTTTAAAGCTTTCAATTTTTTGAAGTTTTCTTTTTTTGGTGAATTTTCAAAATTTTTGGAAATTTTTCAATTTTCGAAAATTTGATATTTTTAGTAATTTTTCGATACTTTTTGTGCTTTTTTCTAAATTTTTATATTTTTTTCCAAATTTTGAAAGCTTTGAGCGTTTTTTAATTGTTTAAAGCTTTCTATTTTTTGAAGTTTTCTATTTTTGGTTAAACTTCAAAGTTTTTGGAAATTTTTCAATTTTCGAAAATTTGATATTTTTAGTAATTTTTCGATACTTTTTGTGCTTTTTTCTAAATTTTTATATTTTTTTCTAAATTCTGAAAGTTTTGAGCTTTTTTTACTTGTATAAAACTTTCAATTTTTTGAAGTTTTCTATTTTTGGTGAATTTTCAAAGATTTTGGAAATTTTTCAATTTTCGAAAATTTGATATTTTTACTAATTTTTCGATACTTTTTGTGCTTTTTTCTAAATTTTTATATTTTTTTCTAAATTTTGAAAGCCTTGAGCGTTTTTTAATTGTTTAAAGCTTTCAATTTTTTGAAGTTTTCTATTTTTGGTGAATTTTCAAAGTTTTTGGAAAATTTTCAACTTTCGAAAATTTGTTATTTTTAGTAATTTTTCGATACTTTTTGTGCTTTTTTCTAACTTTTTATAT
Organism: Meiosimyza platycephala; assembly: GCA_963662105.1. Classification (NCBI taxonomy): domain Eukaryota; kingdom Metazoa; phylum Arthropoda; class Insecta; order Diptera; family Lauxaniidae; genus Meiosimyza; species Meiosimyza platycephala. Next base: position 50,799,752 of record OY759210.1, read on the forward strand.
TTTTTTCTAAATTTTGAAAGCTTAGAGCGTTTTTAAATTGTTTAAAGCTTTCAATTTTTTGAAGTTTTCTATTTTTGGTGAATTTTCAAAATTTTTGGAAATTTTTCAATTTTCGAAAATTTGATATTTTTAGTAATTTTTCGATACTTTTTGTGCTTTTTTCTAACTTTTTATATTTTTTTTTAAATTTTGAAAGCTTTGAGCGTTTTTTAATTGTTCAAAGCTTTCAATTTTTTGAAGTTTTCTATTTTTGGTGAGTTTTCAAAGTTTTTGGAAATTTTTCAATTTTCGAAAATTTGATATTTTTAGTAATTTTTCGATACTTTTTGTGCTTTTTTCTAACTTTTTATATTTTTTTCTAAATTTTGAAAGCTTTGAGCGTTTTTTAATTGTTCAAAGCTTTCAATTTTTTGAAGTTTTCTATTTTTGGTGAATTTTCAAAGTTTTTGGAAATTTTTCAATTTTCGAAAATTTGATATTTTTAGTAATTTTTCGATACTTTTTGTGCTTTTTTCTAACTTTTTATATTTTTTTCTAAATTTTGAAAGCTTTGAGCGTTTTTTAATTGTTCAAAGCTTTAAATTTTTTGAAGTTTTCTATTTTTGGTGAATTTTCAAAATTTTTGGAAATTTTTCAATTTTCGAAAATTTGATATTTTTACTAATTTTTCGATACTTTTTTTCTAAATTTTTATATTTTTTTCTAAATTTTGAAAGCTTTGAGCGTTTTTTAATTGTTCAAAGCTTTCAATTTTTTGAAGTTTTCTATTTTTGGTGAATTTTCAAAGTTTTTGGAAATTTTTCAATTTTCGAAAATTTGATATTTTTAGTAATTTTTCGATACTTTTTGTGCTTTTTTCTAAATTTTTATATTTTTTTCTAAATTTTGAAAGCTTTGAGCGTTTTTTAATTGTTCAAAGCTTTCAATTTTTTGAAGTTTTCTATTTTTGGTGAATTTTCAAAGTTTTTGGAAATTTTTCAATTTTCGAAAATTTGATATTTTTAGTAATTTTTCGATACTTTTTGTGGTTTTTTCTAACTTTTTATATTTTTTTCTAAATTTTGAAAGCTTTGAGCGTTTTTTAATTGTTCAAAGCTTTCAATTTTTTGAAGTTTTCTATTTTTGGTGAATTTTCAAAGTTTTTGGAAATTTTTCAATTTTCGAAAATTTGATATTTTTAGTAATTTTTCGATACTTTTTGTGCTTTTTTCTAACTTTTTATATTTTTTTCTAAATTTTGAAAGCTTTGAGCGTTTTTTAATTGTTCAAAGCTTTTAATTTTTTGAAGTTTTCTATTTTTGGTGAATTTTCAAAATTTTTGGAAATTTTTCAATTTTCGAAAATTTGATATTTTTACTAATTTTTCGATACTTTTTGTGCTTTTTTCTAAATTTTTATATTTTTTTCTAAATTTTGAAAGCTTTGAGCGTTTTTTAATTGTTCAAAGCTTTCAATTTTTTGAAGTTTTCTATTTTTGGTGAATTTTCAAAGTTTTTGGAAATTTTTCAATTTTCGAAAATTTGATATTTTTAGTAATTTTTCGATACTTTTTGTGCTTTTTTCTAAGTTTTTATATTTTTTTCCAAATTTTGAAAGCTTTGAGCGTTTTTTCATTGTTTAAAGCTTTCAATTTTTTGAAGTTTTCTATTTTTGTTGAATTTTCAAAGTTTTTTGAAATTTTTCAATTTTCGAAAATTTTATATTTTTAGTAATTTTTCGATACTTTTTGTGCTTTTTTCTAAATTTTTATATTTTTTTCTAAATTTTGAAAGTTTTGAGCTTTTTTAACTTGTTTATAACTTTCAATTTTTTGAAGTTTTCTATTTTTGGTAAATTTTCAAAGTTTTTGGAAATTTTTCAATTTTCGAAAATTTGTTATTTTTAGTAATTTTTCGATACTTTTTGTGCTTTTTTCTAAATTTTTATATTTTTTTCTAAATTTTGAAAGCTTTGGGCGTTTTTAAATTGTTTAAAGCTTTCAATTTTTTGAAGTTATCTATTTTTGGTGAATTTTCAAAATTTTTGGAAATTTTTCAATTTTCAAAAAATTATTATTTATAGTAATTTTTCGATTCTTTTTGTGCTTTTTCTAAATTTTTATATATTTGTCTAAATTTTGAAAGCTTTGAGCGTTTATTAATTGTTTAAAATTTTCAATTTTTTGAAGTTTTCTATTTTTGGTGAATTTTCAAAGATTTTGGAAATTTTTCAATTTTCGAAAATTTGATATTTTTAGTAATTTTTCGGTACTTTTTGTGCTTTTTTCTAAATTTTTATATTTTTTTCTAAATTTTGAAAGCTTTGAGCGTTTTTAAATTGTTTAAAGCTTTCATTTTTTTGAAGTTTTCTATTTTTGGTGAATTTTCAAAGCTTTTGGAAATTTTTCAATTTTCGAAAATTTGATATTTTTAGTAATTTTTGTGCTTTTTTCTAAATTTTTATTTTTTTTTCCAAATTTTGAAAGCATTGAGCTTTTTTTACTTGTTTAAAACTTTCAATTTTTTGAAGTTTTTTTTTTTTGGTGAATTTTCAAAGTTTTTGGAAATTTTTCAATTTTCGAAAATTTGATATTTTTACTAATTTTTCGATTCTTTTTGTGCTTTTTTCTAAATTTTTATATTTTTTTCTAAATTTTGAAAGCTTTGAGCGTTTTTTAATTGCTTAAAGCTTTCAATTTTTTGAAGTTTTCTATTTTTGGTGAATTTTCAAAGTTTTTGGAAATTTTTCAATTTTCGAAAATTTGATATTTTTACTAATTTTTCGATACTTTTTGTGCTTTTTTCTAAATTTTTATATTATTTTCTAAATTTTGAAAGCTTTGAGCGTTTTTTAATTGTTTAAAGCTTTCAATTTTTTGAAGTTTTCTATTTTTGGTGAATTTTCAAAGTTTTTCGTAATTTTTCGATACTTTTTGTGCTTTTTTCTAAACTTTTATATTTTTTTCTAAATTCTGAAAGTTTTGAGCTTTTTTCAATTTTTTGAAGTTTTCTATTTTTGGTGAATTTTCAAAGTTTTTGGAAACTTTTCAATTTTCGAAAATTTGTTATTTTTAGTAATTTTTCGATACTTTTTGTGCTTTTTTCTAACTTTTTATATTTTTTTCTAAATTTTGAAAGCTTTGAGCGTCTTTAAATTGTTTAAAGCTTTCAATTTTTTGAAGTTTTCTATTTTTGGTGAATTTTCAAAGATTTTGGAAATTTTTCAATTTTCAAAAATTTATTATTTTTAGTAATTTTTCGATACTTTTTGTGCTTTTTTCTAAATTTTTATATTTTTTTCTAAATTTTGAAAGCTTTGAGCGTTTTTTAATTATTTAAAGCTTTCAATTTTTTGAAGTTTTCTATTTTTGGTGAATTTTCAAAGTTTTTGGAAATTTTTCAATTTTCGAAAATTTGATATTTTTAGTAATTTTTCGATACTTTTTGTGCTTTTTTCTAAATTTTTATATTTTTTTCCAAATTTTGAAAGCTTTGAGCGTTTTTTAATTGTTTAAAGCTTTCTATTTTTTGAAGTTTTCTATTTTTGGTTAAATTTCAAAGTTTTTGGAAATTTTTCAATTTTCGAAAATTTTATATATTTAGTAATTTTTCGATACTTTTTTCTAAATTTTTTTTTTTTTCTAAATTTTTAAAGTTTTGAGCTTTTTTAACTTGTTTAAAACTTTCAATTTTTTGAAGTTTTCTATTTTTGGTGAATTTTCAAAATTTTTGGAAATTTTTCAATTTTCAAAAACTTATTATTTTTAGTAATTTTTCGATACTTTTTGTGCTTTTTTCTAAATTTTTATATTTTTTTCTAAATTTTGAAAGCTTTGAGCGTTTTTTAATTGTTTAAAACTTTCAATATTTTGAAGTTTTCTATTTTTGGTGAATTTTCAAAGATTTTGGAAATTTTTCAATTTTCGAAAATTTGACATTTTTACTAATTTTTCGATACTTTTTGTGTTTTTTTCTAACTTTTTATATTTTTTTCTAAATTTTGAAAGCTTTGGGCGTTTTTGAATTGTTTAAAGCTTTCAATTTTTTGAAGTTTTCTATTTTTGGTGAATTTTCAAAATTTTTGGAAATTTTTCAATTTTCAAAAACTTATTATTTTTAGTAATTTTTCGATACTTTTTGTGCTTTTTTCTAAATTTTTATATTTTTTTCTAAATTTTGAAAGCTTTGAGCGTTTTTTAATTGTTTAAAACTTTCAATATTTTGAAGTTTTCTATTTTTGGTGAATTTTCAAAGATTTTGGAAATTTTTCAATTTTCGAAAATTTGATATTTTTACTAATTTTTCGATACTTTTTGTGCTTTTTTCTAAATTTTTATATTTTTTTCTAAATTTTGAAAGCTTTGAGCGTTTTTTAATTGTTTAAAGCTTTAAATTTTTTGAAGTTTTCTATTTTTGGTGAATTTTAAAAGTTTTTGGAAAATTTTCAACTTTCGAAAATTTGTTATTTTTAGTAATTTTTCGATACTTTTTGTGCTTTTTTCTAAGTTTTTATATTTTTTTCTAAGTTTTGAAAGCTTAGAGCGTTTTTAAATTGTTTAAAGCTTTCAATTTTTTGAAGTTTTCTATTTTTGGTGAATTTTCAAAATTTTTGGAAATTTTTCAATTTTCGAAAATTTGATATTTTTAGTAATTTTTCGATACTTTTTGTGCTTTTTTCTAACTTTTTATATTTTTTTCCAAATTTTGAAAGCTTTGAGCGTTTTTAAATTGTTTAAAGCTTTCTATTTTTTGAAGTTTTCTATTTTTGGTTAAATTTCAAAATTTTTGAAAATTTTTCAATTTTTGAAAATTTGATATTTTTAGTAATTTTTCGATACTTTTGGTGCTTTTTTCTAAATTTTTATATTTTTTTCTAAATTCTGAAAGTTTTGAGCTTTGTTTACTTGTATAAAACTTTCAATTTTTAGAAGTTTTCTATTTTTGGTGAATTTTCAAAATTTTTGGAAATTTTTCAATTTTCAAAAATTTATTATTTTTAGTAATTTTTCGATACTTTTTGTTTTTTTTCTAAATTTTTATATTTTTTTCTAAATTTTGAAAGCTATGAGCGTTTTTTAATTGTTTAAAACTTTCAATTTTTTTAAGTTTTCTATTTTTGGTGAATTTTCAAAGTTTTTGGAAATTTTTCAATTTTCGAAAATTTGATATTTTTAGTAATTTTTCGATACTTTTTGTGCTTTTTTCTAAATTTTTATATTTTTTTCTAAATTTTGAAAGCTTTGAGCGTTTTTTAATTGTTTAAAGCTTTCAATTTTTAAAGTTTTCTATTTTTGGTGAATTTTCAAAGTTTTTGGAAATTATTCCATTTTCGAAAATTTGAGATTTTTACTAATTTTTCGATACTTTTTGTGCTTTTTTCTAAATTTTTATATTTTTTCTAAATTTTGAAAGCTTTGAGCGTTTTTTAATTGTTTAAAGCTTTCAATTATTTGAAGTTTTCTATTTTTGGTGAATTTTCAAAGTTTTTGGAAATTTTTCAATTTTCGAAAATTTGATATTTTTACTAATTTTTCTAAATTTTGAAAGCTTTGAGCGTTTTTTAATTGTTTAAAGCTTTCAATTTTTTGAAGTTTTCTATTTTAGGTGAATTTTCAAAGTTTTTGGAAATTTTTCAATTTTCGAAAATTTGATATTTTTAGTAATTTTTCGATACTTTTTGTGCTTTTTTCTAAATTTTTATATTATTTTCTAAATTTTGAAAGCTTTGAGCGTTTTTTAATTGTTTAAAGCTTTCAATTTTTTGAAGTTTTCTATTTTTGGTGAATTTTCAAAGATTTTGGAAATTTTTCAATTTTCGAAAATTTGATATTTTTACTAATTTTTCGATACTTTTTGTCCTTTTTTCTAAATTTTTATATTTTTTTTCTAGATTCTGAAAGTTTTGAGCTTTGTTTACTTGTATAAAACTTTCAATTTTTAGAAGTTTTCTATTTTTGGTGAATTGTCAAAATTTTTTGAAATTTTTCTATTTTTAAAAATTTATTATTTTTAGTAATTTTTCGATACTTTTTGTGCTTTTTTCTAAATTTTTATATTTTTTTCTAAATTTTGAAAGCTATGAGCGTTTGTTAATTGTTTAAAACTTTCAATTTTTTTAAGTTTTCTATTTTTGGTGAATTTTCAGTTTTTGGAAATTTTTCAATTTTCGAAAATTTGATATTTTTAGTAATTTTTCGATACTTTTTGTGCTTTTTTCTAAATTTTTATATTTTTTTCCAAATTTTGAAAGCTTTGAGCGTTTTCTAATTGTTTGAAGCTTTCTATTTTTTGAAGTTTTCTATTTTTGGTTAAATTTCAAAGTTTTTGGAAATTTTTCAATTTTCGAAAATTTGATATTTTTAGTAATTTTTCGATACTTTTTGTGCTTTTTTCTAAATTTTTATATTTTTTTCCAAATTCTGAAAGTTTTGAGCTTTTTTTACTTGTTTAAACCTTTAAATTTTTTGAAGTTTTCTATTTTTGGTGAATTTTCAAAGATTTTGGAAATTTTTCAATTTTCAAAAATTTATTATTTTTAGTAATTTTTCGATACTTTTTGTGCTTTTTTCTAAATTTTTATATTTTTTTCCAAATTTTGAAAGCTTTGAGCGTTTTTTAATTGTTTAAAGCTTTCTATTTTTTGAAGTTTTCTATTTTTGGTTAAATTTCAAAGTTTTTGGAAATTTTTCAATTTTCGAAAATTTGATATTTTTAGTAATTTTTCGATACTTTTTGTGCTTTTTTCTAAATTTTTATATTTTTTTCTAAATTCTGAAAGTTTTGAGCTTTGTTTACTTGTATAAAACTTTCAATTTTTAGAAGTTTTCTATTTTTGGTGAATTTTCAAAATTTTTGGAAATTTTTCAATTTTCAAAAATTTATTATTTTTAGTAATTTTTCGATACTTTTTGTTTTTTTTCTAAATTTTTATATTTTTTTCTAAATTTTGAAAGCTATGAGCGTTTTTTAATTGTTTAAAACTTTCAATTTTTTTAAGTTTTCTATTTTTGGTGAATTTTCAAAGTTTTTGGAAATTTTTCAATTTTCGAAAATTTGATATTTTTAGTAATTTTTCGATACTTTTTGTGCTTTTTTCTAAATTTTTATATTTTTTTCTAAATTTTGAAAGCTTTGAGCGTTTTTTAATTGTTTAAAGCTTTCAATTTTTAAAGTTTTCTATTTTTGGTGAATTTTCAAAGTTTTTGGAAATTATTCCATTTTCGAAAATTTGATATTTTTACTAATTTTTCGATACTTTTTGTGCTTTTTTCTAACTTTTTATATTTTTTTCTAAATTTTGAAAGCTTTGAGCGTTTTTTAATTGTTTAAAGCTTTCAATTTTTTGAAGTTTTCTATTTTTGGTGAATTTTCAAAATTTTTGGAAATTTTTCAATTTTCAAAAATTTATTATTTTTAGTAAGTTTTCGATACTTTTTGTGCTTTTTTCTAAATTTTTATATTTTTTTCTAAATTTTGAAAGCTTTGAGCGTTTTTTAATTGTTTAAAGCTTTCAATTTTTTGAAGTTTTCTATTTTTGGTGAATTTTCAAAGTTTCTGGAAATTTTTCAATTTTCGAAAATTTGATATTTTTAGTAATTTTTCGATACTTTTTGTGCTTTTTTCTAAATTTTTATATTTTTTTCTAAATTTTGAAAGCTTTGAGCGTTTTTTAATTGTTTAAAGCTTTCAATTTTTTGAAGTTTTCTATTTTTGGTGAATTTTCAAAGTTTTTGGAAAATTTTCAACTTTCGAAAATTTGTTATTTTTAGTAATTTTTCGATACTTTTTGTGCTTTTTTCTAACTTTTTATATTTTTTCCTAAATTTTGAAAGCTTAGAGCGTTTTTAAATTGTTTAAAGCTTTCAATTTTTTGAAGTTTTCTTTTTTTGGTGAATTTTCAAAATTTTTGGAAATTTTTCAATTTTCGAAAATTTGATATTTTTGTAATTTTTCGATACTTTCTGTGCTTTTTTCTAAATTTTTATATTTTTTTCCAAATTTTGAAAGCTTTGAGCGTTTTTTAATTGTTTAAAGCTTTCTATTTTTTGAAGTTTTCTATTTTTGGTTAAATTTCAAAGTTTTTGGAAATTTTTCAATTTTCGAAAATTTGATATTTTTAGTAATTTTTCGATACTTTTTGTGCTTTTTTTCTAAATTTTTATATATTTTTCTAAATTTTGAAAGCTTTGAGCGTTTTTTAATTGTTTAAAACTTTCAATTTTTTGAAGTTTTCTATTTTTGGTGAATTTTCAAAGATTTTGGAAATTTTTCAATTTTCGAAAATTTGATATTTTTAGTAATTTTTCGATACTTTTTGTGCTTTTTTCTAAATTTTTATTTTTTTTTCTAAATTTTGAAAGCTTTGAGCGTTTTTTAATTTTTTAAAGCTTTCAATTTTTTGAAGTTTTCTTTTTTTGGTGAATTTTCAAAGCTTTTGGAAATTTTTCAATTTTCGAAAATTTGATATTTTTAGTAATTTTTCGATACTTTTTGTGCTTTTTTCTAAATTTTTATATTTTTTTCCAAATTTTGAAAGCTTTGAGCTTTTTTTACTTGTTTAAAACTTTCAATTTTTTGAAGTTTTCTATTTTTGTTGAATTTTCAAAGTTTTTTGAAATTTTTCAATTTTCGAAAATTTGATATTTTTAGTAATTTTTCGATACTTTTTTGAATTTTCAAAATTTTTGGAAATTGTTCAATTTTCGAAAATTTGTTGTTTTTAGTAATTTTTCGATACTTTTTGTGCTTTTTTCTAACTTTTTATATTTTTTTCTAAATTTTGAAAGCCTTGAGCGTTTTTTAATTGTTTAAAGCTTTCAATTTTTTGAAGTTTTCTATTTTTGGTGAATTTTCAAAATTTTTGGAAATTTTTCAATTTTCAAAAATTTATTATTTTTAGTAATTTTTCGATACTTTTTGTGCTTTTTTCTAAATTTTTATATTTTTTTCTAAATTTTGAAAGCTTTGAGCGTTTTTTAATTGTTTAAAGCTTTCAATTTTTTGAAGTTTTCTATTTTTGGTAAATTTTCAAAGATTTTGGATATTTTTCAATTTTCGAAAATTTGATATTTTTAGTAATTTTTCGATACTTTTTGTGCTTTTTTCTAAATTTTTATATTTTTTTCCAAATTTTGAAAGCTTTGAGCGTTTTTTAATTGTTTAAAGCTTTCTATTTTTTGAAGTTTTCTATTTTTGGTTAAATTTCAAAGTTTTTGGAAATTTTTCAATTTTCGAAAATTTGATATTTTTAGTAATTTTTCGATCTTTTTTGTGCTTTTTTCTAAATTTTTATATTTTTTTCTAAATTTTGAAAGTTTTGAGCTTTTTTTACTTGTTTAAAACTTTAAATTTTTTGAAGTTTTTTATTTTTGGTAAATTTTCAAAGTTTTTGGATATTTTTCAATTTTCGAAAATTTGTTATTTTTAGTAATTTTTCGATACTTTTTGTGCTTTTTTCTAACTTTTTATATGTTTTTCTAAATTTTGAAAGCTTTGAGCGTTTTTTAATTGTTTAAAGCTTTCAATTTTTTGAAGTTTTCTATTTTTGGTGAATTTTCAAAATTTTTGGAAATTTTTCAATTTTCAAAAATTTATTATTTTTAGTAATTTTTCGATACTTTTTGTGCTTTTTTCTAAATTTTTATATTTTTTTCCAAATTTTGAAAGCTTTGAGCGTTTTATAATTGTTTAAAGCTTTCAATTTTTTGAAGTTTTCTATTTTTGGTGAATTTTCAAAGTTTTTGGATATTTTTCAATTTTCGAAAATTTGATATTTTTAGTAATTTTTCGATACTTTGTGTGCTTTTTTCTAAATTTTTATATTTTTTTCTAAATTTTGAAAGCTTTGAGCGATTTTTAATTGTTTAAAGCTTTCAATTATTTGAAGTTTTCTATTTTTGGTGAATTTTCAAAGTATTTGGAAATTTTTCAATTTTCGAAAATTTGATATTTTTACTAATTTTTCGATACTTTTTGTGCTTTTTTCTAAATTTTTATATTTTTTTCTAAATTTTGAAAGCTTTGAGCGTTTTTTAATTGTTTAAAGCTTTCAATTTTTTGAAGTTTTCTATTTTTGGTGAATTTTCAAAGTTTTTGGAAATTTTTCAATTTTCGAAAATTTGATATTTTTAGTAATTTTTCGATACTTTTTGTGCTTTTTTCTAAATTTTTATATTTTTTTCTAAATTTTGAAAGCTTTGAGCGTTTTTTAATTGTTTAAAGCTTTCAATTATTTGAAGTTTTCTATTTTTGGTGAATTTTCAAAGTTTTTGGAAATTTTTCAATTTTCGAAAATTTGATATTTTTACTAATTTTTCGATACTTTTTGTGCTTTTTTCTAACTTTTTATATTTTTTTCTAAATTTTGAAAGCTTTGAGCGTTTTTTAATTGTTTAAAACTTTAAATTTTTTGAACTTTTCTATTTTTCGTGAATTTTCAAAGATTTTGGAAATTTTTCAATTTTCGAAAATTTGATATTTTTAGTAATTTTTCGATACTTTTTGTGCTTTTTCTAAATTTTTATACTTTTTTCTAAATTTTGAAAGCTTTGAGCGTTTTTTAATTGTTTAAAGCTTTCAATTTTTTGAAGTTTTCTATTTTTGGTGAATTTTCAAAGTTTTTGGAAATTTTTCAATTTTCGAAAATTTGATATTTTTACTAATTTTTCGATACTTTTTGTGCTTTTTTCTAAATTTTTATATTTTTTTCTAAATTTTGAAAGCTTTGAGCGTTTTTTAATTGTTTAAAGCTTTCAATTTTTTGAAGTTTTCTATTTTTGGTGAATTTTCAAAGTTTTTGGAAATTTTTCAATTTTCGAAAATTTGATATTTTTAGTAATTTTTCGATACTTTTTGTGCTTTTTTCTAAATTTTTATATTTTTTTCTAAATTTGAAAGCTTTGAGCGTTTTTTAATTGTTTAAAGCTTTCAATTTTTGTAAGTTTTCTATTTTTGGTGAATTTTCAAAGATTTTTGAAATTTTTCAATTTTCGAAAATTTGATATTTTTACTAATTTTTCGATACTTTTTGTGCTTTTTTCTAAAATTTATAATTTTTTTCTAAATTTTGAAAGCTTTGAGCGTTTTTTAATTGTTTAAAGCTTTCAATTTTTTGAAGTTTTCTATTTTTGGTGAATTTTCAAAGTTTTTGGAAAATTTTCAACTTTCGAAAATTTGTTATTTTTAGTAATTTTTCGATACTTTTTGTGCTTTTTTCTAACTTTTTATATTTTTTTCTAAATTTTAAAAGCTTAGAGCGTTTTTAAATTGTTTAAAGCTTTCAATTTTTTGAAGTTTTCTTTTTTTGGTGAATTTTCAAAATTTTTGGAAATTTTTCAATTTTCGAAAATTTGATATTTTTAGTAATTTTTCGATACTTTTTGTGCTTTTTTCTAAATTTTTATATTTTTTTCCAAATTTTGAAAGCTTTGAGCGTTTTTTAATTGTTTAAAGCTTTCTATTTTTTGAAGTTTTCTATTTTTGGTTAAATTTCAAAATTTTTGGAAATTTTTCAATTTTCGAAAATTTGATATTTTTAGTAATTTTTGTGCTTTTTTCTAAATTTTTATATTTTTTTCTAAATTTTGAAAGTTTTGAGCTTTTTTTACTTGTTTAAAACTTTAAATTTTTTGAAGTTTTTTATTTTTGGTAAATTTTCAAAATTTTTGGAAATTTTTCAATTTTCGAAAATTTGATATTTTTAGTAATTTTTCGATACTTTTTGTGCTTTTTTCTAACTTTTTATATGTTTTTCTAAATTTTGAAAGCTTTGAGCGTTTTTTAATTGTTTAAAGCTTTCAATTTTTTGAAGTTTTCTATTTTTGGTGAATTTTCAAAATTTTTGGAAATTTTTCAATTTGCAAAAATTTATTATTTTTAGTAATTTTTCGATACTTTTTGTGCTTTTTTCTAAATTTTTATATTTTTTTCTAAATTTTGAAAGCTTTGAGCGTTTTTTAATTGTTTAAAGCTTTCAATTTTTTGAAGTTTTCTATTTTTGGTGAATTTTCAAAGTTTTTGGATATTTTTCAATTTTCGAAAATTTGATATTTTTAGTAATTTTTCGTATACTTTTTGTGCTTTTTTCTAAATTTTTATATATTTTTCTAAATTTTGAAAGCTTTGAGCGTTTTTTAATTGTTTAAAGCTTTCAATTATTTGAAGTTTTCTATTTTTGGTGAATTTTCAAAGTTTTCGGAAATTTTTCAATTTTCGAAAATTTGATATTTTTACTAATTTTTCGATACTTTTTGTGCTTTTTTCTAAATTTTTATATTTTTTTCTAAATTTTGAAAGCTTTGAGCGTTTTTTAATTGTTTAAAGCTTTCAATTTTTTGAAGTTTCTATTTTTGGTAAATTTTCAAAGTTTTTGGAAATTTTTCAATTTTCGAAAATTTGATATTTTTAGTAATTTTTCGATACTTTTTGTGCTTTTTTCTAAATTTTTATATTTTTTTCTAAATTTTGAAAGCTTTGAGCGTTTTTTAATTGTTTAAAGCTTTCAATTATTTGAAGTTTTCTATTTTTGGTGAATTTTCAAAGTTTTTGGAAATTTTTCAATTTTCGAAAATTTGATATTTTTACTAATTTTTCGATACTTTTTGTGCTTTTTTCTAAATTTTTATATTTTTTTCTAAATTTTGAAAGCTTTGAGCGTTTTTTAATTGTTTAAAGCTTTCAATTTTTTGAAGTTTTCTATTTTTGGTGAATTTTCAAAGTTTTTGGAAATTTTTCAATTTTCGAAAATTTGATATTTTTACTAATTTTTCGATACTTTTTGTGCTTTTTTCTAAATTTTTATATTTTTTTCTAAATTTTGAAAGCCTTGAGCGTTTTTTAATTGTTTAAAGCTTTCAATTTTTTGAAGTTTTCTATTTTTGGTGAATTTTCAAAGTTTTTGGAAAATTTTCAACTTTCGAAAATTTGTTATTTTTAGTAATTTTTCGATACTTTTTGTGCTTTTTTCTAAATTTTTATATTTTTTTCTAAATTTTGAAAGCCTTGAGCGTTTTTTAATTGTTTAAAGCTTTCAATTTTTTGAAGTTTTCTATTTTTGGTGAATTTTCAAAGTTTTTGGAAATTTTTCAATTTTCGAAAATTTGATATTTTTACTAATTTTTCGATACTTTTTGTGCTTTTTTCTAAATTTTTATATTTTTTTCTAAATTTTGAAAGCTTAGAGCGTTTTTAAATTGTTTAAAGCTTTCAATTTTTTGAAGTTTTCTTTTTTTGGTGAATTTTCAAAATTTTTGGAAATTTTTCAATTTTCGAAAATTTGATATTTTTAGTAATTTTTCGATACTTTTTGTGTTTTTTTCTAAATTTTTATTTTTTTTTCCAAATTTTGAAAGCTTTGAGCGTTTTTTAATTGTTTAAAGCTTTCTATTTTTTGAAGTTTTCTATTTTTGGTTAAATTTCAAAGTTTTTGGAAATTTTTCAATTTTCGAATATTTGATATTTTTAGTAATTTTTCGATAGTTTTTGTGCTTTTTTCTAAATTTTTATATTTTTTTCTAAATTCTGAAAGTTTTGAGCTTTTTTTACTTGTATAAAACTTTCAATTTTTTGAAGTTTTCTATTTTTGGTGAATTTTCAAAGATTTTGGAAATTTTTCAATTTTCGAAAATTTGATATTTTTACTAATTTTTCGATACTTTTTGTGCTTTTTTCTAAATTTTTATATTTTTTTCTAAATTTTGAAAGCTTTGAGCGATTTTTAATTGTTTAAAGCTTTCAATTATTTGAAGTTTTCTATTTTTGGTGAATTTTCAAAGTTTTTGGAAATTTTTCAATTTTCGAAAATTTGATATTTTTACTAATTTTTCGATACTTTTTGTGCTTTTTTCTAAATTTTTATATTTTTTTCTAAATTTTGAAAGCTTTGAGCGTTTTTTAATTGTTTAAAAGCTTTCAATTTTTTGAAGTTTTCTATTTTTGGTGAATTTTCAAAGTTTTTGGAAATTTTTCAATTTTCGAAAATTTGATATTTTTAGTAATTTTTCGATACTTTTTGTGCTTTTTTCTAAATTTTTATATTTTTTTCTAAATTTTGAAAGCTTTGAGCGTTTTTTAATTGTTTAAAGCTTTCAATTTTTGTAAGTTTTCTATTTTTGGTGAATTTTCAAAGATTTTTGAAATTTTTCAATTTTCGAAAATTTGATATTTTTACTAATTTTTCGATACTTTTTGTGCTTTTTTCTAAAATTTATAATTTTTTTCTAAATTTTGAAAGCTTTGAGCGTTTTTTAATTGTTTAAAGCTTTCAATTTTTTGAAGTTTTCTATTTTTGGTGAATTTTCAAAGTTTTTGGAAAATTTTCAACTTTCGAAAATTTGTTATTTTTAGTAATTTTTCGATACTTTTTGTGCTTTTTTCTAACTTTTTATATTTTTTTCTAAATTTTAAAAGCTTAGAGCGTTTTTAAATTGTTTAAAGCTTTCAATTTTTTGAAGTTTTCTTTTTTTGGTGAATTTTCAAAATTTTTGGAAATTTTTCAATTTTCGAAAATTTGATATTTTTAGTAATTTTTCGATACTTTTTGTGCTTTTTTCTAAATTTTTATATTTTTTTCCAAATTTTGAAAGCTTTGAGCGTTTTTTAATTGTTTAAAGCTTTCTATTTTTTGAAGTTTTCTATTTTTGGTTAAATTTCAAAATTTTTGGAAATTTTTCAATTTTCGAAAATTTGATATTTTTAGTAATTTTTGTGCTTTTTTCTAAATTTTTATATTTTTTTCTAAATTTTGAAAGTTTTGAGCTTTTTTTACTTGTTTAAAACTTTAAATTTTTTGAAGTTTTTTATTTTTGGTAAATTTTCAAAATTTTTGGAAATTTTTCAATTTTCGAAAATTTGATATTTTTAGTAATTTTTCGATACTTTTTGTGCTTTTTTCTAACTTTTTATATGTTTTTCTAAATTTTGAAAGCTTTGAGCGTTTTTTAATTGTTTAAAGCTTTCAATTTTTTGAAGTTTTCTATTTTTGGTCTATTTTTGGTGAATTTTCAAAATTTTTGGAAATTTTTCAATTTGCAAAAATTTATTATTTTTAGTAATTTTTCGATACTTTTTGTGCTTTTTTCTAAATTTTTATATTTTTTTCTAAATTTTGAAAGCTTTGAGCGTTTTTTAATTGTTTAAAGCTTTCAATTTTTGAAGTTTTCTATTTTTGGTGAATTTTCAAAGTTTTTGGATATTTTTCAATTTTCGAAAATTTGATATTTTTAGTAATTTGTCGTATACTTTTTGTGCTTTTTCTAAATTTTATATTTTTTTCTAAATTTTGAAAGCTTTGAGCGTTTTTTAATTGTTTAAAGCTTTCAATTATTTGAAGTTTTCTATTTTTGGTGAATTTTCAAAGTTTTTGGAAATTTTTCAATTTTCGAAAATTTGATATTTTTACTAATTTTTCGATACTTTTTGTGCTTTTTTCTAAATTTTTATATTTTTTTCTAAATTTTGAAAGCTTTGAGCGTTTTTTAATTGTTTAAAGCTTTCAATTTTTTGAAGTTTCTATTTTTGGTGAATTTTCAAAGTTTTTGGAAATTTTTCAATTTTCGAAAATTTGATATTTTTAGTAATTTTTCGATACTTTTTGTGCTTTTTTCTAAATTTTTATATTTTTTCTAAATTTTGAAAGCTTTGAGCGTTTTTTAATTGTTTAAAGCTTTCAATTATTTGAAGTTTTCTATTTTTGGTGAATTTTCAAAGTTTTTGGAAATTTTTCAATTTTCGAAAATTTGATATTTTTACTAATTTTTCGATACTTTTTGTGCTTTTTTCTAAATTTTTATATTTTTTTCTAAATTTTGAAAGCTTTGAGCGTTTTTTAATTGTTTAAAGCTTCAATTTTTTGAAGTTTTCTATTTTTGGTGAATTTTCAAAGTTTTTGGAATTTTTCAATTTTCGAAAATTTGATATTTTTACTAATTTTTCGATACTTTTTGTGCTTTTTCTAAATTTTTATATTTTTTTCTAAATTTTGAAAGCCTTGAGCGTTTTTTAATTGTTGAAAGCTTTCAATTTTTTGAAGTTTTCTATTTTTGGTGAATTTTCAAAGTTTTTGGAAAATTTTCAACTTTCGAAAATTTGTTATTTTTAGTAATTTTTCGATACTTTTTGTGCTTTTTTCTAAATTTTTATATTTTTTTCCAAATTTTGAAAGCTTTGAGCGTTTTTTAATTGTTTAAAGCTTTCTATTTTTTGAAGTTTTCTATTTTTGGTTAAATTTCAAAGTTTTTGGAAATTTTTCAATTTCGAAAATTTGATATTTTTAGTAATTTTTCGATAGTTTTTGTGATTTTTCTAAATTTTTATATTTTTTTCTAAATTCTGAAAGTTTTGAGCTTTTTTTACTTGTATAAAACTTTCAATTTTTTGAAGTTTTCTATTTTTGGTGAATTTTCAAAGATTTTGGAAATTTTTCATTTTCGAAAATTTGATATTTTTACTAATTTTTCGATACTTTTTGTGCTTTTTTCTAAATTTTTATATTTTTTTCTAAATTTTGAAAGCCTTGAGCGTTTTTTAATTGTTTAAAGCTTTCAATTTTTTGAAGTTTTCTATTTTTGGTGATTTCAAAGTTTTTGGAAATTTTTCAATTTTCGAAAATTTGATATTTTTACTAATTTTTCGATACTTTTTGTGCTTTTTTCTAAATTTTTATATTTTTTTCTAAATTTTGAAAGCTTAGAGCGTTTTTAAATTGTTTAAAGCTTTCAATTTTTTGAAGTTTTCTTTTTTTGGTGAATTTTCAAAATTTTTGGAAATTTTTCAATTTTCGAAAATTTGATATTTTTAGTAATTTTTCGATACTTTTTGTGCTTTTTTCTAAATTTTTATATTTTTTTCCAAATTTTGAAAGCTTTGAGCGTTTTTTAATTGTTTAAAGCTTTCTATTTTTTGAAGTTTTCTATTTTTGGTTAAATTTCAAAGTTTTTGGAAATTTTTCAATTTTCGAAAATTTGATATTTTTAGTAATTTTTCGATAGTTTTTGTGCTTTTTTCTAAATTTTTATATTTTTTTCTAAATTCTGAAAGTTTTGAGCTTTTTTTACTTGTATAAAACTTTCAATTTTTTGAAGTTTTCTATTTTTGGTGAATTTTCAAAGATTTTGGAAATTTTTCAATTTTCGAAAATTTGATATTTTTACTAATTTTTCGATACTTTTTGTGCTTTTTTCTAAATTTTTACATTTTTTTCTAAATTTTGAAAGCTTTGAGCGATTTTTAATTGTTTAAAGCTTTCAATTATTTGAAGTTTTCTATTTTTGGTGAATTTTCAAAGTTTTTGGAAATTTTTCAATTTTCGAAAATTTGATATTTTTAGTAATTTTTCGATACTTTTTGTGCTTTTTTCTAAATTTTTATATTTTTTTCTAAATTTTGAAAGCTTTGAACGTTTTTTAATTGTTTAAAGCTTTCAATTTTTTGAAGTTTTCTATTTTTGGTGAATTTTCAAAGTTTTTGGAAATTTTTCAATTTTCGAAAATTTGATATTTTTAGTAATTTTTCGATACTTTTTGTGCTTTTTTCTAAATTTTTATATTTTTTTCTAAATTTTGAAAGCTTTGAGCGTTTTTTAATTGTTTAAAGCTTTCAATTATTTGAAGTTTTCTATTTTTGGTGAATTTTCAAAGTTTTTGGAAATTTTTCAATTTTCGAAAATTTGATATTTTTACTAATTTTTCGATACTTTTTGTGCTTTTTTCTAAATTTTTATATTTTTTTCTAAATTTTGAAAGCTTTGAGCGTTTTTTAATTGTTTAAAGCTTTCAATTTTTTGAAGTTTTCTATTTTTGGTGAATTTTCAAAGTTTTTGGAAATTTTTCAATTTTCGAAAATTTGATATTTTTACTAATTTTTCGATACTTTTTGTGCTTTTTTCTAAATTTTTATATTTTTTTCTAAATTTTGAAAGCCTTGAGCGTTTTTTAATTGTTTAAAGCTTTCAATTTTTTGAAGTTTTCTATTTTTGGTGAATTTTCAAAGTTTTTGGAAAATTTTCAACTTTCGAAAATTTGTTATTTTTAGTAATTTTTCGATACTTTTTGTGCTTTTTTCTAACTTTTTATATTTTGTTCTAAATTTTGAAAGCTTAGAGCGTTTTTAAATTGTTTAAAGCTTTCAATTTTTTGAAGTTTTCTTCTTTTGGTGAATTTTCAAAATTTTTGGAAATTTTTCAATTTTCGAAAATTTGATATTTTTAGTAATTTTTCGATACTTTTTGTGCTTTTTTCTAAATTTTTATATTTTTTTCCAAATTTTGAAAGCTTTGAGCGTTTTTTAATTATTTAAAGTTTTCTATTTTTTGAAGTTTTCTATTTTTGGTGAATTTTCAAAGTTTTTGGAAATTTTTCAATTTTCGAAAATTTGATATTTTTAGTAATTTTTCGATACTTTTTGTGCTTTTTTCTAAATTTTTATATTTTTTTCTAAATTCTGAAAGTTTTGAGCTTTTTTTACTTGTTTAAAACTTTCAATTTTTTGAAGTTTTTTATTTTTGGTAAATTTTCAAAATTTTTGGAAATTTTTCAATTTTCGAAAATTTGTTATTTTTAGTAATTTTTCGATACTTTTTGTGCTTTTTTCTAACTTTTTATATGTTTTTCTAAATTTTGAAAGCTTTGAGCGTTTTTTAATTGTTTAAAGCTTTCAATTTTTTGAAGTTTTCTATTTTTGGTGAATTTTCAAAGTTTTTGGAAAATTTTCAACTTTCGAAAATTTGTTATTTTTAATAATTTTTCGATACTTTTTGTGCTTTTTTCTAACTTTTTATATTTTTTTCTAAATTTTGAAAGCTTAGAGCGTTTTTAAATTGTTTAAAGCTTTCAATTTTTTGATGTTTTCTATTTTTGGTGAATTTTCAAAATTTTTGGAAATTTTTCAATTTTCGAAAATTTGATATTTTTAGTAATTTTTCGATACTTTTTGTGCTTTTTTCTAAATTTTGAAAGCTTTGAGCGTTTTTTAATTGTTTAAAGCTTTCTATTTTTTGAAGTTTTCTATTTTTGGTTAAATTTCAAAGTTTTTGGAAATTTTTCAATTTTCGAAAATTTGATATTTTTAGTAATTTTTCGATACTTTTTGTGCTTTTTTCTAAATTTTTATATTTTTTTCTAAATTCTGAAAGATTTGAGCTTTTTTTACTTGTATAAAACTTTCAATTTTTTGAAGTTTTCTATTTTTGGTGAATTTTCAAAGATTTTGGAAATTTTTCAATTTTCGAAAATTTGATATTTTTACTAATTTTTCGAT
The DNA here is from genome assembly GCA_963662105.1 of Meiosimyza platycephala. Taxonomy (NCBI): domain Eukaryota; kingdom Metazoa; phylum Arthropoda; class Insecta; order Diptera; family Lauxaniidae; genus Meiosimyza; species Meiosimyza platycephala. The sequence goes on from OY759210.1 coordinate 50,818,981, forward strand.
ACTTTTTGTGCTTTTTTCTAAATTTTTATATTTTTTTCTAAATTTTGAAAGCCTTGAGCGTTTTTTAATTGTTTAAAGCTTTCAATTTTTTGAAGTTTTCTATTTTTGGTGAATTTTCAAAGTTTTTGGAAAATTTTCAACTTTCGAAAATTTGTTATTTTTAGTAATTTTTCGATACTTTTTGTGCTTTTTTCTAACTTTTTATATTTTTTTCTAAATTTTGAAAGCTTAGAGCGTTTTTAAATTGTTTAAAACTTTCAATTTTTTGAAGTTTTCTTTTTTTGGTGAATTTTCAAAATTTTTGGAAATTTTTCAATTTTCGAAAATTTGATATTTTTAGTAATTTTTCGATACTTTTTGTGCTTTTTTCTAAATTTTTATATTTTTTTCCAAATTTTGAAAGCTTTGAGCGTTTTTTAATTGTTTAAAGCTTTCTATTTTTTGAAGTTTTCTATTCTTGGTTAAATTTCAAAGTTTTTGGAAATTTTTCAATTTTCGAAAATTTGATATTTTTAGTAATTTTTCGATACTTTTTGTGCTTTTTTCTAAATTTTTATATGTTTTTCTAAATTTTGAAAGTTTTGAACTTTTTTTACTTGTTTAAAGCTTTCAATTTTTTGAAGTTTTCTATTTTTGGTGAATTTTCAAAATTTTTGGAAATTTATCAATTTTCAAAAATTTATTATTTTTAGTAATTTTTCGATACTTTTTGTGCTTTTTTCTAAATTTTTATATTTTTTTCTAAATTTTGAAAGCTTTGAGCGTTTTTTAATTGTTTAAAGCTTTCAATTTTTTGAAGTTTTCTATTTTTGGTGAATTTTCAAAGTTTTTGGATATTTTTCAATTTTCGAAAATTTGATATTTTTAGTAATTTTTCGATACTTTGTGTGCTTTTTTCTAAATTTTTATATTTTTTTCTAAATTTTGAAAGCTTTGAGCGATTTTTAATTGTTTAAAGCTTTCAATTATTTGAAGTTTTCTATTTTTGGTGAATTTTCAAAGTTTTTGGAAATTTTTCAATATTCGAAAATTTGATATTTTTACTAATTTTTCGATACTTTTTGTGCTTTTTTCTAAATTTTTATATTTTTTTCTAAATTTTGAAAGCTTTGAGCGTTTTTTAATTGTTTAAAGCTTTCAATTTTTTGAAGTTTTCTATTTTTGGTGAATTTTCAAAGTTTTTGGAAATTTTTCAATTTTCGAAAATTTGATATTTTTAGTAATTTTTCGATACTTTTTGTGCTTTTTTCTAAATTTTTATATTTTTTTCTAAATTTTGAAAGCTTTGAGCGTTTTTTAATTGTTTAAAGCTTTCAATTTTTTGAAGTTTTCTATTTTTGGTGAATTTTCAAAGTTTTTGGAAATTTTTCAATTTTCGAAAATTTGATATTTTTACTAATTTTTCGATACTTTTTGTGCTTTTTTCTAAATTTTTATATTTTTTTCTAAATTTTGAAAGCTTCGAGCGTTTTTTAATTGTTTAAAGCTTTCAATTTTTTGAAGTTTTCTATTTTTGGTGAATTTTCAAAGTTTTTGGAAATTTTTCAATTTTCGAAAATTTGATATTTTTAGTAATTTTTCGATACTTTTTGTGCTTTTTTCTAAATTTTTATATTTTTTTCTAAATTTGAAAGCTTTGAGCGTTTTTTAATTGTTTAAAGCTTTCAATTTTTTGAAGTTTTCTATTTTTGGTGAATTTTCAAAGGTTTTGGAAATTTTTCAATTTTCGAAAATTTGATATTTTTACTAATTTTTCGATACTTTTTGTGCTTTTTTCTAAATTTTTATATTTTTTTCTAAATTTTGAAAGCTTTGAGCGTTTTTTAATTGTTTAAAGCTTTCAATTTTTTGAAGTTTTCTATTTTTGGTGAATTTTCAAAGTTTTTGGAAATTTTTCAATTTTCGAAAATTTGATATTTTTAGTAATTTTTCGATACTTTTTGTGCTTTTTTCTAAATTTTTATATTTTTTTCTAAATTTTGAAAGCCTTGAGCGTTTTTTAATAGTTTAAAGCTTTCAATTTTTTGAAGTTTTCTATTTTTGGTGAATTTTCATAGTTTTTGGAAAATTTTCAACTTTCGAAAATTTGTTATTTTTAGTAATTTTTCGATACTTTTGGTGCTTTTTTCTAACTTTTTATATTTTTTTCTAAATTTTGAAAGCTTAGAGCGTTTTTAAATTGTTTAAAGCTTTAAATTTTTTGAAGTTTTCTTTTTTTGGTGAATTTTCAAAATTTTTGGAAATTTTTCAATTTTCGAAAATTTGATATTTTTAGTAATTTTTCGATACTTTTTGTGCTTTTTTCTAAATTTTTATATTTTTTTCTAAATTCTGAAAGATTTGAGTTTTTTTTACTTGTATAAAACTTTCAATTTTTTGAAGTTTTCTATTTTTGGTGAATTTTCAAAGATTTTGGAAATTTTTCAATTTTCGAAAATTTGATATTTTTACTAATTTTTCGATACTTTTTGTGCTTTTTTCTAAATTTTTATATTTTTTTCTAAATTTTGAAAGCCTTGAGCGTTTTTTAATTGTTTAAAGCTTTCAATTATTTGAAGTTTTCTATTTTTGGTGAATTTTCAAAGTTTTTGGAAATTTTTCAATTTTCGAAAATTTATATTTTTACTTATTTTTCGATACTTTTTGTGCTTTTTTCTAACTTTTAATATTTTTTTCTAAATTTTGAAAGCTTAGAGCGTTTTTAAATTGTTTAAAGCTTTCAATTTTTTGAAGTTTTCTTCTTTTGGTGAATTTTCAAAATTTTTGGAAATTTTTCAATTTTCGAAAATTTGATATTTTTAGTAATTTTTCAATACTTTTTGTGCTTTTTTCTAAATTTTTATATTTTTTTCCAAATTTTGAAAGCTTTGAGCGTTTTTTAATTGTTTAAAGTTTTCTATTTTTTGAAGTTTTCTATTTTTGGTGAATTTTCAAAGTTTTTGGAAATTTTTCAATTTTCGAAAATTTGATATTTTTAGTAATTTTTCGATACTTTTTGTGCTTTTTTCTAAATTTTTATATTTTTTTCTAAATTCTGAAAGTTTTGAGCTTTTTTTAATTGTTTAAAACTTTCAATTTTTTGAAGTTTTTTATTTTTGGTAAATTTTCAAAATTTTTGGAAATTTTTCAATTTTCGAAAATTTGTTATTTTTAGTAATTTTTCGATACTTTTTGTGCTTTTTTCTAACTTTTTATATTTTTTTCTAAATTTTGAAAGCTTTGAGCGTTTTTTAATTGTTTAAAGCTTTCAATTTTTTGAAGTTTTCTATTTTTGGTGAATTTTCAAAGTTTTTGGAAAATTTTCAACTTTCGAAAATTTGTTATTTTTAGTAATTTTTCGATACTTTTTGTGCTTTTTTCTAACTTTTTATATTTTTTTCTAAATTTTGAAAGCTTAGAGCGTTTTTAAATTGTTTAAAGCTTTCAGTTTTTTGAAGTTTTCTTTTTTTGGTGAATTTTCAAAATTTTTGGAAATTTTTCAATTTTCGAAAATTTGTTATTTTTAGTAATTTTTCGATACTTTTTGTGCTTTTTTCTAACTTTTTATATGTTTTTCTAAATTTTGAAAGCTTTGAGCGTTTTTTAATTGTTTAAAGCTTTCAATTTTTTGAAGTTTTCTATTTTTGGTGAATTTTCAAAGTTTTTGGAAATTTTTCAATTTTCGAAAATTTTATATTTTTAGTAATTTTTCGATACTTTTTGTGCTTTTTTCTAAATTTTTATATTTTTTTCTAAATTTTGAAAGCCTTGAGCGTTTTTTAATTGTTTAAAGCTTTCAATTTTCTGAAGTTTTCTATTTTTGGTGAATTTTCAAAGTTTTTGGAAAATTTTCAACTTTCGAAAATTTGTTATTTTTAGTAATTTTTCGATACTTTTTGTGCTTTTTTCTAACTTTTTATATTTTTTTCTAAATTTTGAAAGCTTAGAGCGTTTTTAAATTAGTTAAAGCTTTCAATTTTTTGAAGTTTTCTTTTTTTGGTGAATTTTTAAAATTTTTGGAAATTTTTCAATTTTCGAAAATTTGATATTTTTAGTAATTTTTCGATACTTTTTGTACTTTTTTTCTAAATTTTTATATTTTTTTTCCAAATTTTGAAAGCTTTGAGCGTTTTTTAATTGTTTAAAGCTTTCTATTTTTTGAAGTTTTCTATTTTTGGTGAATTTTCAAAATTTTTGGAAATTTTTCAATTTTCGAAAATTTGATATTTTTAGTAATTTTTTCGATACTTTTTGTGCTTTTTTCTAAATTTTTATATTTTTTTCTAAATTTTGAAAGTTTTGAGCGTTTTTTACTTGTTTAAAACTTTCAATTTTTTGAAGTTTTTTATTTTTGGTAAATTTTCAAAATTTTTGGAAATTTTTCAATTTTCGAAAATTTGTTATTATTAGTAATTTTTCGATACTTTTTGTGCTTATTTCTAACTATTTATATGTTTTTCTAAATTTTGAAAGCTTTGAGCGTTTTTTTAATTGTTTAAAGCTTTCAATTTTTTGAAGTTTTCTATTTTTGGTGAATTTTCAAAATTTTTGGAAATTTTTCCATTTTCAAAAATTTATTATTTTTAGTAATTTTTCGATACTTTTTGTGCTTTTTTCTAAATTTTTATATTTTTTTCTAAATTTTGAAAGCTTTAAGCGTTTTTTAATTGTTTAAAGCTTTCAATTTTTTGAAGTTTTCTATTTTTTGTGAATTTTCAAAGATGTTGGAAATTTTTCAATTTTCGAAAATTTGATATTTTTAGTAATTTTTCGATACTTTTTGTGCTTTTTTCTAACTTTTTATATTTTTTTCTAAATTTTGAAAGCTTAGAGCGTTTTTAAATTGTTTAAAGCTTTCAATTTTTTTAAGTTTTCTATTTTTGGTGAATTTTCAAAATTTTTGGAAATTTTTCAATTTTCGAAAATTTGATATTTTTAGTAATTTTTCGATACTTTTTGTGCTTTTTTCTAACTTTTTATATTTTTTTCCAATTTTAAAAGCTTTGAGCGTTTTTAAATTGTTTAAAGCTTTCTATTTTTTGAAGTTTTCTATTTTTGGTTAAATTTCAAAGTTTTTGGAAATTTTTCAATTTTCGAAAATTTGATATTTTTAGTAATTTTTCGATACTTTTTGTGCTTTTTTCTAAATTTTTATATTTTTTCTAAATTCTGAAAGTTTTGAGCTTTGTTTACTTGTATAAAACTTTCAATTTTTAGAAGTTTTCTATTTTTGGTGAATTTTCAAAATTTTTGGAAATTTTTCAATTTTTAAAAATTTATTATTTTTAGTAATTTTTCGATACTTTTTGTTTTTTTTCTAAATTTTTATATTTTTTTCTAAATTTTGAAAGCTATGAGCGTTTTTAAATTGTTTAAAGCTTTCTATTTTTTGAAGTGTTCTATTTTTGGTTAAATTTCAAAGTTTTTGGAAATTTTTCAATTTTCGAAAATTTGATATATTTAGTAATTTTTCGATACTTTTTGTGCTTTTTTCTAACTTTTTATATTTTTTTCTAAATTTTGAAAGCTTAGAGCGTTTTTAAATTGTTTAAAGCTTTCAATTTTTAAAGTTTTCTATTTTTGGTGAATTTTCAAAGTTTTAGGAAATTTTTCAATTTTTGGAAATTTTTCAATTTTCGAAAATTTGATATTTTTACTAATTTTTCGATACTTTTTGTGCTTTTTTCTAAATTTTTATATTTTTTTCTAAATTTTGAAAGCTTTGAGCGTTTTTTAACTGTTTAAAGCTTTCAATTTTTTGAAGTTTTCTATTTTTGGTGAATTTTCAAAGTTTTTGGAAATTTTTCAATTTTCGAAAATTTGATATTTTTAGTAATTTTTCGATACTTTTTGTGCTTTTTTCTAAATTTTTATATTTTTTTCTAAATTTTGAAAGCTTTGAGCGTTTTTTAATTTTTTAAAGCTTTCAATTTTTTGAAGTTTTCTATTTTTGGTGAATTTTCAAAGTTTTTGGAAATTTTTCAATTTTCGAAAATTTGATATATTTAGTAATTTTTCGATACTTTTTGTGTTTTTTTCTAACTTTTTATATTTTTTTCTAAATTTTGAAAGCTTTGAGCGTTTTTTAATTGTTTAAAGCTTTCAATTTTTAAAGTTTTCTATTTTTGGTGAACTTTCAAAGTTTTTGGAAATTTTTCAATTTTTGGAAATTTTTCAATTTTCGAAAATTTGATATTTTTACTAATTTTTCGATACTTTTTGTGCTTTTTTCTAAATTTTTATATTTTTTTCTAAATTTTGAAAGCTTTGAGCGTTTTTTAACTGTTTAAAGCTTTCAATTTTTTGAAGTTTTCTATTTTTGGTGAATTTTAAAAGTTTTTGGAAAATTTTCAACTTTTGAAAATTTGTTATTTTTAGTAATTTTTCGATACTTTTTGTGCTTTTTTCTAAATTTTTATATTTTTTTCTAAATTCTGAAAGTTTTAAGCTTTGTTTACTTGTATAAAACTTTCAATTTTTAGAAGTTTTCTATTTTTGGTGAATTTTCAAAATTTTTGGAAATTTTTCAATTTTTAAAAATTTATTATTTTTAGTAATTTTTCGATACTTTTTGCTTTTTTTCTAAATTTTTATATTTTTTTCTAAATTTTGAAAGCTATGAGCGTTTTTAAATTGTTTAAAGCTTTCTATTTTTTGAAGTTTTCTATTTTTGGTTAAATTTCAAAGTTTTTGGAAATTTTTCAATTTTCGAAAATTTGATATTTTTAGTAATTTTTCGATACTTTTTGTGCTTTTTTCTAAATTTTTATATTTTTTTCTAAATTCTGAAAGTTTTGAGCTTTGTTTACTTGTATAAAACTTTCAATTTTTAGAAGTTTTCTATTTTTGGTGAATTTTCAAAATTTTTGGAAATTTTTCAATTTTTAAAAATTTATTATTTTTAGTAATTTTTCGATACTTTTTGTTTTTTTTCTAAATTTTTATATTTTTTTCTAAATTTTGAAAGCTATGAGCGTTTTTAAATTTGTTTAAAGCTTTCTATTTTTTGAAGTTTTCTATTTTTGGTTAAATTTCAAAGTTTTTGTAAATTTTTCAATTTTCGAAAATTTGATATTTTTAGTAATTTTTCGATACTTTTTGTGCTTTTTTCTAAATTTTTATATTTTTTTCTAAATTTTGAAAGCTTTGAGCGTTTTTTAATTGTTTAAAGCTTTCAATTTTTAAAGTTTTCTATTTTTGGTGAATTTTCAAAGTTTTTGGAAATTTTTCAATTTTCGAAAATTTGATATTTTTACTAATTTTTCGATACTTTTTGTGCTTTTTTCTAAATTTTTATATTTTTTTCTAAATTTTGAAAGCTTTGAGCGTTTTTTAACTGTTTAAAGCTTTCAATTTTTTGAAGTTTTCTATTTTTGGTGAATTTTCAAAGTTTTTGGAAATTTTTCAATTTTCGAAAATTTGATATTTTTAGTAATTTTTCGATACTTTTTGTGCTTTTTTCTAAATTTTTATATTTTTTTCTAAATTTTGAAAGCTTTGAGCGTTTTTTAATTGTTTAAAGCTTTCAATTTTTTGAAGTTTTCTATTTTGGTGAATTTTCAAAGATTTTGGAAATTTTTCAATTTTCGAAAATTTGATATTTTTACTAATTTTTCGATACTTTTTGTGCTTTTTTCTAAATTTTTATATTTTTTTCTAAATTCTGAAAGTTTTAAGCTTTGTTTACTTGTATAAAACTTTCAATTTTTAGAAGTTTTCTATTTTTGGTGAATTTTCAAAATTTTTGGAAATTTTTCAATTTTTGAAAATTTGATATTTTTAGTAATTTTTCGATACTTTTTGTGCTTTTTTCTAACTTTTTATATTTTTTTCCAAATTTTGAAAGCTTTGAGCGTTTTTAAATTGTTTAAAGCTTTCTATTTTTTGAAGTTTTCTATTTTTGGTTAAATTTCAAAGTTTTTGGAAATTTTTCAATTTTCGAAAATTTGATATTTTTAGTAATTTTTCGATACTTTTTGTGCTTTTTTCTAAATTTTTATATTTTTTTCTAAATTTTGAAAGCTTTGAGCGTTTTTTAATTGTTTAAAGCTTTAAATTTTTTGAAGTTTTCTATTTTTGGTGAATTTTAAAAGTTTTTGGAAAATTTTCAACTTTCGAAAATTTGTTATTTTTACTAATTTTTCGATACTTTTTGTGCTTTTTTCTAACTTTTTATATTTTTTTCTAAGTTTTGAAAGCTTAGAGCGTTTTTAAATTGTTTAAAGCTTTCAATTTTTTGAAGTTTTCTATTTTTGGTGAATTTTCAAAATTTTTGGAAATTTTTCAATTTTCGAAAATTTGATATTTTTAGTAATTTTTCGATACTTTTTGTGCTTTTTTCTATTTTTTTATATTTTTTTCCAAATTTTGAAAGCTTTGAGCGTTTTTAAATTGTTTAAAGCTTTCTATTTTTTGAAATTTTCTATTTTTGGTTAAATTTCAAAATTTTTGAAAATTTTTCAATTTTCGAAAATTTGATATTTTTAGTAATTTTTCGATACTTTTTGTGCTTTTTTCTAAATTTTTATATTTTTTTCTAAATTCTGAAAGTTTTGAGCTTTGTTTACTTGTATAAAACTTTCAATTTTTAGAAGTTTTCTATTTTTGGTGAATTTTCAAAATTTTTGGAAATTTTTCAATTTTCAAAAATTTATTATTTTTAGTAATTTTTCGATACTTTTTGTTTTTTTTCTAAATTTTTATATTTTTTTCTAAATTTTGAAAGCTATGAGCGTTTTTTAATTGTTTAAAACTTTCAATTTTTTTAAGTTTTCTATTTTTGGTGAATTTTCAAAGTTTTTGGAAATTTTTCAATTTTCGAAAATTTGATATTTTTAGTAATTTTTCGATACTTTTTGTGCTTTTTTCTAAATTTTTATATTTTTTTCTAAATTTTGAAAGCTTTGAGCGTTTTTTAATTGTTTAAAGCTTTCAATTTTTTGAAGTTTTCTATTTTTGGTGAATTTTCAAAGTTTTTGGAAATTATTCCATTTTCGAAAATTTGATATTTTTACTAATTTTTCGATACTTTTTGTGCTTTTTTCTAAATTTTTATATTTTTTCTAAATTTTGAAAGCTTTGAGCGTTTTTTAATTGTTTAAAGCTTTCAATTATTTGAAGTTTTCTATTTTTGGTGAATTTTCAAAGTTTTTGGAAATTTTTCAATTTTCGAAAATTTGATATTTTTACTAATTTTTCTAAATTTTGAAAGCTTTGAGCGTTTTTTAATTGTTTAAAGCTTTCAATTTTTTGAAGTTTTCTATTTTAGGTGAATTTTCAAAGTTTTTGGAAATTTTTCAATTTTCGAAAATTTGATATTTTTAGTAATTTTTCGATACTTTTTGTGCTTTTTTCTAAATTTTTATATTATTTTCTAAATTTTGAAAGCTTTGAGCGTTTTTTAATTGTTTAAAGCTTTCAATTTTTTGAAGTTTTCTATTTTTGGTGAATTTTCAAAGATTTTGGAAATTTTTCAATTTTCAAAAATTTGATATTTTTAGTAATTTTTCGATACTTTTTGTGCTTTTTTCTAAATTTTTATATTTTTTTCTAAATTTTGAAAGCTATGAGCGTTTTTTAATTGTTTAAAACTTTCAATTTTTTTAAGTTTTCTATTTTTGGTGAATTTTCAGTTTTTGGAAATTTTTCAATTTTCGAAAATTTGATTTTTTTAGTAATTTTTCGATACTTTTTGTGCTTTTTTCTAAATTTTTATATTTTTTTCCAAATTTTGAAAGCTTTGAGCGTTTTCTAATTGTTTGAAGCTTTCTATTTTTTGAAGTTTTCTATTTTTGGTTAAATTTCAAAGTTTTTGGAAATTTTTCAATTTTCGAAAATTTGATATTTTTAGTAATTTTTCGATACTTTTTGTGCTTTTTTCTAAATTTTTATATTTTTTTCCAAATTCTGAAAGTTTTGAGCTTTTTTTACTTGTTTAAACCTTTAAATTTTTTGAAGTTTTCTATTTTTGGTGAATTTTCAAAGATTTTGGAAATTTTTCAATTTTCAAAAATTTATTATTTTTAGTAATTTTTCGATACTTTTTGTGCTTTTTTCTAAATTTTTATATTTTTTTCCAAATTTTGAAAGCTTTGAGCGTTTTTTAATTGTTTAAAGCTTTCTATTTTTTGAAGTTTTCTATTTTTGGTTAAATTTCAAAGTTTTTGGAAATTTTTCAATTTTCGAAAATTTGATATTTTTAGTAATTTTTCAATACTTTTTGTGCTTTTTTCTAAATTTTTATATTTTTTTCCAAATTTTGAAAGCTTTGAGCGTTTTTTAATTGTTTAAAGCTTTCTATTTTTTGAAGTTTTCTATTTTTGGTTAAGTTTCAAAGTTTTTGGAAATTTTTCAATTTTCGAAAATTTGATATTTTTAGTAATTTTTCGATACTTTTTGTGCTTTTTTCTAAATTTTTATATTTTTTTCTAAATTCTGAAAGTTTTGAGCTTTGTTTACTTGTATAAAACTTTCAATTTTTAGAAGTTTTCTATTTTTGGTGAATTTTCAAAATTTTTGGAAATTTTTCAATTTTCAAAAATTTATTATTTTTAGTAATTTTTCGATACTTTTTGTTTTTTTTCTAAATTTTTATATTTTTTTCTAAATTTTGAAAGCTATGAGCGTTTTTTAATTGTTTAAAACTTTCAATTTTTTTAAGTTTTCTATTTTTGGTGAATTTTCAAAGTTTTTGGAAATTTTTCAATTTTCGAAAATCTGATATTTTTAGTAATTTTTCGATACTTTTTGTGCTTTTTTCTAAATTTTTATATTTTTTTCTAAATTTTGAAAGCTTTGAGCGTTTTTTAATTGTTTAAAGCTTTCAATTTTTAAAGTTTTCTATTTTTGGTGAATTTTCAAAGTTTTTGGAAATTATTCCATTTTCGAAAATTTGATATTTTTACTAATTTTTCGATACTTTTTGTGCTTTTTTCTAAATTTTTATATTTTTTCTAAATTTTGAAAGCTTTGAGCGTTTTTTAATTGTTTAAAGCTTTCAATTATTTGAAGTTTTCTATTTTTGGTGAATTTTCAAAGTTTTTGGAAATTTTTAAATTTTCGAAAATTTGATATTTTTACTAATTTTTCTAAATTTTGAAAGCTTTGAGCGTTTTTTAATTGTTTAAAGCTTTCAATTTTTTGAAGTTTTCTATTTTAGGTGAATTTTCAAAGTTTTTGGAAATTTTTCAATTTTCGAAAATTTGATATTTTTAGTAATTTTTCGATACTTTTTGTGCTTTTTTCTAAATTTTTATATTATTTTCTAAATTTTGAAAGCTTTGAGCGTTTTTTAATTGTTTAAAGCTTTCAATTTTTTGAAGTTTTCTATTTTTGGTGAATTTTCAAAGATTTTGGAAATTTTTCAATTTTCGAAAATTTGATATTTTTACTAATTTTTCGATACTTTTTGTCCTTTTTTCTAAATTTTTATATTTTTTTCTAGATTCTGAAAGTTTTGAGCTTTGTTTACTTGTATAAAACTTTCAATTTTTAGAAGTTTTCTATTTTTGGTGAATTGTCAAAATTTTTGGAAATTTTTCTATTTTTAAAAATTTATTATTTTTAGTAATTTTTCGATACTTTTTGTGCTTTTTTCTAAATTTTTATATTTTTTTCTAAATTTTGAAAGCTATGAGCGTTTTTTAATTGTTTAAAACTTTCAATTTTTTTAAGTTTTCTATTTTTGGTGAATTTTCAGTTTTTGGAAATTTTTCAATTTTCGAAAATTTGATATTTTTAGTAATTTTTCGATACTTTTTGTGCTTTTTTCTAAATTTTTATATTTTTTTCCAAATTTTGAAAGCTTTGAGCGTTTTCTAATTGTTTGAAGCTTTCTATTTTTTGAAGTTTTCTATTTTTGGTTAAATTTCAAAGTTTTTGGAAATTTTTCAATTTTCGAAAATTTGATATTTTTAGTAATTTTTCGATACTTTTTGTGCTTTTTTCTAAATTTTTATATTTTTTTCCAAATTCTGAAAGTTTTGAGCTTTTTTTACTTGTTTAAACCTTTAAATTTTTTGAAGTTTTCTATTTTTGGTGAATTTTCAAAGATTTTGGAAATTTTTCAATTTTCAAAAATTTATTATTTTTAGTAATTTTTCGATACTTTTTGTGCTTTTTTCTAAATTTTTATATTTTTTTCCAAATTTTGAAAGCTTTGAGCGTTTTTTAATTGTTTAAAGCTTTCTATTTTTTGAAGTTTTCTATTTTTGGTTAAATTTCAAAGTTTTTGGAAATTTTTCAATTTTCGAAAATTTGATATTTTTAGTAATTTTTCGATACTTTTTGTGCTTTTTTCTAAATTTTTATATTTTTTTCTAAATTTTGAAAGCTATGAGGGTTTTTTAATTATTTAAAGCTTTCTATTTTTTGAAGTTTTCTATTTTTGGTTAAATTTCAAAGTTTTTGGAAATTTTTCAATTTTCGAAAATTTGATATTTTTAGTAATTTTTCGATACTTTTTGTGCTTTTTTCTAAATTTTTATATTTTTTTCTAAATTTTGAAAGCTTTGAGGGCTTTTTAATTATTTAAAGCTTTCTATTTTTTTGAAGTTTTCTATTTTTGGTGAATTTTCAAAATTTTTGGAAATTTTTCAATTTTCAAAAATTTATTATTTTTAGTAATTTTTCGATACTTTTTGTGCTTTTTTCTAAATTTTTATATTTTTTTTTTAAATTTTGAAAGCTTTGAGCATTTTTTAATTGCTTAAAGCTTTCAATTTTTTGAAGTTTTCTATTTTTGGTGAATTTTCAAAGTTTTTGGAAATTTTTCAATTTTCGAAAATTTGATATTTTTAGTAATTTTTCGATACTTTTTGTGCTTTTTTCTAAATTTTTATATTTTTTTTTTAAATTTTGAAAGCTTTGAGCATTTTTTAATTGTTTAAAGCTTTCAATTTTTTGAAGTTTTCTATGTTTGGTGAATTTTCAAAATTTTTGGAAATTTTTCAATTTTCAAAAATTTATTATTTTTAGTAATTTTTCGATTCTTTTTGTGCTTTTTTCTAAATTTTTATATTTTTTTCTAAGTTTTGAAAGCTTTGAGCGTTTTTTAATTGTTTAAAGCTTTCAATTTTTAAAGTTTTCTATTTTTGGTGAATTTTCAAAGTTTTTGGAAATTTTTCAATTTTCGAAAATTTGAAATTTTTACTAATTTTTCGATACTTTTTGTGCTTTTTTCTAAATTTTTATATTTTTTTTTTTTAAATTTTGAAAGCTTTGAGCATATTTTAATTGTTTAAAGCTTTCAAGTTTTTGAAGTTTTCTATTTTTGGTTGAATTTCAAAGTTTTTGGAAATTTTTCAATTTTCGAAAATTTGATATTTTTAGTAATTTTTCGATACTTTTTGTGCTTTTTTCTAAATTTTTATATTTGTTTCTAAATTTTGAAAGCTTTGAGCGTTTTTTAATTGTTTAAAGCTTTCTATTTTTTGAAGTTTTCTATTTTTGGTGAATTTTCAAAATTTTTGGAAATTTTTCAATTTTCAAAAATTTATTATTTTTAGTAATTTTTCGATACTTTTTGTGCTTTTTTCTAAATTTTTATATTTTTTTTTTAAATTTTGAAAGCTTTGAGCATTTTTTAATTGTTTAAAGCTTTCAATTTTTTGAAGTTTTCTATTTTTGGTGAATTTTCAAAGTTTTTGGAAATTTTTCAATTTTCGAAAATTTGATATTTTTAGTAATTTTTCGATACTTTTTGTGCTTTTTTCTAAATTTTTATATTTTTTTTTTAAATTTTGAAAGCTTTGAGCATTTTTTAATTGTTTAAAGCTTTCAATTTTTTGAAGTTTTCTATTTTTGGTGAATTTTCAAAATTTTTGGAAATTTTTCAATTTTCAAAAATTTATTATTTTTAGTAATTTTTCGATTCTTTTTGTGCTTTTTTCTAAATTTTTATATTTTTTTCTAAATTTTGAAAGCTTTGAGCGTTTTTTAATTGTTTAAAGCTTTCAATTTTTAAAGTTTTCTATTTTTGGTGAATTTTCAAAGTTTTTGGAAATTTTTCAATTTTCGAAAATTTGAAATTTTTACTAATTTTTCGATACTTTTCGTGCTTTTTTCTAAATTTTTATATTTGTTTCTAAATTTTGAAAGCTTTGAGCGTTTTTTAATTGTTTAAAGCTTTCAATTTTTTGAAGTTTTCTATTTTTGGTGAACTTTCAAAATTTTTGGAAATTTTTCGATACTTTTTGTGCTTTTTTCTAAATTTTTATATTTTTTTTCTAAATTCTGAAAGTTTTGAGCTTTTTTTACTTGTTTAAAACTTTCAATTTTCTGAAGTTTTCTATTTTTGTTGAATTTTCAAAGTTTTTGGAAATTTTTCAATTTTCGAAAATTTGATATTTTTAGTAATTTTTCGATACTTTTTGTGCTTTTTTCTAAATTTTTATATTTTTTTCTAAATTTTGAAAGCTATGAGGGTTTTTTAATTATTTAAAGCTTTCTATTTTTTGAAGTTTTCTATTTTTGGTTAAATTTCAAAGTTTTTGGAAATTTTTCAATTTTCGAAAATTTGATATTTTTAGTAATTTTTCGATACTTTTTGTGCTTTTTTCTAAATTTTTATATTTTTTTCTAAATTTTGAAAGCTTTGAGGGCTTTTTAATTATTTAAAGCTTTCTATTTTTTTGAAGTTTTCTATTTTTGGTGAATTTTCAAAATTTTTGGAAATTTTTCAATTTTCAAAAATTTATTATTTTTAGTAATTTTTCGATACTTTTTGTGCTTTTTTCTAAATTTTTATATTTTTTTTTTAAATTTTGAAAGCTTTGAGCATTTTTTAATTGCTTAAAGCTTTCAATTTTTTGAAGTTTTCTATTTTTGGTGAATTTTCAAAGTTTTTGGAAATTTTTCAATTTTCGAAAATTTGATATTTTTAGTAATTTTTCGATACTTTTTGTGCTTTTTTCTAAATTTTTATATTTTTTTTTTAAATTTTGAAAGCTTTGAGCATTTTTTAATTGTTTAAAGCTTTCAATTTTTTGAAGTTTTCTATGTTTGGTGAATTTTCAAAATTTTTGGAAATTTTTCAATTTTCAAAAATTTATTATTTTTAGTAATTTTTCGATTCTTTTTGTGCTTTTTTCTAAATTTTTATATTTTTTTCTAAGTTTTGAAAGCTTTGAGCGTTTTTTAATTGTTTAAAGCTTTCAATTTTTAAAGTTTTCTATTTTTGGTGAATTTTCAAAGTTTTTGGAAATTTTTCAATTTTCGAAAATTTGAAATTTTTACTAATTTTTCGATACTTTTTGTGCTTTTTTCTAAATTTTTATATTTTTTTTTTAAATTTTGAAAGCTTTGAGCATATTTTAATTGTTTAAAGCTTTCAATTTTTTGAAGTTTTCTATTTTTGGTGAATTTTCAAAATTTTTGGAAATTTTTCAATTTTCAAAAATTTATTATTTTTAGTAATTTTTCGATACTTTTTGTGCTTTTTTCTAAATTTTTATATTTTTTTCCAAATTTTTAAAGCTTTGAGCGTTTTTTAATTGTTTAAAGCTTTCTATTTTTTGAAGTTTTCTATTTTTGGTTGAATTTCAAAGTTTTTGGAAATTTTTCAATTTTCGAAAATTTGATATTTTTAGTAATTTTTCGATACTTTTTGTGCTTTTTTCTAAATTTTTATATTTGTTTCTAAATTTTGAAAGCTTTGAGCGTTTTTTAATTGTTTAAAGCTTTCTATTTTTTGAAGTTTTCTATTTTTGGTGAATTTTCAAAACTTTTGGAAATTTTTCAATTTTCAAAAATTTATTATTTTTAGTAATTTTTCGATACTTTTTGTGCTTTTTTCTAAATTTTTATATTTTTTTTTTAAATTTTGAAAGCTTTGAGCATTTTTTAATTGTTTAAAGCTTTCAATTTTTTGAAGTTTTCTATTTTTGGTGAATTTTCAAAGTTTTTGGAAATTTTTCAATTTTCGAAAATTTGATATTTTTAGTAATTTTTCGATACTTTTTGTGCTTTTTTCTAAATTTTTATATTTTTTTTTTAAATTTTGAAAGCTTTGAGCATTTTTTAATTGTTTAAAGCTTTCAATTTTTTGAAGTTTTCTATTTTTGGTGAATTTTCAAAATTTTTGGAAATTTTTCAATTTTCAAAAATTTATTATTTTTAGTAATTTTTCGATTCTTTTTGTGCTTTTTTCTAAATTTTTATATTTTTTTCTAAATTTTGAAAGCTTTGAGCGTTTTTTAATTGTTTAAAGCTTTCAATTTTTAAAGTTTTCTATTTTTGGTGAATTTTCAAAGTTTTTGGAAATTTTTCAATTTTCGAAAATTTGAAATTTTTACTAATTTTTCGATACTTTTCGTGCTTTTTT
Source organism: Meiosimyza platycephala (assembly GCA_963662105.1). Classification (NCBI taxonomy): domain Eukaryota; kingdom Metazoa; phylum Arthropoda; class Insecta; order Diptera; family Lauxaniidae; genus Meiosimyza; species Meiosimyza platycephala. The sequence goes on from OY759210.1 coordinate 50,835,281, forward strand.
CTAAATTTTTATATTTGTTTCTAAATTTTGAAAGCTTTGAGCGTTTTTTAATTGTTTAAAGCTTTCAATTTTTTGAAGTTTTCTATTTTTGGTGAACTTTCAAAATTTTTGGAAATTTTTCGATACTTTTTGTGCTTTTTTCTAAATTTTTATATTTTTTTTCTAAATTCTGAAAGTTTTGAGCTTTTTTTACTTGTTTAAAACTTTCAATTTTCTGAAGTTTTCTATTTTTGTTGAATTTTCAAAGTTTTTGGAAATTTTTCAATTTTCGAAAATTTGATATTTTTAGTAATTTTTCGATACTTTTTGTGCTTTTTTCTAAATTTTTATATTTTTTTCTAAATTTTGAAAGCTATGAGGGTTTTTTAATTATTTAAAGCTTTCTATTTTTTGAAGTTTTCTATTTTTGGTTAAATTTCAAAGTTTTTGGAAATTTTTCAATTTTCGAAAATTTGATATTTTTAGTAATTTTTCGATACTTTTTGTGCTTTTTTCTAAATTTTTATATTTTTTTCTAAATTTTGAAAGCTTTGAGGGCTTTTTAATTATTTAAAGCTTTCTATTTTTTGAAGTTTTCTATTTTTGGTGAATTTTCAAAATTTTTGGAAATTTTTCAATTTTCAAAAATTTATTATTTTTAGTAATTTTTCGATACTTTTTGTGCTTTTTTCTAAATTTTTATATTTTTTTTTTAAATTTTGAGAGCTTTGAGCATTTTTTAATTGCTTAAAGCTTTCAATTTTTTGAAGTTTTCTATTTTTGGTGAATTTTCAAAGTTTTTGGAAATTTTTCAATTTTCGAAAATTTGATATTTTTAGTAATTTTTCGATACTTTTTGTGCTTTTTTCTAAATTTTTATATTTTTTTTTTAAATTTTGAAAGCTTTGAGCATTTTTTACTTGTTTAAAACTTCCAATTTTTTGAAGTATTCTATGTTTGGTGAATTTTCAAAATTTTTGGAAATTTTTCAATTTCAATTTTCAAAAATTTATTATTTTTAGTAATTTTTCGATTCTTTTTGTGCTTTTTTCTAAATTTTTATATTTTTTTCTAAATTTTGAAAGCTTTGAGCGTTTTTTAATTGTTTAAAGCTTTCAATTTTTAAAGTTTTCTATTTTTGGTGAATTTTCAAAGTTTTTGGAAATTTTTCAATTTTCGAAAATTTGAAATTTTTACTAATTTTTCGATACTTTTTGTGCTTTTTTCTAAATTTTTATATTTTTTTTTTTAAATTTTGAAAGCTTTGAGCATATTTTAATTGTTTAAAGCTTTCAATTTTTTGAAGTTTTCTATTTTTGGTGAATTTTCAAAATTTTTGGAAATTTTTCAATTTTCAAAAATTTATTATTTTTAGAAATTTTTCGATACTTTTTGTGCTTTTTTCTAAATTTTTATATTTTTTTCCAAATTTTTAAAGCTTTGAGCGTTTTTTAATTGTTTAAAGCTTTCTATTTTTTGAAGTTTTCTATTTTTGGTTGAATTTCAAAGTTTTTGGAAATTTTTCAATTTTCGAAAATTTGATATTTTTAGTAATTTTTCGATACTTTTTGTGCTTTTTTCTAAATTTTTATATTTTTTTCTAAATTTTGAAAGCTTTGAGGGCTTTTTAATTATTTAAAGCTTTCTATTTTTTGAAGTTTTCTATTTTTGGTGAATTTTCAAAATTTTTGGAAATTTTTCAATTTTCAAAAATTTATTATTTTTAGTAATTTTTCGATACTTTTTGTGCTTTTTTCTAAATTTTTATATTTTTTTTTTAAATTTTGAAAGCTTTGAGCATTTTTTAATTGTTTAAAGCTTTCAATTTTTTGAAGTTTTCTATTTTTGGTGAATTTTCAAAGTTTTTGGAAATTTTTCAATTTTCGAAAATTTGATATTTTTAGTAATTTTTCGATACTTTTTGTGCTTTTTTCTAAATTTTTATATTTTTTTTTTAAATTTTGAAAGCTTTGAGCATTTTTTAATTGTTTAAAGCTTTCAATTTTTTGAAGTTTTCTATTTTTGGTGAATTTTCAAAATTTTTGGAAATTTTTCAATTTTCAAAAATTTATTATTTTTAGTAATTTTTCGATTCTTTTTGTGCTTTTTTCTAAATTTTTATATTTTTTTCTAAATTTTGAAAGCTTTGAGCGTTTTTTAATTGTTTAAAGCTTTCAATTTTTAAAGTTTTCTATTTTTGGTGAATTTTCAAAGTTTTTGGAAATTTTTCAATTTTCGAAAATTTGAAATTTTTACTAATTTTTCGATACTTTTCGTGCTTTTTTCTAAATTTTTATATTTGTTTCTAAATTTTGAAAGCTTTGAGCGTTTTTTAATTGTTTAAAGCTTTCAATTTTTTGAAGTTTTCTATTTTTGGTGAACTTTCAAAATTTTTGGAAATTTTTCGATACTTTTTGTGCTTTTTTCTAAATTTTTATATTTTTTATCTAAATTCTGAAAGTTTTGAGCTTTTTTTACTTGTTTAAAACTTTCAATTTTCTGAAGTTTTCTATTTTTGTTGAATTTTCAAAGTTTTTGGAAATTTTTCAATTTTCGAAAATTTGATATTTTTAGTAATTTTTCGATACTTTTTGTGCTTTTTTCTAAATTTTTATATTTTTTTCTAAATTTTGAAAGCTTTGAGCGTTTTTTAATTGTTTAAAGCTTTCAATTTTTTGAAGTTTTCTATTTTTGGTGAATTTTCAAAGATTTCGAAATTTTTCAATTTTCGAAAATTTGATATTTTTAGTAATTTTTCGTTACTTTTTGTGCTTTTTTCTAAATTTTTATATTTTTTTCTAAATTTTGAAAGCTTTGAGCGTTTTTTAATTATTTAAAGCTTTCAATTTTTTGAAGTTTTCTATTTTTGGTGAATTTTCAAAGTTTTTGGAAATTTTTCAATTTTCGAAAATTTTATATTTTTAGTAATTTTTCGATACTTTTTGTGCTTTTTTCAAAATTTTTAAATTTTTTTCTAAATTCTGAAAGTTTTGAGCTTTTTTCACTTGTTTAAACCTTTAAATTTTTTGAAGTTTTCTATTTTTGGTGAATTTTCAAAGATTTTGGAAATTTTTCAATTTTCAAAAATTTATTATTTTTAGTAATTTTTCGATACTTGTTGTGCTTTTTTCTAAATTTTTATATTTTTTTCCAAATTTTGAAAGCTTTAAGCGTTTTTTAATTGTTTAAAGCTTTCTATTTTTTGAAGTTTTCTATTTTTGGTTAAATTTCAAAGTTTTTGGAAATTTTTCAATTTTCGAAAATTTGATATTTTTAGTAATTTTTCGATACTTTTTGTGCTTTTTTCTAAATTTTTATATTTTTTTCTAAATTTTGAAAGCTATGAGGGTTTTTTAATTATTTAAAGCTTTCTATTTTTTGAAGTTTTCTATTTTTGGTTAAATTTCAAAGTTTTTGGAAATTTTTCAATTTTCGAAAATTTGATATTTTTAGTAATTTTTCGATACTTTTTGTGCTTTTTTCTAAATTTTTATATTTTTTTCTAAATTTTGAAAGCTTTGAGGGCTTTTTAATTATTTAAAGCTTTCTATTTTTTGAAGTTTTCTATTTTTGGTGAATTTTCAAAATTTTTGGAAATTTTTCAATTTTCAAAAATTTATTATTTTTAGTAATTTTTCGATACTTTTTGTGCTTTTTTCTAAATTTTTATATTTTTTTTTTAAATTTTGAAAGCTTTGAGCATTTTTTAATTGTTTAAAGCTTTCAATTTTTTGAAGTTTTCTATTTTTGGTGAATTTTCAAAGTTTTTGGAAATTTTTCAATTTTCGAAAATTTGATATTTTTAGTAATTTTTCGATACTTTTTGTGCTTTTTTCTAAATTTTTATATTTTTTTTTTAAATTTTGAAAGCTTTGAGCATTTTTTAATTGTTTAAAGCTTTCAATTTTTTGAAGTTTTCTATTTTTGGTGAATTTTCAAAATTTTTGGAAATTTTTCAATTTTCAAAAATTTATTATTTTTAGTAATTTTTCGATTCTTTTTGTGCTTTTTTCTAAATTTTTATATTTTTTTCTAAATTTTGAAAGCTTTGAGCGTTTTTTAATTGTTTAAAGCTTTCAATTTTTAAAGTTTTCTATTTTTGGTGAATTTTCAAAGTTTTTGGAAATTTTTCAATTTTCGAAAATTTGAAATTTTTACTAATTTTTCGATACTTTTCGTGCTTTTTTCTAAATTTTTATATTTGTTTCTAAATTTTGAAAGCTTTGAGCGTTTTTTAATTGTTTAAAGCTTTCAATTTTTTGAAGTTTTCTATTTTTGGTGAATTTTCAAAGTTTTTGGAAATTTTTCAATTTTCGAAAATTTGATATTTTTAGTAATTTTTCGATACTTTTTGTGCTTTTTTCTAAATTTTTATATTTTTTTTTTAAATTTTGAAAGCTTTGAGCATTTTTTAATTGTTTAAAGCTTTCAATTTTTTGAAGTTTTCTATTTTTGGTGAATTTTCAAAATTTTTGGAAATTTTTCAATTTTCAAAAATTTATTATTTTTAGTAATTTTTCGATTCTTTTTGTGCTTTTTTCTAAATTTTTATATTTTTTTCTAAATTTTGAAAGCTTTGAGCGTTTTTTAATTGTTTAAAGCTTTCAATTTTTAAAGTTTTCTATTTTTGGTGAATTTTCAAAGTTTTTGGAAATTTTTCAATTTTCGAAAATTTGAAATTTTTACTAATTTTTCGATACTTTTCGTGCTTTTTTCTAAATTTTTATATTTGTTTCTAAATTTTGAAAGCTTTGAGCGTTTTTTAATTGTTTAAAGCTTTCAATTTTTTGAAGTTTTCTATTTTTGGTGAACTTTCAAAATTTTTGGAAATTTTTCGATACTTTTTGTGCTTTTTTCCAAATTTTTATATTTTTTTTCTAAATTCTGAAAGTTTTGAGCTTTTTTTACTTGTTTAAAACTTTCAATTTTCTGAAGTTTTCTATTTTTGTTGAATTTTCAAAGTTTTTGGAAATTTTTCAATTTTCGAAAATTTGATATTTTTAGTAATTTTTCGATACTTTTTGTGCTTTTTTCTAAATTTTTATATTTTTTTCTAAATTTTGAAAGCTATGAGGGTTTTTTAATTATTTAAAGCTTTCTATTTTTTGAAGTTTTCTATTTTTGGTTAAATTTCAAAGTTTTTGGAAATTTTTCAATTTTCGAAAATTTGATATTTTTAGTAATTTTTCGATACTTTTTGTGCTTTTTTCTAAATTTTTATATTTTTTTCTAAATTTTGAAAGCTTTGAGGGCTTTTTAATTATTTAAAGCTTTCTATTTTTTGAAGTTTTCTATTTTTGGTGAATTTTCAAAATTTTTGGAAATTTTTCAATTTTCAAAAATTTATTATTTTTAGTAATTTTTCGATACTTTTTGTGCTTTTTTCTAAATTTTTATATTTTTTTTTTAAATTTTGAAAGCTTTGAGCATTTTTTAATTGCTTGAAGCTTTCAATTTTTTGAAGTTTTCTATTTTTGGTGAATTTTCAAAGTTTTTGGAAATTTTTCAATTTTCGAAAATTTGTTATTTTTAGTAATTTTTCGATACTTTTTGTGCTTTTTTCTAACTTTTTATATTTTTTTCTAAATTTTGAAAGCTTTGAGCGTTTTTAAGTTGCTTAAAGCTTTCAATTTTTTGAAGTTTTCTATTTTTGGTGAATTTTCAAAATTTTTGGAAATTTTTCAATTTTCAAAAATTTATTATTTTTAGTAATTTTTCGATACTTTTTGTGTTTTTTTCTAAATTTTTATATTTTTTTTTTAAATTTTGAAAGCTTTGAGCATTTTTTAATTGTTTAAAGCTTTCAATTTTTTGAAGTTTTCTATGTTTGGTGAATTTTCAAAATTTTTGGAAATTTTTCAATTTTCAAAAATTTATTATTTTTAGTAATTTTTCGATTCTTTTTGTGCTTTTTTCTAAATTTTTATATTTTTTTCTAAATTTTGAAAGCTTTGAGCGTTTTTTAATTGTTTAAAGCTTTCAATTTTTAAAGTTTTCTATTTTTGGTGAATTTTCAAAGTTTTTGGAAATTTTTCAATTTTCGAAAATTTGAAATTTTTACTAATTTTTCGATACTTTTTGTGCTTTTTTCTAAATTTTTATATTTTTTTTTTTAAATTTTGAAAGCTTTGAGCATATTTTAATTGTTTAAAGCTTTCAATTTTTTGAAGTTTTCTATTTTTGGTGAATTTTCAAAATTTTTGGAAATTTTTCAATTTTCAAAAATTTATTATTTTTAGTAATTTTTCGATACTTTTTGTGCTTTTTTCTAAATTTTTATATTTTTTTCCAAATTTTTAAAGCTTTGAGCGTTTTTTAATTGTTTAAAGCTTTCTATTTTTTGAAGTTTTCTATTTTTGGTGAATTTTCAAAGTTTTTGGAAATTTTTCAATTTTCGAAAATTTGATATTTTTAGTAATTTTTCGATACTTTTTGTGCTTTTTTCTAAATTTTTATATTTTTTTCTAAATTTTGAAAGCTTTGAGGGCTTTTTAATTATTTAAAGCTTTCAATTTTTTGAAGTTTTCTATTTTTGGTGAATTTTCAAAATTTTTGGAAATTTTTCAATTTTCAAAAATTTATTATTTTTAGTAATTTTTCGATTCTTTTTGTGCTTTTTTCTAAATTTTTATATTTTTTTCTAAATTTTGAAAGCTTTGAGCGTTTTTTAATTGTTTAAAGCTTTCAATTTTTAAAGTTTTCTATTTTTGGTGAATTTTCAAAGTTTTTGGAAATTTTTCAATTTTCGAAAATTTGAAATTTTTACTAATTTTTCGATACTTTTCGTGCTTTTTTCTAAATTTTTATATTTGTTTCTAAATTTTGAAAGCTTTGAGCGTTTTTTAATTGTTTAAAGCTTTCAATTTTTTGAAGTTTTCTATTTTTGGTGAACTTTCAAAATTTTTGGAAATTTTTCGATACTTTTTGTGCTTTTTTCTAAATTTTTATATTTTTTTTCTAAATTCTGAAAGTTTTGAGCTTTTTTTACTTGTTTAAAACTTTCAATTTTCTGAAGTTTTCTATTTTTGTTGAATTTTCAAAGTTTTTGGAAATTTTTCAATTTTCGAAAATTTGATATTTTTAGTAATTTTTCGATACTTTTTGTGCTTTTTTCTAAATTTTTATATTTTTTTCTAAATTTTGAAAGCTTTGAGCGTTTTTTAATTGTTTAAAGCTTTCAATTTTTTGAAGTTTTCTATTTTTGGTGAATTTTCAAAGATTTCGAAATTTTTCAATTTTCGAAAATTTGATATTTTTAGTAATTTTTCGATACTTTTTGTGCTTTTTTCTAAATTTTTATATTTTTTTCTAAATTTTGAAAGCTTTGAGCGTTTTTTAATTATTTAAAGCTTTCAATTTTTTGAAGTTTTCTATTTTTGGTGAATTTTCAAAGTTTTTGGAAATTTTTCAATTTTAGAAAATTTTATATTTTTAGTAATTTTTCGATACTTTTTGTGCTTTTTTCTAAATTTTTATACTTTTTTCTAAATTTTGAAAGCTTTGAGCATTTTTTAATTGCTTGAAGCTTTCAATTTTTTGAAGTTTTCTATTTTTGGTGAATTTTCAAAGTTTTTGGAAATTTTTCAATTTTCGAAATTTGTTATTTTTAGTAATTTTTCGATACTTTTTGTGCTTTTTTCTAACTTTTTATATTTTTTTCTAAATTTTGAAAGCTTTGAGCGTTTTTAAGTTGTTTAAAGCTTTCAATTTTTTGAAGTTTTCTATTTTTGGTGAATTTTCAAAATTTTGGAAATTTTTCAATTTTCAAAAATTTATTATTTTTAGTAATTTTTCGATACTTTTTGTGCTTTTTTCTAAATTTTTATATTTTTTTCTAATTTTTGAAAGCTTTGAGCGTTTTTTAATTGTTTAAAGCTTTCAATTTTTTGAAGTTTTCTATTTTTGGTGAATTTTCAAAGATTTCGAAATTTTTCAATTTTCGAAAATTTGATATTTTTAGTAATTTTTCGTTACTTTTTGTGCTTTTTTCTAAATTTTTATATTTTTTTCTAAATTTTGAAAGCTTTGAGCGTTTTTTAATTATTTAAAGCTTTCAATTTTTTGAAGTTTTCTATTTTTGGTGAATTTTCAAAGTTTTTGGAAATTTTTCAATTTTCGAAAATTTGATATTTTTAGTAATTTTTCGATACTTTTTGTGCTTTTTTCACTTGTTTAAACCTTTAAATTTTTTGAAGTTTTCTATTTTTGGTGAATTTTCAAAGATTTTGGAAATTTTTCAATTTTCAAAAATTTATTATTTTTAGTAATTTTTCGATACTTGTTGTGCTTTTTTCTAAATTTTTATATTTTTTTCCAAATTTTGAAAGCTTTAAGCGTTTTTTAATTGTTTAAAGCTTTCTATTTTTTGAAGTTTTCTATTTTTGGTTAAATTTCAAAGTTTTTGGAAATTTTTCAATTTTCGAAAATTTGATATTTTTAGTAATTTTTCGATACTTTTTGTGCTTTTTTCTAAATTTTTATATTTTTTTCTAAATTTTGAAAGCTATGAGGGTTTTTTAATTATTTAAAGCTTTCTATTTTTTGAAGTTTTCTATTTTTGGTTAAATTTCAAAGTTTTTGGAAATTTTTCAATTTTCGAAAATTTGATATTTTTAGTAATTTTTCGATACTTTTTGTGCTTTTTTCTAAATTTTTATATTTTTTTCTAAATTTTGAAAAGCTTTGAGGGCTTTTTAATTATTTAAAGCTTTCTATTTTTTGAAGTTTTCTATTTTTGGTGAATTTTCAAAATTTTTGGAAATTTTTCAATTTTCAAAAATTTATTATTTTTAGTAATTTTTCGATACTTTTTGTGCTTTTTTCTAAATTTTTATATTTTTTTTTTAAATTTTGAAAGCTTTGAGCATTTTTTAATTGTTTAAAGCTTTCAATTTTTTGAAGTTTTCTATTTTTGGTGAATTTTCAAAGTTTTTGGAAATTTTTCAATTTTCGAAAATTTGATATTTTTAGTAATTTTTCGATACTTTTTGTGCTTTTTTCTAAATTTTTATATTTTTTTTTTAAATTTTGAAAGCTTTGAGCATTTTTTAATTGTTTAAAGCTTTCAATTTTTTGAAGTTTTCTATTTTTGGTGAATTTTCAAAATTTTTGGAAATTTTTCAATTTTCAAAAATTTATTATTTTTAGTAATTTTTCGATTCTTTTTGTGCTTTTTTCTAAATTTTTATATTTTTTTCTAAATTTTGAAAGCTTTGAGCGTTTTTTAATTGTTTAAAGCTTTCAATTTTTAAAGTTTTCTATTTTTGGTGAATTTTCAAAGTTTTTGGAAATTTTTCAATTTTCGAAAATTTGAAATTTTTACTAATTTTTCGATACTTTTTGTGCTTTTTTCTAAATTTTTATATTTTTTTCTAAATTTGAAAGCTTTGAGGGCTTTTTAATTATTTAAAGCTTTCTATTTTTTGAAGTTTTCTATTTTTGGTGAATTTTCAAAATTTTTGGAAATTTTTCAATTTTCAAAAATTTATTATTTTTAGTAATTTTTCGATTTTTGGAAATTTTTCAATTTTCAAAAATTTATTATTTTTAGTAATTTTTCGATACTTTTTGTATTGTATTGTATTGTATTGTATTTTCAAAATTGTATTGTATTGTATTGTATTGTATTTTCAAAATTTTTGGAAATTTTTCAATTTTCAAAAATTTATTATTTTTAGTAATTTTTCGATACTTTTTTGGAAATTTTTCAATTTTCAAAAATTTATTATTTTTAGTAATTTTTCGATACTTTTTGTGCTTTTTTCTAAATTTTTATATTTTTTTCTAAATTTTGAAAGCTTTGAGGGCTTTTTAATTATTTAAAGCTTTCTAGTTTTTGAAGTTTTCTATTTTTGGTGAATTTTCAAAATTTTTGGAAATTTTTCAATTTTCAAAAATTTATTATTTTTAGTAATTTTTCGATACTTTTTGTGCTTTTTTCTAAATTTTTATATTTTTTTTTTAAATTTTGAAAGCTTTGAGCATTTTTTAATTGTTTAAAGCTTTCAATTTTTTGAAGTTTTCTATTTTTGGTGAATTTTCAAAGTTTTTGGAAATTTTTCAATTTTCGAAAATTTGATATTTTTAGTAATTTTTCGATACTTTTTGTGCTTTTTTCTAAATTTTTATATTTTTTTTTTTAAATTTTGAAAGCTTTGAGCATATTTTAATTGTTTAAAGCTTTCAATTTTTTGAAGTTTTCTATTTTTGGTGAATTTTCAAAATTTTTGGAAATTTTTCAATTTTCAAAAATTTATTATTTTTAGTAATTTTTCGATTCTTTTTGTGCTTTTTTCTAAATTTTTATATTTTTTTCTAAATTTTGAAAGCTTTGAGCGTTTTTTAATTGTTTAAAGCTTTCAATTTTTAAAGTTTTCTATTTTTGGTGAATTTTCAAAGTTTTTGGAAATTTTTCAATTTTCGAAAATTTGAAATTTTTACTAATTTTTCGATACTTTTTGTGCTTTTTTCTAAATTTTTATATTTTTTTCTAAATTTTGAAAGCTTTGAGGGCTTTTTAATTATTTAAAGCTTTCTATTTTTTGAAGTTTTCTATTTTTGGTGAATTTTCAAAATTTTTGGAAATTTTTCAATTTTCAAAAATTTATTATTTTTAGTAATTTTTCGATTTTTGGAAATTTTTCAATTTTCAAAAATTTATTATTTTTAGTAATTTTTCGATACTTTTTGTATTGTATTGTATTGTATTGTATTTTCAAAATTGTATTGTATTGTATTGTATTGTATTTTCAAAATTTTTGGAAATTTTTCAATTTTCAAAAATTTATTATTTTTAGTAATTTTTCGATACTTTTTTGGAAATTTTTCAATTTTCAAAAATTTATTATTTTTAGTAATTTTTCGATACTTTTTGTGCTTTTTTCTAAATTTTTATATTTTTTTCTAAATTTTGAAAGCTTTGAGGGCTTTTTAATTATTTAAAGCTTTCTAGTTTTTGAAGTTTTCTATTTTTGGTGAATTTTCAAAATTTTTGGAAATTTTTCAATTTTCAAAAATTTATTATTTTTAGTAATTTTTCGATACTTTTTGTGCTTTTTTCTAAATTTTTATATTTTTTTCTAAATTTTGAAAGCTTTGAGGGCTTTTTAATTATTTAAAGCTTTCTATTTTTTGAAGTTTTCTATTTTTGGTGAATTTTCAAAATTTTTGGAAATTTTTCAATTTTCAAAAATTTATTATTTTTAGTAATTTTTCGATACTTTTTGTGCTTTTTTCTAAATTTTTATATTTTTTTTTTAAATTTTGAAAGCTTTGAGCATTTTTTAATTGTTTAAAGCTTTCAATTTTTTGAAGTTTTCTATTTTTGGTGAATTTTCAAAGTTTTTGGAAATTTTTCAATTTTCGAAAATTTGATATTTTTAGTAATTTTTCGATACTTTTTGTGCTTTTTTCTAAATTTTTATATTTTTTTTTTAAATTTTGAAAGCTTTGAGCATTTTTTAATTGTTTAAAGCTTTCAATTTTTTGAAGTTTTCTATTATTGGTGAATTTTCAAAATTTTTGGAAATTTTTCAATTTTCAAAAATTTATTATTTTTAGTAATTTTTCGATTCTTTTTGTGCTTTTTTCTAAATTTTTATATTTTTTTCTAAATTTTGAAAGCTTTGAGCGTTTTTTAATTGTTTAAAGCTTTCAATTTTTAAAGTTTTCTATTTTTGGTGAATTTTCAAAGTTTTTGGAAATTTTTCAATTTTCGAAAATTTGAAATTTTTACTAATTTTTCGATACTTTTTGTGCTTTTTTCTAAATTTTTATATTTTTTTCTAAATTTTGAAAGCTTTGAGGGCTTTTTAATTATTTAAAGCTTTCTATTTTTTGAAGTTTTCTATTTTTGGTGAATTTTCAAAATTTTTGGAAATTTTTCAATTTTCAAAAATTTATTATTTTTAGTAATTTTTCGATTTTTGGAAATTTTTCAATTTTCAAAAATTTATTATTTTTAGTAATTTTTCGATACTTTTTGTATTGTATTGTATTGTATTGTATTTTCAAAATTGTATTGTATTGTATTGTATTGTATTTTCAAAATTTTTGGAAATTTTTCAATTTTCAAAAATTTATTATTTTTAGTAATTTTTCGATACTTTTTTGGAAATTTTTCAATTTTCAAAAATTTATTATTTTTAGTAATTTTTCGATACTTTTTGTGCTTTTTTCTAAATTTTTATATTTTTTTCTAAATTTTGAAAGCTTTGAGGGCTTTTTAATTATTTAAAGCTTTCTAGTTTTTGAAGTTTTCTATTTTTGGTGAATTTTCAAAATTTTTGGAAATTTTTCAATTTTCAAAAATTTATTATTTTTAGTAATTTTTCGATACTTTTTGTGCTTTTTTCTAAATTTTTATATTTTTTTTTTAAATTTTGAAAGCTTTGAGCATTTTTTAATTGTTTAAAGCTTTCAATTTTTTGAAGTTTTCTATTTTTGGTGAATTTTCAAAGTTTTTGGAAATTTTTCAATTTTCGAAAATTTGATATTTTTAGTAATTTTTCGATACTTTTTGTGCTTTTTTCTAAATTTTTATATTTTTTTTTTTAAATTTTGAAAGCTTTGAGCATATTTTAATTGTTTAAAGCTTTCAATTTTTTGAAGTTTTCTATTTTTGGTGAATTTTCAAAATTTTTGGAAATTTTTCAATTTTCAAAAATTTATTATTTTTAGTAATTTTTCGATTCTTTTTGTGCTTTTTTCTAAATTTTTATATTTTTTTCTAAATTTTGAAAGTTTTGAGCGTTTTTTAATTGTTTAAAGCTTTCAATTTTTAAAGTTTTCTATTTTTGGTGAATTTTCAAAGTTTTTGGAAATTTTTCAATTTTCGAAAATTTGAAATTTTTACTAATTTTTCGATACTTTTTGTGCTTTTTTCTAAATTTTTATATTTGTTTCTAAATTTTGAAAGCTTTGAGCGTTTTTTAATTGTTTAAAGCTTTCAATTTTTTGAAGTTTTCTATTTTTGGTGAACTTTCAAAATTTTTGGAAATTTTTCGATACTTTTTGTGCTTTTTTCTAAACTTTTATATTTTTTTTCTAAATTCTGAAAGTTTTGAGCTTTTTTTACTCGTTTAAAACTTTCAATTTTCTGAAGTTTTCTATTTTTGTTGAATTTTCAAAGTTTTTGGAAATTTTTCAATTTTCGAAAATTTGATATTTTTAGTAATTTTTCGATACTTTTTGTGCTTTTTTCTAAATTTTTATATTTTTTTCTAAATTTTGAAAGCTTTGAGCGATTTTTAATTGTTTAAAGCTTTCAATTTTTTGAAGTTTTCTATTTTTGGTGAATTTTCAAAGATTTCGAAATTTTTCAATTTTCGAAAATTTGATATTTTTAGTAATTTTTCGTTACTTTTTGTGCTTTTTTCTAAATTTTTATATTTTTTTCTAAATTTTGAAAGCTTTGAGCGTTTTTTAATTATTTAAAGCTTTCAATTTTTTGAAGTTTTCTATTTTTGGTGAATTTTCAAAGTTTTTGGAAATTTTTCAATTTTCGAAAATTTGATATTTTTAGTAATTTTTCGATACTTTTTGTGCTTTTTTCTAAATTTTTATATTTTTTTCTAAATTCTGAAAGTTTTGAGCTTTTTTCACTTGTTTAAACCTTTAAATTTTTTGAAGTTTTCTATTTTTGGTGAATTTTCAAAGATTTTGGAAATTTTTCAATTTTCAAAAATTTATTATTTTTAGTAATTTTTCGATACTTGTTGTGCTTTTTTCTAAATTTTTATATTTTTTTCCAAATTTTGAAAGCTTTGAGCGTTTTTTAATTGTTTAAAGCTTTCTATTTTTTGAAGTTTTCTATTTTTGGTTAAATTTCAAAGTTTTTGGAAATTTTTCAATTTTCGAAAATTTGATATTTTTAGTAATTTTTCGATACTTTTTGTGCTTTTTTCTAAATTTTTATATTTTTTTCTAAATTTTGAAAGCTATGAGGGTTTTTTAATTATTTAAAGCTTTCTAGTTTTTGAAGTTTTCTATTTTTGGTTAAATTTCAAAGTTTTTGGAAATTTTTCAATTTTCGAAAATTTGATATTTTTAGTAATTTTTCGATACTTTTTGTGCTTTTTTCTAAATTTTTATATTTTTTTCTAAATTTTGAAAGCTTTGAGGGCTTTTTAATTATTTAAAGCTTTCTATTTTTTGAAGTTTTCTATTTTTGGTGAATTTTCAAAATTTTTGGAAATTTTTCAATTTTCAAAAATTTATTATTTTTAGTAATTTTCGATACTTTTTGTGCTTTTTTCTAAATTTTTATATTTTTTTTTTAATTTTTGAAAGCTTTGAGCATTTTTTAATTGTTTAAAGCTTTCAATTTTTTGAAGTTTTCTATTTTTGGTGAATTTTCAAAATTTTTGGAAATTTTTCAATTTTCAAAAATTTATTATTTTTAGTAATTTTTCGATTCTTTTTGTGCTTTTTTCTAAATTTTTATATTTTTTTCTAAATTTTGAAAGTTTTGAGCGTTTTTAAATTGTTTAAAGCTTTCAATTTTTAAAGTTTTCTATTTTTGGTGAATTTTCAAAGTTTTTGGAAATTTTTCAATTTTCGAAAATTTGAAATTTTTACTAATTTTTCGATTTTTGGAAATTTTTCAATTTTCAAAAATTTATTATTTTTAGTAATTTTTCGATTTTTGGAAATTTTTCAATTTTCAAAAATTTATTATTTTTAGTAATTTTTCGATACTTTTTGTATTGTATTGTATTTTCAAAATTGTATTGTATTGTATTGTATTGTATTTTCAAAATTTTTGGAAATTTTTCAATTTTCAAAAATTTATTATTTTTAGTAATTTTTCGATACTTTTTTGGAAATTTTTCAATTTTCAAAAATTTATTATTTTTAGTAATTTTTCGATACTTTTTGTGCTTTTTTCTAAATTTTAATATATTTTTTTTTTAAATTTTGAAAGCTTTGAGCATTTTTTAATTGTTTAAAGCTTTCAATTTTTTGAAGTTTTCTATTTTTGGTGAATTTTCAAAGTTTTTGGAAATTTTTCAATTTTCGAAAATTTGATATTTTTAGTAATTTTTCGATACTTTTTGTGCTTTTTTCTAAATTTTTATATTTTTTTTTTAAATTTTGAAAAATTTGAGCATTTTTTAATTGCTTAAAGCTTTCAATTTTTTGAAGTTTTCTATTTTTGGTGAATTTTCAAAATTTTTGGAAATTTTTCAATTTTCAAAAATTTATTATTTTTAGTAATTTTTCGATTCTTTTTGTGCTTTTTTCTAAATTTTTATATTTTTTTCTAAATTTTGAAAGCTTTGAGCGTTTTTTAATTGTTTAAAGCTTTCAATTTTTAAAGTTTTCTATTTTTGGTGAATTTTCAAAGTTTTTGGAAATTTTTCAATTTTCGAAAATTTGAAATTTTTACTAATTTTTCGATACTTTTTGTGCTTTTTTCTAAATTTTTATATTTGTTTCTAAATTTTGAAAGCTTTGAGCGTTTTTTAATTGTTTAAAGCTTTCAATTTTTTGAAGTTTTCTATTTTTGGTGAACTTTCAAAATTTTTGGAAATTTTTCGATACTTTTTGTGCTTTTTTCTAAACTTTTATATTTTTTTTCTAAATTCTGAAAGTTTTGAGCTTTTTTTACTTGTTTAAAACTTTCAATTTTCTGAAGTTTTCTATTTTTGTTGAATTTTCAAAGTTTTTGGAAATTTTTCAATTTTCGAAAATTTGATATTTTTAGTAATTTTTCGATACTTTTTGTGCTTTTTTCTAAATTTTTATATTTTTTTCTAAATTTTGAAAGCTTTGAGCGTTTTTTAATTGTTTAAAGCTTTCAATTTTTTGAAGTTTTCTATTTTTGGTGAATTTTCAAAGATTTCGAAATTTTTCAATTTTCGAAAATTTGATAATTTTAGTAATTTTTCGATACTTTTTGTGCTTTTTTCTAAATTTTTATATTTTTTTCTAAATTTTGAAAGCTTTGAGCGTTTTTTAATTATTTAAAGCTTTCAATTTTTTGAAGTTTTCTATTTTTGGTGAATTTTCAAAGTTTATGGAAATTTTTCAATTTTAGAAAATTTTATATTTTTAGTAATTTTTCGATACTTTTTGTGCTTTTTTCTAAATTTTTATATTTTTTTCTAAATTTTGAAAGCTTTGAGCATTTTTTAATTGCTTGAAGCTTTCAATTTTTTGAAGTTTTCTATTTTTGGTGAATTTTCAAAGTTTTTGGAAATTTTTCAATTTTCGAAAATTTGTTATTTTTAGTAATTTTTCGATACTTTTTGTGCTTTTTTCTAACTTTTTATATTTTTTTCTAAATTTTGAAAGCTTTGAGCGTTTTTAAGTTGTTTAAAGCTTTCAATTTTTTGAAGTTTTCTATTTTTGGTGAATTTTCAAAATTTTTGGAAATTTTTCAATTTTCAAAAATTTATTATTTTTAGTAATTTTTCGATACTTTTTGTGCTTTTTTCTAAATTTTTATATTTGTTTCTAAATTTTGAAAGCTTTGAGCGTTTTTTAATTGTTTAAAGCTTTCAATTTTTTGAAGTTTTCTATTTTTGGTGAATTTTCAAAGATTTCGAAATTTTTCAATTTTCGAAAATTTGATATTTTTAGTAATTTTTCGTTACTTTTTGTGCTTTTTTCTAAATTTTTATATTTTTTTCTAAATTTTGAAAGCTTTGAGCGTTTTTTAATTATTTAAAGCTTTCAATTTTTTGAAGTTTTCTATTTTTGGTGAATTTTCAAAGTTTTTGGAAATTTTTCAATTTTCGAAAATTTGATATTTTTAGTAATTTTTCGATACTTTTTGTGCTTTTTTCTAAATTTTTATATTTTTTTCTAAATTCTGAAAGTTTTGAGCTTTTTTCACTTGTTTAAACCTTTAAATTTTTTGAAGTTTTCTATTTTTGGTGAATTTTCAAAGATTTTGGAAATTTTTCAATTTTCAAAAATTTATTATTTTTAGTAATTTTTCGATACTTTTTGTGCTTTTTTCTAAATTTTTATATTTTTTTCCAAATTTTGAAAGCTTTGAGCGTTTTTTAATTGTTTAAAGCTTTCTATTTTTTGAAGTTTTCTATTTTTGGTTAAATTTCAAAGTTTTTGGAAATTTTTCAATTTTCGAAAATTTGATATTTTTAGTAATTTTTCGATACTTTTTGTGCTTTTTTCTAAATTTTTATATTTTTTTTCTAAATTTTGAAAGCTATGAGGGTTTTTTAATTATTTAAAGCTTTCTATTTTTGAAGTTTTCTATTTTTGGTTAAATTTCAAAGTTTTTGGAAATTTTTCAATTTTCGAAAATTTGATATTTTTAGTAATTTTTCGATACTTTTTGTGCTTTTTTCTAAATTTTTATATTTTTTTCTAAATTTTGAAAGCTTTGAGGGCTTTTTAATTATTTAAAGCTTTCTATTTTTTGAAGTTTTCTATTTTTGGTGAATTTTCAAAATTTTTGGAAATTTTTCAATTTTCAAAAATTTATTATTTTTAGTAATTTTTCGATACTTTTTGTGCTTTTTTCTAAATTTTTATATTTTTTTTTTAAATTTTGAAAGCTTTGAGCATTTTTTAATTGTTTAAAGCTTTCAATTTTTTGAAGTTTTCTATTTGTGGTGAATTTTCAAAATTTTTGGAAATTTTTCAATTTTCAAAAATTTATTATTTTTAGTAATTTTTCGATTCTTTTTGTGCTTTTTTCTAAATTTTTATATTTTTTTCTAAATTTTGAAAGCTTTGAGCGTTTTTTAATTGTTTAAAGCTTTCAATTTTTAAAGTTTTCTATTTTTGGTGAATTTTCAAAGTTTTTGGAAATTTTTCAATTTTCGAAAATTTGAAATTTTTACTAATTTTTCGATACTTTTTGTGCTTTTTTCTAAATTTTTATATTTTTTTTTTTAAATTTTGAAAGCTTTGAGCATTTTTTAATTGTTTAATGTTTTCAATTTTTTGAAGTTTTCTATTTTTGGTGAATTTTCAAAATTTTTGGAAATTTTTCAATTTTCAAAAATTTATTATTTTTAGTAATTTTTCGATACTTTTTGTGCTTTTTTCTAAATTTTTATATTTTTTTCTAAATTTTGAAAGCTTTGAGGGCTTTTTATTATTTAAAGCTTTCTATTTTTTGAAGTTTTCTATTTTTGGTGAATTTTCAAAATTTTTGGAAATTTTTCAATTTTCAAAAATTTATTATTTTTAGTAATTTTTCGATACTTTTTGTGCTTTTTTCTAAATTTTTATATTTTTTTTTTAAATTTTGAAAGCTTTGAGCATTTTTGAATTGTTTAAAGCTTTAAATTTTTTGAAGTTTTCTATTTTTGGTGAATTTTCAAAGTTTTTGGAAATTTTTCAATTTTCGAAAATTTGATATTTTTAATAATTTTTCGATACTTTTTGTGCTTTTTTCTAAATTTTTATATTTTTTTTTTAAATTTTGAAAGCTTTGAGCATTTTTTAATTGTTTAAAGCTTTCAATTTTTTGAAGTTTTCTATTTTTGGTGAATTTTCAAAATTTTTGGAAATTTTTCAATTTTCAAAAGTTTATTATTTTTAGTAATTTTTCGATTCTTTTTGTGCTTTTTTCTAAATTTTTATATTTTTTTCTAAATTTTGAAAGCTTTGAGCGTTTTTTAATTGTTTAAAGCTTTCAATTTTTAAAGTTTTCTATTTTTGGTGAATTTTCAAAGTTTTTGGAAATTTTTCAATTTTCGAAAATTTGAAATTTTTACTAATTTTTCGATACTTTTTGTGCTTTTTTCTAAATTTTTATATTTGTTTCTAAATTTTGAAAGCTTTGAGCGTTTTTTAATTGTTTAAAGCTTTCAATTTTTTGAAGTTTTCTATTTTTGGTGAACTTTCGAAATTTTTGGAAATTTTTCGATACTTTTTGTGCTTTTTTCTAAACTTTTATATTTTTTTTCTAAATTCTGAAAGATTTGAGCTTTTTTTACTTGTTTAAAACTTTCAATTTTTTGAAGTTTTCTATTTTTGTTGAATTTTCAAAGTTTTTGGAAATTTTTCAATTTTCGAAAATTTGATATTTTTAGTAATTTTTCGATACTTTTTGTGCTTTTTTCTAAATTTTTATATTTTTTTCTAAATTTTGAAAGCTTTGAGCGTTTTTTAATTGTTTAAAGCTTTCAATTTTTTGAAGTTTTCTATTTTTGGTGAATTTTCAAAGATTTCGAAATTTTTCAATTTTCGAAAATTTGATATTTTTAGTAATTTTTCGTTACTTTTTGTGCTTTTTTCTAAATTTTTATATTTTTTTCTAAATTTTGAAAGCTTTGAGCGTTTTTAATTATTTAAAGCTTTAAATTTTTTGAAGTTTTCTATTTTTGGTGAATTTTCAAAGTTTTTGGAAATTTTTCAATTTTCGAAAATTTGATATTTTTAGTAATTTTTCGATACTTTTTGTGCTTTTTTCTAAATTTTTATATTTTTTTCCAAATTTTGAAAGCTTTGAGCGTTTTTTAATTGTTTAAAGCTTTCAATTTTTTGAAGTTTTCTATTTTTGGTTAAATTTCAAAGTTTTTGGAAATTTTTCAATTTTCGAAAATTTGATATTTTTAGTAATTTTTCGATACTTTTTGTGCTTTTTTCTAAATTTTTATATTTTTTTCTAAATTTTGAAAGCTATGAGGGTTTTTTAATTATTTAAAGCTTTCTAGTTTTTGAAGTTTTCTATTTTTGGTTAAATTTCAAAGTTTTTGGAAATTTTTCAATTTTCGAAAATTTGATATTTTTAGTAATTTTTCGATACTTTTTGTGCTTTTTTCTAAATTTTTATATTTTTTTCTAAATTTTGAAAGCTTTGAGGGCTTTTTAATTATTTAAAGCTTTCTATTTTTTGAAGTTTTCTATTTTTGGTGAATTTTCAAAATTTTTGGAAATTTTTCAATTTTCAAAAATTTATTATTTTTAGTAATTTTTCGATACTTTTTGTGCTTTTTTCTAAATTTTTATATTTTTTTTTTAAATTTTGAAAGCTTTGAGCATTTTTTAATTGTTTAAAGCTTTCAATTTTTTGAAGTTTTCTATTTTTGGTGAATTTTCAAAGTTTTTGGAAATTTTTCAATTTTCGAAAATTTGATATTTTTAGTAATTTTTCGATACTTTTTGTGCTTTTTTCTAAATTTTTATATTTTTTTTTTAAATTTTGAAAGCTTTGAGCATTTTTTAATTGTTTAAAGCTTTCAATTTTTTGAAGTTTTCTATTTTTGGTGAATTTTCAAAATTTTTGGAAATTTTTCAATTTTCAAAAATTTATTATTTTTAGTAATTTTTCGATTCTTTTTGTGCTTTTTTCTAAATTTTTATATTTTTTTCTAAATTTTGAAAGCTTTGAGCGTTTTTTAATTGTTTAAAGCTTTCAATTTTTAAAGTTTTCTATTTTTGGTGAATTTTCAAAGTTTTTGGAAATTTTTCAATTTTCGAAAATTTGAAATTTTTACTAATTTTTCGATACTTTTAGTGCTTTTTTCTAAATTTTTATATTTTTTTTTTTAAATTTTGAAAGCTTTGAGCATTTTTTAATTGTTTAATGTTTTCAATTTTTTGAAGTTTTCTATTTTTGGTGAATTTTCAAAATTTTTGGAAATTTTTCAATTTTCAAAAATTTATTATTTTTAGTAATTTTTCGATACTTTTTGTGCTTTTTTCTAAATTTTTATATTTTTTTCTAAATTTTGAAAGCTTTGAGGGCTTTTTATTATTTAAAGCTTTCTATTTTTTGAAGTTTTCTATTTTTGGTGAATTTTCAAAATTTTTGGAAATTTTTCAATTTTCAAAAATTTATTATTTTTAGTAATTTTTCGATACTTTTTGTGCTTTTTTCTAAATTTTTATATTTTTTTTTTAAATTTTGAAAGCTTTGAGCATTTTTGAATTGTTTAAAGCTTTAAATTTTTTGAAGTTTTCTATTTTTGGTGAATTTTCAAAGTTTTTGGAAATTTTTCAATTTTCGAAAATTTGATATTTTTAATAATTTTTCGATACTTTTTGTGCTATTTTCTAAATTTTTATATTTTTTTTTTAAATTTTGAAAGCTTTGAGCATTTTTTAATTGTTTAAAGCTTTCAATTTTTTGAAGTTTTCTATTTTTGGTGAATTTTCAAAATTTTTGGAAATTTTTCAATTTTCAAAAATTTATTATTTTTAGTAATTTTTCGATTCTTTTTGTGCTTTTTTCTAAATTTTTATATTTTTTTCTAAATTTTGAAAGCTTTGAGCGTTTTTTAATTGTTTAAAGCTTTCAATTTTTAAAGTTTTCTATTTTTGGTGAATTTTCAAAGTTTTTGGAAATTTTTCAATTTTCGAAAATTTGAAATTTTTACTAATTTTTCGATACTTTTTGTGCTTTTTTCTAAATTTTTATATTTGTTTCTAAATTTTGAAAGCTTTGAGCGTTTTTTAATTGTTTAAAGCTTTCAATTTTTTGAAGTTTTCTATTTTTGGTGAACTTTCGAAATTTTTGGAAATTTTTCGATACTTTTTGTGCTTTTTTCTAAACTTTTATATTTTTTTTCTAAATTCTGAAAGATTTGAGCTTTTTTTACTTGTTTAAAACTTTCAATTTTTTGAAGTTTTCTATTTTTGTTGAATTTTCAAAGTTTTTGGAAATTTTTCAATTTTCGAAAATTTGATATTTTTAGTAATTTTTCGATACTTTTTGTGCTTTTTTCTAAATTTTTATATTTTTTTCTAAATTTTGAAAGCTTTGAGCGTTTTTTAATTGTTTAAAGCTTTCAATTTTTTGAAGTTTTCTATTTTTGGTGAATTTTCAAAGATTTCGAAATTTTTCAATTTTCGAAAATTTGATATTTTTAGTAATTTTTCGTTACTTTTTGTGCTTTTTTCTAAATTTTTATATTTTTTTCTAAATTTTGAAAGCTTTGAGCGTTTTTAATTATTTAAAGCTTTAAATTTTTTGAAGTTTTCTATTTTTGGTGAATTTTCAAAGTTTTTGGAAATTTTTCAATTTTCGAAAATTTGATATTTTTAGTAATTTTTCGATACTTTTTGTGCTTTTTTCTAAATTTTTATATTTTTTTCCAAATTTTGAAAGCTTTGAGCGTTTTTTAATTGTTTAAAGCTTTCAATTTTTTGAAGTTTTCTATTTTTGGTTAAATTTCAAAGTTTTTGGAAATTTTTCAATTTTCGAAAATTTGATATTTTTAGTAATTTTTCGATACTTTTTGTGCTTTTTTCTAAATTTTTATATTTTTTTCTAAATTTTGAAAGTTTTGAGCTTTATTTACTTGTTTAAAACTTCCAATTTTTTGAAGTTTTCTAGTTTTGGTGAATTTTCAAAATTTTTGGAAATTTTTCAATTTTCGAAAATTTGTTATTTTTAGTAATTTTTCGATACTTTTTGTGCTTTTTTCTAACTTTTTATATTTTTTTCTAAATTTTGAAAGCTTTGAGCGTTTTTTAATTGTTTAAAGCTTTCAATTTTTTGAAGTTTTCTATTTTTGGTGAATTTTCAAAGTTTTTGGAAATTTTTCAATTTTCGAAAATTTGATATTATTAGTAATTTTTCGATACTTTTTGTGCTTTTTTCTAAATTTTTATATTTTTTTTTTAAATTTTGAAAGCTTTGAGCATTTTTTAATTGTTTAAAGCTTTCAATTTTTTGAAGTTTTCTATTTTTGGTGAATTTTCAAAATTTTTGGAAATTTTTCAATTTTCAAAAATTTATTATTTTTAGTAATTTTTCGATACTTTTTGTGCTTTTTTCTAAATTTTTATATTTTTTTCTAAATTTTGAAAGCTTTGAGCGTTTTTTAATTGTTTAAAGCTTTCAATTTTTAAAGTTTTCTATTTTTGGTGAATTTTCAAAGTTTTTGGAAATTTTTCAATTTTCGAAAATTTGAAATTTTTACTAATTTTTCGATACTTTTTGTGCTTTTTTCTAAATTTTTATATTTGTTTCTAAATTTTGAAAGCTTTGAGCGTTTTTTAATTGTTTAAAGCTTTCAATTTTTTGAAGTTTTCTATTTTTGGTGAACTTTCAAAATTTTTGGAAATTTTTCGATACTTTTTGTGCTTTTTTCTAAACTTTTATATTTTTTTTCTAAATTCTGAAAGTTTTGAGCTTTTTTTACTTGTTTAAAACTTTCAATTTTCTGAAGTTTTCTATTTTTGTTGAATTTTCAAAGTTTTTGGAAATTTTTCAATTTTCGAAAATTTGATATTTTTAGTAATTTTTCGATACTTTTTGTGCTTTTTTCTAAATTTTTATATTTTTTTCTAAATTTTGAAAGCTTTGAGCGTTTTTTAATTGTTTAAAGCTTTCAATTTTTTGAAGTTTTCTATTTTTGGTGAATTTTCAAAGATTTCGAAATTTTTCAATTTTCGAAAATTTGATATTTTTAGTAATTTTTCGATACTTTTTGTGCTTTTTTCTAAATTTTTATATTTTTTTCTAAATTTTGAAAGCTTTGAGCGTTTTTTAATTATTTAAAGCTTTCAATTTTTTGAAGTTTTCTATTTTTAGTGAATTTTCAAAGTTTTTGGAAATTTTTCAATTTTAGAAAATTTTATATTTTTAGTAATTTTTCGATACTTTTTGTGCTTTTTTCTAAATTTTTATACTTTTTTCTAAATTTTGAAAGCTTTGAGCATTTTTTAATTGCTTGAAGCTTTCAATTTTTTGAAGTTTTCTATTTTTGGTGAATTTTCAAAGTTTTTGGAAATTTTTCAATTTTCGAAAATTTGTTATTTTTAGTAATTTTTCGATACTTTTTGTGCTTTTTTCTAAATTTTTATATTTGTTTCTAAATTTTGAAAGCTTTGAGCGTTTTTTAATTGTTTAAAGCTTTCAATTTTTTGAAGTTTTCTATTTTTGGTGAATTTTCAAAGATTTCGAAATTTTTCAATTTTCGAAAATTTGATATTTTTAGTAATTTTTCGTTACTTTTTGTGCTTTTTTCTAAATTTTTATATTTTTTTCTAAATTTTGAAAGCTTTGAGCGTTTTTTAATTATTTAAAGCTTTCAATTTTTTGAAGTTTTCTATTTTTGGTGAATTTTCAAAGTTTTTGGAAATTTTTCAATTTTAGAAAATTTTATATTTTTAGTAATTTTTCGATACTTTTTGTGCTTTTTTCTAAATTTTTATACTTTTTTCTAAATTTTGAAAGCTTTGAGCATTTTTTAATTGCTTGAAGCTTTCAATTTTTTGAAGTTTTCTATTTTTGGTGAATTTTCAAAGTTTTTGGAAATTTTTCAATTTTCGAAAATTTGTTATTTTTAGTAATTTTTCGATACTTTTTGTGCTTTTTTCTAACTTTTTATATTTTTTTCTAAATTTTGAAAGCTTTGAGCGTTTTTAAGTTGCTTAAAGCTTTCAATTTTTTGAAGTTTTCTATTTTTGGTGAATTTTCAAAATTTTTGGAAATTTTTCAATTTTCAAAAATTTATTATTTTTAGTAATTTTTCGATACTTTTTGTGCTTTTTTCTAAATTTTTATATTTTTTTCTAAATTTTGAAAGCTTTGAGCGTTTTTTAATTATTTAAAGCTTTCAATTTTTTGAAGTTTTCTATTTTTGGTGAATTTTCAAAGTTTTTGGAAATTTTTCAATTTTCGAAAATTTGATATTTTTAGTAATTTTTCGATACTTTTTGTGCTTTTTTCTAAATTTTTATATTTTTTTTTTAAATTTTGAAAGCTTTGAGCATTTTTTAATTGTTTAAAGCTTTCAATTTTTTGAAGTTTTCTATTTTTGGTGAATTTTCAAAATTTTTGGAAATTTTTCAATTTTCAAAAATTTATTATTTTTAGTAATTTTTCGATACTTTTTGTGCTTTTTTCTAAATTTTTATATTTTTTTCTAAATTTTGAAAGCTTTGAGCGTTTTTTAATTGTCTAAAGCTTTCAATTTTTTGAAGTTTTCTATTTTTGGTGAATTTTCAAAGTTTTTGGAAATTTTTCAATTTTCGAAAATTTGAAATTTTTACTAATTTTTCGATACTTTTTGT
This sequence comes from Meiosimyza platycephala, assembly GCA_963662105.1. NCBI lineage: Eukaryota > Metazoa > Arthropoda > Insecta > Diptera > Lauxaniidae > Meiosimyza > Meiosimyza platycephala. The sequence goes on from OY759210.1 coordinate 50,860,211, forward strand.
GCTTTTTTCTAAATTTTTATATTTGTTTCTAAATTTTGAAAGCTTTGAGCGTTTTTTAATTGTTTAAAGCTTTCAATTTTTTGAAGTTTTCTATTTTTGGTGAACTTTCAAAATTTTTGGAAATTTTTCGATACTTTTTGTGCTTTTTTCTAAACTTTTATATTTTTTTTCTAAATTCTGAAAGTTTTGAGCTTTTTTTACTTGTTTAAAACTTTCAATTTTCTGAAGTTTTCTATTTTTGTTGAATTTTCAAAGTTTTTGGAAATTTTTCAATTTTCGAAAATTTGATATTTTTAGTAATTTTTCGATACTTTTTGTGCTTTTTTCTAAATTTTTATATTTTTTTCTAAATTTTGAAAGCTTTGAGCGTTTTTTAATTGTTTAAAGCTTTCAATTTTTTGAAGTTTTCTATTTTTGGTGAATTTTCAAAGATTTCGAAATTTTTCAATTTTCGAAAATTTGATATTTTTAGTAATTTTTCGATACTTTTTGTGCTTTTTTCTAAATTTTTATATTTTTTTCTAAATTTTGAAAGCTTTGAGCGTTTTTTAATTATTTAAAGCTTTCAATTTTTTGAAGTTTTCTATTTTTGGTGAATTTTCAAAGTTTTTGGAAATTTTTCAATTTTAGAAAATTTTATATTTTTAGTAATTTTTCTATACTTTTTGTGCTTTTTTCTAAATTTTTATACTTTTTTCTAAATTTTGAAAGCTTTGAGCATTTTTTAATTGCTTGAAGCTTTCAATTTTTTGAAGTTTTCTATTTTTGGTGAATTTTCAAAGTTTTTGGAAATTTTTCAATTTTCGAAAATTTGATATTTTTAGTAATTTTTCGATACTTTTTGTGCTTTTTTCTAAATTTTTATATTTTTTTCCAAATTTTGAAAGCTTTGAGCGTTTTTTAATTGTTTAAAGCTTTAAATTTTTTGAAGTTTTCTATTTTTGGTTAAATTTCAAAGTTTTTGGAAATTTTTCAATTTTCGAAAATTTGATATTTTTAGTAATTTTTCGATACTTTTTGTGCTTTTTTCTAAATTTTTATATTTTTTTCTAAATTTTGAAAGTTTTGAGCTTTATTTACTTGTTTAAAACTTCCAATTTTTTGAAGTTTTCTATTTTTGGTGAATTTTCAAAATTTTTGGAAATTTTTCAATTTTCGAAAATTTGTTATTTTTAGTAATTTTTCGATACTTTTTGTGCTTTTTTCTAACTTTTTATATTTTTTTCTAAATTTTGAAAGCTTTGAGCGTTTTTTAATTGTTTAAAGCTTTCAATTTTTTGAAGTTTTCTATTTTTGTTGAATTTTCAAAGTTTTTGGAAATTTTTCAATTTTAGAAAATTTTATATTTTTAGTAATTTTTCTATACTTTTTGTGCTTTTTTCTAAATTTTTATACTTTTTTCTAAATTTTGAAAGCTTTGAGCATTTTTTAATTGCTTGAAGCTTTCAATTTTTTGAAGTTTTCTATTTTTGGTGAATTTTCAAAGTTTTTGGAAATTTTTCAATTTTCGAAAATTTGTTATTTTTAGTAATTTTTCGATACTTTTTGTGCTTTTTTCTAACTTTTTATATTTTTTTCTAAATTTTGAAAGCTTAGAGCGTTTTTAAATTGTTTAAAGCTTTCAATTTTTTGAAGTTTTCTATTTTTGGTGAATTTTCAAAATTTTTGGAAATTTTTCAATTTTCAAAAATTTATTATTTTTAGTAAGTTTTCGATACTTTTTGTGCTTTTTTCTAAATTTTTATATTTGTTTCTAAATTTTGAAAGCTTTGAGCGTTTTTTAATTGTTTAAAGCTTTCAATTTTTTGAAGTTTTCTATTTTTGGTGAATTTTCAAAGATTTCGAAATTTTTCAATTTTCGAAAATTTGATATTTTTAGTAATTTTTCGATACTTTTTGTGCTTTTTTCTAAATTTTTATATTTTTTTCCAAATTTTGAAAGCTTTGAGCGTTTTTTAATTGTTTAAAGCTTTAAATTTTTTGAAGTTTTCTATTTTTGGTTAAATTTCAAAGTTTTTGGAAATTTTTCAATTTTCGAAAATTTGATATTTTTAGTAATTTTTCGATACTTTTTTCTAAATTTTTATATTTTTTTCTAAATTTTGAAAGTTTTGAGCTTTATTTACTTGTTTAAAACTTTTTTTGAAGTTTTCTATTTTTGGTGAATTTTCAAAGATTTCGAAATTTTTCAATTTTCGAAAATTTGATATTTTTAGTAATTTTTCGTTACTTTTTGTGCTTTTTTCTAATATTTTATATTTTTTTCTAAATTTTGAAAGCTTTGAGCGTTTTTTAATTATTTAAAGCTTTCAATTTTTTGAAGTTTTCTATTTATGGTGAATTTTCAAAGTTTTTGGAAATTTTTCAATTTTCGAAAATTTGATATTTTTAGTAATTTTTCGATACTTTTTGTGCTTTTTTCTAAATTTTTATATTTTTTTCCAAATTTTGAAAGCTTTGAGCGTTTTTTAATTGTTTAAAGCTTTCAATTTTTTGAAGTTTTCTATTTTTGGTTAAATTTCAAAGTTTTTGGAAATTTTTCAATTTTCGAAAATTTGATATTTTTAGTAATTTTTCGATACTTTTTGTGCTTTTTTCTAAATTTTTATATTTTTTTCTAAATTTTGAAAGTTTTGAGCTTTATTTACTTGTTTAAAACTTCCAATTTTTTGAAGTTTTCTATTTTTGGTGAATTTTCAAAATTTTTGGAAATTTTTCAATTTTCGAAAATTTGTTATTTTTAGTAATTTTTCGATACTTTTTGTGCTTTTTTCTAACTTTTTATATTTTTTTCTAAATTTTGAAAGCTTTGAGCGTTTTTTAATTGTTTAAAGCTTTCAATTTTTTGAAGTTTTCTATTTTTGTTGAATTTTCAAAGTTTTTGGAAATTTTTCAATTTTCGAAAATTTGATATTTTTAGTAATTTTTCGATACTTTTTGTGCTTTTTTCTAAATTTTTATATTTTTTTCTAAATTTTGAAAGCTTTGAGCGTTTTTTAATTGTTTAAAGCTTTCAATTTTTTTTAAGTTTTCTATTTTTGGTGAATTTTCAAAGATTTCGAAATTTTTCAATTTTCGAAAATTTGATATTTTTAGTAATTTTCGATACTTTTTGTGCTTTTTTCTAAATTTTTATATTTTTTTCTAAATTTTGAAAGCTTTGAGCGTTTTTTAATTATTTAAAGCTTTAAATTTTTTGAAGTTTTCTATTTTTGGTGAATTTTCAAAGTTTTTGGAAATTTTTCAATTTTAGAAAATTTTATATTTTTAGTAATTTTTCGATACTTTTTGTGCTTTTTTCTAACTTTTTATATTTTTTTCTAAATTTTGAAAGCTTTGAGCGTTTTTAAGTTGTTTAAAGCTTTCAATTTTTTGAAGTTTTCTATTTTTGGTGAATTTTCAAAATTTTTGGAAATTTTTCAATTTTCAAAAATTTATTATTTTTAGTAATTTTTCGATACTTTTTGTGCTTTTTTCTAAATTTTTATATTTTTTTCTAAATTTTGAAAGCTTTGAGCGTTTTTTAATTGTTTAAAGCTTTCAATTTTTTGAAGTTTTCTATTTTTGGTGAATTTTCAAAGATTTCGAAATTTTTCAATTTTCGAAAATTTGATATTTTTAGTAATTTTTCGTTACTTTTTGTGCTTTTTTCTAATATTTTATATTTTTTTCTAAATTTTGAAAGCTTTGAGCGTTTTTTAATTATTTAAAGCTTTCAATTTTTTGAAGTTTTCTATTTTTGGTGAATTTTCAAAGTTTTTGGAAATTTTTCAATTTTCGAAAATTTGATATTTTTAGTAATTTTTCGATACTTTTTGTGCTTTTTTCTAAATTTTTATATTTTTTTCCAAATTTTGAAAGCTTTGAGCGTTTTTTAATTGTTTAAAGCTTTCAATTTTTTGAAGTTTTCTATTTTTGGTTAAATATCAAAGTTTTTGGAAATTTTTCAATTTTCGAAAATTTGATATTTTTAGTAATTTTTCGATACTTTTTGTGCTTTTTTCTAAATTTTTATATTTTTTTCTAAATTTTGAAAGTTTTGAGCTTTATTTACTTGTTTAAAACTTCCAATTTTTTGAAGTTTTCTATTTTTGGTGAATTTTCAAAATTTTTGGAAATTTTTAAATTTTCGAAAATTTGTTATTTTTAGTAATTTTTCGATACTTTTTGTGCTTTTTTCTAACTTTTTATATTTTTTTCTAAATTTTGAAAGCTTTGAGCGTTTTTTAATTGTTTAAAGCTTTCAATTTTTTGAAGTTTTCTATTTTTGGTGAATTTTCAAAATTTTTGGAAAATTTCAATTTTCAAAAATTTATTATTTTTAGTAATTTTTCGATACTTTTTGTGCTTTTTTATAAATTTTTATATTTTTTTCTAAATTTTGAAAGCTTTGAGCGTTTTTTAATTGTTTAAGGCTTTCAATTTTTTGAAGTTTTCTATTTTTGGTGAATTTTCAAAATTTTTGGAAATTTTTCAATTTTCGAAAATTTGATATTTTTAGTAATTTTTCGATACTTTTTGTGCTTTTTTCCAAATTTTTATATTTTTTTCTAAATTTTGAAAGCTTTGAGCGTTTTTTAAATGTTTAAAGCATTCAATTTTTAAAGTTTTCTATTTTTGGTGAATTTTCAAAGTTTTTGGAAATTTTTCAATTTTCGAAAATTTGATATTTTTACTAATTTTTCGATACTTTTTGTGCTTTTTTCTAAATTTTTATATTTGTTTCTAAATTTTGAAAGCTTTGAGCGTTTTTTAATTGTTTAAAGCTTTCAATTTTTAAAGTTTTCTATTTTTGGTCAATTTTCAAAGTTTTTGGAAATTTTTCAATTTTCGAAAATTTGAAATTTTTACTAATTTTTCGATACTTTTTGTGCTTTTTTCTAAATTTTTATATTTGTTTCTAAATTTTGAAAGCTTTGAGCGTTTTTTAATTGTTTAAAGCTTTCAATTTTTTGAAGTTTTCTATTTTTGGTGAACTTTCGAAATTTTTGGAAATTTTTCGATACTTTTTGTGCTTTTTTCTAAACTTTTATATTTTTTTTTTTAATTCTGAAAGTTTTGAGCTTTTTTTACTTGTTTAAAACTTTCAATTTTCTGAAGTTTTCTATTTTTGTTGAATTTTCAAAGTTTTTGGAAATTTTTCAATTTTCGAAAATTTGATATTTTTAGTAATTTTTCGATACTTTTTGTGCTTTTTTCTAAATTTTTATATTTTTTTCTAAATTTTGAAAGCTTTGAGCGTTTTTTAATTGTTTAAAGCTTTCAATTTTTTGAAGTTTTCTATTTTTGGTGAATTTTCAAAGATTTCGAAATTTTTCAATTTTCGAAAATTTGATATTTTTAGTAATTTTCGATACTTTTTGTGCTTTTTTCTAAATTTTTATATTTTTTTCTAAATTTTGAAAGCTTTGAGCGTTTTTTAATTATTTAAAGCTTTAAATTTTTTGAAGTTTTCTATTTTTGGTGAATTTTCAAAGTTTTTGGAAATTTTTCAATTTTAGAAAATTTTATATTTTTAGTAATTTTTCGATACTTTTTGTGCTTTTTTCTAAATTTTTATACTTTTTTCTAAATTTTGAAAGCTTTGAGCATTTTTTAATTGCTTGAAGCTTTCAATTTTTTGAAGTTTTCTATTTTTGGTGAATTTTCAAAGTTTTTGGAAATTTTTCAATTTTCGAAAATTTGTTATTTTTAGTAATTTTTCGATACTTTTTGTGCTTTTTTCTAACTTTTTATATTTTTTTCTAAATTTTGAAAGCTTTGAGCGTTTTTAAGTTGTTTAAAGCTTTCAATTTTTTGAAGTTTTCTATTTTTGGTGAATTTTCAAAATTTTTGGAAATTTTTCAATTTTCAAAAATTTATTATTTTTAGTAATTTTTCGATACTTTTTGTGCTTTTTTATAAATTTTTATATTTTTTTCTAAATTTTGAAAGCTTTGAGCGTTTTTTAATTGTTTAAAGCTTTCAATTTTTTGAAGTTTTCTATTTTTGGTGAATTTTCAAAGATTTCGAAATTTTTCAATTTTCGAAAATTTGATATTTTTAGTAATTTTTCGTTACTTTTTGTGCTTTTTTCTAAATTTTTATATTTTTTTCTAAATTTTGAAAGCTTTGAGCGTTTTTTAATTATTTAAAGCTTTCAATTTTTTGAAGTTTTCTATTTTTGGTGAATTTTCAAAGTTTTTGGAAATTTTTCAATTTTCGAAAATTTGATATTTTTAGTAATTTTTCGATACTTTTTGTGCTTTTTTCTAAATTTTTATATTTTTTTCTAAATTTTGAAAGTTTTGAGCTTTATTTACTTGTTTAAAACTTCCAATTTTTTGAAGTTTTCTATTTTTGGTGAATTTTCAAAATTTTTGGAAATTTTTCAATTTTCGAAAATTTGTTATTTTTAGTAATTTTTCGATACTTTTTGTGCTTTTTTCCAAATTTTTAAATTTTTTTCTAAATTTTGAAAGCTTTGAGCGTTTTTTAAATGTTTAAAGCTTTCAATTTTTAAAGTTTTCTATTTTTGGTGAATTTTCAAAGTTTTTGGAAATTTTTCAATTTTCGAAAATTTGATATTTTTACTAATTTTTCGATACTTTTTGTGCTTTTTTCTAAATTTTTATATTTGTTTCTAAATTTTGAAAGCTTTGAGCGTTTTTTAATTGTTTAAAGCTTTCAATTTTTAAAGTTTTCTATTTTTGGTGAATTTTCAAAGTTTTTGGAAATTTTTCAATTTTCGAAAATTTGAAATTTTTAGTAATTTTTCGATACTTTTTGTGCTTTTTTCTAAATTTTTATATTTGTTTCTAAATTTTGAAAGCTTTGAGCGTTTTTTAATTGTTTAAAGCTTTCAATTTTTTGAAGTTTTCTATTTTTGGTGAACTTTCGAAATTTTTGGAAATTTTTCGATACTTTTTGTGCTTTTTTCTAAACTTTTATATTTTTTTTCTAAATTCTGAAAGTTTTGAGCTTTTTTTACTTGTTTAAAACTTTCAATTTTTTGAAGTTTTCTATTTTTGGTGAATTTTCAAAGTTTTTGGAAATTTTTCAATTTTAGAAAATTTGATATTTTTAGTAATTTTTCGATAATTTTTGTGCTTTTTTCTAAATTTTTATACTTTTTTCTAAATTTTGAAAGCTTTGAGCATTTTTTAATTGCTTGAAGCTTTCAATTTTTTGAAGTTTTCTATTTTTGGTGAATTTTCAAAGTTTTTGGAAATTTTTCAATTTTCGAAAATTTGTTAATTTTAGTAATTTTTCGATACTTTTTGTGCTGTTTTCTAACTTTTTATATTTTTTTCTAAATTTTGAAAGCTTTGAGCGTTTTTAAGTTGTTTAAAGCTTTCAATTTTTTGAAGTTTTCTATTTTTGGTGAATTTTCAAAATTTTTGGAAATTTTTCAATTTTCAAAAATTTATTATTTTTAGTAATTTTTCGATACTTTTTGTGCTTTTTTCTAAATTTTTATATTTTTTTCTAAATTTTGAAAGCTTTGAGCGTTTTTTAATTGTTTAAAGCTTTCAATTTTTTGAAGTTTTCTATTTTTGGTGAATTTTCAAAGATTTCGAAATTTTTCAATTTTCGAAAATTTGATATTTTTAGTAATTTTTCGTTACTTTTTGTGCTTTTTTCTAAATTTTTAAATTTTTTTCTAAATTTTGAAAGCTTTGAGCGTTTTTTAATTATTTAAAGCTTTCAATTTTTTGAAGTTTTCTATTTTTGGTGAATTTTCAAAGTTTTTGGAAGTTTTTCAATTTTCGAAAATTTAAAATTTTTAGTAATTTTTCGATACTTTTTGTGCTTTTTTCTAAATTTTTATATTTTTTTCCATATTTTGAAAGCTTTGAGCGTTTTTTAATTGTTTAAAGCTTTCAATTTTTTGAAGTTTTCTATTTTTGGTTAAATTTCAAAGTTTTTGGAAATTTTTCAATTTTCGAAAATTTGATATTTTTAGTAATTTTTCGATACTTTTTGTGCTTTTTTCTAAATTTTTATATTTTTTTCTAAATTTTGAAAGTTTTGAGCTTTATTTACTTGTTTAAAACTTCCAATTTTTTGAAGTTTTCTATTTTTGGTGAATTTTCAAAATTTTTGGAAATTTTTCAATTTTCGAAAATTTGTTATTTTTAGTAATTTTTCGATACTTTTTGTGCTTTTTTCTAACTTTTTATATTTTTTTCTAAATTTTGAAAGCTTTGAGCGATTTTTAATTGTTTAAAGCTTTCAATTTTTTGAAGTTTTCTATTTTTGGTGAATTTTCAAAATTTTTGGAAATTTTTCAATTTTCAAAAATTTATTATTTTTAGTAATTTTTCGATACTTTTTGTGCTTTTTTCTAAATTTTTATATTTTTTTCTAAATTTTTAAAGCTTTGAGCGTTTTTTAATTGTTTAAGGCTTTCAATTTTTTGAAGTTTTCTATTTTTGGTGAATTTTCAAAATTTTTGGAAATTTTTCAATTTTCGAAAATTTGATATTTTTAGTAATTTTTCGATACTTTTTGTGCTTTTTTCCAAATTTTTAAATTTTTTTCTAAATTTTGAAAGCTTTGAGCGTTTTTTAAATGTTTAAAGCTTTCAATTTTTAAAGTTTTCTATTTTTGGTGAATTTTCAAAGTTTTTGGAAATTTTTCAATTTTCGAAAATTTGATATTTTTACTAATTTTTCGATACTTTTTGTGCTTTTTTCCAAATTTTTATATTTGTTTCTAAATTTTGAAAGCTTTGAGCGTTTTTAAATTGTTTAAAACTTCCAACTTTTTGAAGTTTTCTATTTTTGGTGAATTTTCAAAGTTTTTGGAAATTTTTCGATACTTTTTGTGCTTTTTTCTAAACTTTTATATTTTTTTCTTAATTCTGAAAGTTTTGAGCTTTTTTTACTTGTTTAAAACTTTCAATTTTCTGAAGTTTTCTATTTTTGTTGAATTTTCAAAGTTTTTGGAAATTTTTCAATTTTCGAAAATTTGATATTTTTAGTAATTTTTCGATACTTTTTGTGCTTTTTTCTAAATTTTTATATTTTTTTCTAAATTTTGAAAGCTTTGAGCGTTTTTTAATTGTTTAAATCTTTCAATTGTTTGAAGTTTTCTATTTTTGGTGAATTTTCAAAGTTTTTGGAAATTTTTCAATTTTCGAAAATTTTATATTTTTAGTAATTTTTCGATACTTTTTGTGCTTTTTTCTAAATTTTTATATTTTTTTCTAAATTTTGAAAGTTTTGAGCTTTTTTAACTTGTTTAAAACTTTAAATTTTTTGATGTTTTCTATTTTTGGTGAATTTTCAAAGTTTTTGGAAATTTTTCAATTTTCGAAAATTTGTTATTTTTAGTAATTTTTCGATACTTTTTGTGCTTTTTTCTAACTTTTTATATTTTTTTCTAAATTTTGAAAGCTTTGAGCGTTTTTAATTTGTTTAAAGCTTTCTATTTTTTGAAGTTTTCTATTTTTGGTGAATTTTCAAAGTTTTTGGAAATTTTTCAATTTTCGAAAATTTGATATTTTTAGTAATTTTTCGATACTTTTTGTGCCTTTTTCTAAATTTTTATATTTTTTTCTAAATTTTGAAAGCTTTGAGCTTTTTTTAATTGTTTAAAACTTTCAATTTTTTGAAGTTTTCTATTTTTGGAGAATTTTCAAAGATTTTGGAAATTTTTCAATTTTCGAAAATTTGATATTTTTAGTAATTTTTCGATACTTTTTGTGCTTTTTTCTAAATTTTTATACTTTTTCCTAAATTTTGAAAGCTTTGAGCGTTTTTTAATTATTTAAAGCTTTCAATTTTTTGAAGTGTTCTATTTTTGGTGAATTTTCAAAGTTTTTGGAAATTTTTCAATTTTCGAAAATTTGATATTTTTAGTAATTTTTCGATACTTTTTGTGCTTTTTTTCTAAATTTTTATATTTTTTTCCAAATTTTGAAAGCTTTGAGCGTTTTTTAATTGTTTAAAGCTTTCTATTTTTTGAAGTTTTCTATTTTTGGTTAAATTTCAAAGTTTTTGGAAATTTTTCAATTTTCGAAAATTTTATATTTTTAGTAATTTTTCGATACTTCTTGTGCTTTTTTCTAAATTTTTATACTTTTTTCTAAATTCTGAAAGTTTTGAGCTTTTTTTACTTGTTTAAAACTTTCAATTTTTTGAAGTTTTCTATTTTTGGTGAATTTTCAAAATTTTTGGAAATATTTCAATTTTCGAAAATTTGTTATTTTTAGTAATTTTTCGATACTTTTTGTGCTTTTTTCTAACCTTTTATATTTTTTTCTAAATTTTGAAAGCTTTGAGCGTTTTTTAATTGTTTAAAGCTTTCAATTTTTTGAAGTTTTCTATTTTTGGTGAATTTTCAAAATTTTTGGAAATTTTTCAATTTTCAAAAATTTATTATTTTTAGTAATTTTTCGATACTTTTTGTGCTTTTTTCTAAATTTTTATATTTTTTTCTAAATTTTGAAAGCTTTGAGCGTTTTTTAATTGTTTAAAGCTTTCAATTTTTTGAAGTTTTCTATTTTTGGTCAATTTTCAAAATTTTTGGAAATTTTTCAATTTTCGAAAATTTGATATTTTTAGTAATTTTTCGATACTTTTTGTGCTTTTTTCTAAATTTTTGGAAATTTTTCAATTTTCGAAAATTTGATATTTTTAGTAATTTTTCGATACTTTTTGTGCTTTTTTCTAAATTTTTATATTTTTTTCTAAATTTTGAAAGCTTTGAGCGTTTTTTAATTATTTAAAGCTTTCAATTTTTTGAAGTGTTCTATTTTTGGTGAATTTTCAAAGTTTTTGGAAATTTTTCAATTTTCGAAAATTTGATATTTTTAGTAATTTTTCGATACTTTTTGTGCTTTTTTTCTAAATTTTTATATTTTTTTCCAAATTTTGAAAGCTTTGAGCGTTTTTTAATTGTTTAAAGCTTTCTATTTTTTGAAGTTTTCTATTTTTGGTTAAATTTCAAAGTTTTTGGAAATTTTTTAATTTTCGAAAATTTGATATTTTTAGTATATTTTCGATACTTTTTGTGCTTTTTTCTAAATTTTTATATTTTTTTCTAAATTCTGAAAGTTTTGAGCTTTTTTTACTTGTTTAAAACTTTCAATTTTTTGAAGTTTTCTATTTTTGGTGAATTTTCAAAATTTTTGGAAATTTTTCAATTTTCGAAAATTTGTTATTTTTAGTAATTTTTCGAGACTTTTTGTGCTTTTTTCTAACTTTTTTTTTTTCTAAATTTTGAAAGCTTTGAGCGTTTTTTAATTGTTTAAAGCTTTCAATTTTTTGAAGTTTTCTATTTTTGGTGAATTTTCAAAATTTTTCAAAATTTTTCAATTTTCAAAAATTTATTATTTTTAGTAATTTTTCGATACTTTTTGTGCTTTTTTCTAAATTTTTATATTTTTTCTAAATTTTGAAAGCTTTGAGCGTTTTTTAATTGTTTAAAGCTTTCAATTTTTTGAAGTTTTCTTTTTTTGGTGAATTTTCAAAGATTTTGGAAATATTTCAATTTTCGAAAATTTGATATTTTTAGTAATTTTTCGATACTTTTTGTGCTTTTTTCTAAATTTTTATATTTTTTTCTAAATTTTGAAAGCTTTGAGCGTTTTTTAATTGCTTAAAGCTTTCAATTTTTTGAAGTTTTCTATTTTTGGTGAATTTTCAAAGTTTTTGGAAATTTTTCAATTTTCGAAAATTTGATATTTTTAGTAATTTTTCGATACTTTTTGTGCTTTTTTTCTAAATTTGTATATTTTTTTCCAAATTTTGAAAGCTTTGAGAGTTTTTTAATTGTTTAAAGCTTTCTATTTTTTGAAGTTTTCTATTTTTGGTTAAATTTCAAAGTTTTCGGAAATTTTTCAATTTTCGAAAATTTGATATTTTTAGTAATTTTTCGATACCTTTTGTGCTTTTTTCAAAATTTTTATATTTTTTTCTAAATTCTGAAAGTTTTGAGCTTTTTTTACTTGTTTAAAACTTTCAATTTTTTGAAGTTTTCTATTTTTGTTGAATTTTCAAAGTTTTTTGAAATTTTTCAATTTTTGAAAATTTGATATTTTTAGTAATTTTTCGATACTTTTTGTGCTTTTTTCTAAATTTTTATATTTTTTTCTAAATTTTGAAAGTTTTGACCTTTATTTACTTGTTTAAAACTTTCAATTTTTTGAAGTTTTCTATTTTTGGTGAATTTTCAAAATTTTTGGAAATTTTTCAATTTTCGAAAATTTGTTATTTTTAGTAATTTTTCGATACTTTTTGTGCTCTTTTCTAACTTTTTATATTTTTTTCTAAATTTTGAAAGCTTTGAGCGTTTTTTAATTGTTTAAAGCTTTCAATTTTTTGAAGTTTTCTATTTTTGGTGAATTTTCAAAATTTTTGGAAATTTTTCAATTTTCAAAAATTTGATATTTTTAGTAATTTTTCGATACTTTTTGTGCTTTTTTCTAAATTTTTATATTTTTTTCTAAATTTTGAAAGTTTTGAGCGTTTTTTAATTGTTTAAAACTTTCAATTTTTAAAGTTTTCTATTTTTGGTGAATTTTCAAAGTTTTTGGAAATTTTTCAATTTTCGAAAATTTGATATTTTTAGTAATTTTTCGATACTTTTTGTGCTTTTTTCTAAATTTTTATATTTTTTTCTAAATTTTGAAAGTTTTGAGCTTTTTTAACTTGTTTAAAACTTTCAATTTTTTGAAGTTTTCTATTTTTGGTGAATTTTTAAAGTTTTTGGAAATTTTTCAATTTTCGAAAATTTGTTATTTTTACTAATTTTTCGATACTTTTTGTGCTTTTTTCTAAATTTTTATATTTTTTTCTAAATTTTGAAAGCTTTGAGCGTTTTTTAATTGTTTAAAACTTTCAATTTTTTGAAGTTTTCTATTTTTGGAGAATTTTCAAAGATTTTGGAAAATTTTCAATTTTCGAAAATTTGAAATTTTTAGTAATTTTTCGATACTTTTTGTGCTTTTTTCTAAATTTTTATATTTTTTTCTAAATTTTGAAAGCTTTGAGCTTTTTTTACTTGTTTAAAACTTTCAATTTTTTGAAGTTTTCTATTTTTGTTGAATTTTTAAAGTTTTTGGAAATTTTTCAATTTTCGAAAATTTGATATTTTTAGTAATTTTTCGATACTTTTTGTGCTTTTTTCTAAATTTTTACACTTTTTTCTAAATTTTGAAAGTTTTGAGCTTTTTTTACTTGTTTAAAACTTTCAATTTTTTGAAGTTTTCTATTTTTGGTGAATTTTCAAAAATTTTGGAAATTTTTAAATTTTCGAAAATTTGATATTTTTACTAATTTTTTTATATTTTTTTCTAAATTTTGAAGCTTTGAGCTTTTTTTAATTGTTTAAAGCTTTCAATTTTTTGAAGTTTTCTATTTTTGGTGAATTTTCAAAGTTTTTGGAAATTTTTCAATTTTCGAAAATTTGATATTTTTAGTAATTTTTCGATACTTTTTGTGCTTTTTTCTAAATTTTTATATTTTTTTCTAAATTTTGAAAGCTTTGAGCGTTTTTAATTGTTTAAAACTTTCAATTTTTTGAAGTTTTCTATTTTTGTTGAATTTTCAAAGTTTTTTGAAATTTTTCAATTTTCGAAAATTTGATATTTTTAGTAATTTTTCGATACTTTTTGTGCTTTTTTCTAAATTTTTATATTTTTTTCTAAATTTTGAAAGTTTTGAGCTTTATTTACTTGTTTAAAACTTTCAATTTTTTGAAGTTTTCTATTTTTGGTGAATTTTCGAAATTTTTGAAAATTTTTCAATTTTCGAACGTATTATATTTTTATTAATTTTTCGATACTTTTTGAACTTTTTTCTTATTTTTTACATTTTTTTCCTAATTTTGAAGTTTTGAACTTTTTTTGCTTGATTAAAGCTTTCAATTTTTTGAAGTTTTCTATTTTTTGGTGAATTTTTGAAGTTTTTGGAAATTTTTCAATTTTCGAAAGAATGATATTTTTATTAATTTTTCGAGTTTTTGTACTTTTTTCTAATTTTTTATATTTTATTCTAAATTTTGAAAGCTTTGAGCTTTTTTGACTTGCTTTAAGCTTTCAGTTTTTTTAAGATGTCTATTTTTGGTGAATTTTCGAAATTTTTGGAAATTTTCAATTTTTGAAAGTTTGATATTTTTCGATACTTTTTGTACTTTTTTCTAATTTTTTATATTTTTTTCTAAATTTTGAAAGCTTTGAGCTTTTTTGACTTGACTTAAGCTTTCTGTTTTTTTAAGTTGCCCATTTTTGGTGAATTTTCGAAGTTTTTGGAAATTTTCAAATTTTGAAAGTTTGATATTTTTATTAATTTTTCGATACTTTTTGTACTTTTTTTCTAATTTTTTATATTTTTTTCTAAATTTTGAAGTTTGGGGCTTTTTTTACTTGTTTAAAGCTTTCAATTTTTTGAAGTTTTCTGTTTTTGGAGAATTTTTGATATTTTTATTAATTTTTCGATAGATTTTGTACTTTTTTTCTATTTTATATTTCTTTCTAAATTTTGAAAGCTTTGAGCTTTTTTGATTTGATTAAAGCTTTCAGTTTTTTTAAGTTTTCTATTTTTGGTGAATTTTCGAATTTTTTGGAAATTTTCAATTTTTGAAAGCTTTATATTTTTATTAAATTTTCGATACTTTTTGTACTTTTTTCTAATTTTTTATTTTTTTTTCTAAATTTCGAAAGCTTTGAGCTTTTTTTACTTCTTTAAAGCTTTTAATTTTTTGAAGTTTTCTATATTGGTGAATTTTTGATATTTTTATTAATTTTTCGATACTTTTTTGTACTGTTTTCTCATTTTTTATATTTTTTTCTAAATTTTGAAGGTTTGAGCTTTTTTTAATTGATTAAAGCATTCAATTTCTTGAAGTTTTCAATTTTTGGTGAATTTTCGAAGTTTTTGGAAATTTTCCATTTTTGAAAGTTTTATAGTTTTATTAATTTTTCGATACTATTTGTACTTTTTTCTAATTTTTTATATTTTTTTCTAAATTTTGAAAGCTTTAAGCTTTTTTAACTTGATTAAAGCTTTCAATTTTTTGAAGTTTTCTATTTTTGGTGAATTTTCAAAATTTTTGGAAATTTTTCAATTTTCAAAAATTTATTATTTTTAGTAATTTTTCGATACTTTTTGTGCTTTTTTCTAAATTTTTATATTTTTTTCTAAATTTTGAAAGCTTTGAGCGTTTTTTAATTGTTTAAAGCTTTCAATTTTTTGAAGTTTTCTATTTTTGGTGATTTTTCAAAATTTTTCGAAATTTTTCAATTTTCGAAAATTTGATATTTTTAGTAATTTTTCGATACTTTTTGTGCTTTTTTCTAAATTTTTATATTTTTTTCTAAATTTTGAAAGTTTTGAGCGTTTTTTAATTGTTTAAAGCTTTCAATTTTTAAAGTTTTCTATTTTTGGTGAATTTTCAAAGTTTTTGGAAATTTTTCAATTTTCGAAAATTTGATATTTTTAGTAATTTTTCGATACTTTTTGTGCTTTTTTCTAAATTTTTATACCTTTTTCTAAATTTTGAAAGTTTTGAGCTTTTTTAACTTGTTTAAAACTTTCAATTTTTTGAAGTTTTCTATTTTTGGTGAATTTTCAAAGTTTTTGGAAATTTTTCAATTTTCGAAAATTTGTTATTTTTACAAATTTTTCGATACTTCTTGTGCTTTTTTCTAACTTTTTATATTTTTTTCTAAATTTTGAAAGCTTTGAGCGTTTTTAAATTGTTTAAAGCTTTCAATTTTTTGCAGATTTCTATTTTTGGTGAATTTTCAAAATTTTTGGAAATTTTTCAATTTTCAAAAATTTATTATTTTTAGTAATTTTTCGATACTTTTTATGCTTTTTTCTAAATTTTTATATTTTTTTCTAAATTTTGAAGCTTTGAGCGTTTTTTAATTGTTTAAAACTTTCAATTTTTTGAAGTTTTCTATTTTTGGAGAATTTTCAAAGATTTTGGAAAATTTTCAATTTTCGAAAATTTGATATTTTTAGTAATTTTTCGATACTTTTTGTGCTTTTTTCTAAATTTTTATATTTTTTTCTAAATTTTGAAAGCTTTGAGCGTTTCTTAATTGTTTAAAGCTTCAATTTTTTGAAGTTTTCTATTTTTGGTGAATTTTCAAAATTTTTGGAAATTTTTCAAGTTTCGAAAATTTGAAATTTTTAGTAATTTTTCGATACTTTTTGTGCTTTTTTCTAAATTTTTATATTTTTTTCTAAATTTTGAAAGCTTTGAGCGATTCTTAATTGTTAAAAGCTTTCTATTTTTTGAAGTTTTCTATTTTTGGTGAATTTTCAAAATTTTTGGAAATTTTTCAATTTTCAAAAATTTATTATTTTTAGTAATTTTTCGATACTTTTTGTGCTTTTTTCTAAATTTTTATATTTTTTTCTAAATTTTGAAAGCTTTGAGCGTTTTTTAATTGTTTAAAGCTTTCAATTTTTTGAAGTTTTCTATTTTTGGTGATTTTTCAAAATTTTTCGAAATTTTTCAATTTTCGAAAATTTGATATTTTTAGTAATTTTTCGATACTTTTTGTGCTTTTTTCTAAATTTTTATATTTTTTTCTAAATTTTGAAAGTTTTGAGCGTTTTTTAATTGTTTAAAGCTTTCAATTTTTAAAGTTTTCTATTTTTGGTGAATTTTCAAAGTTTTTGGAAATTTTTCAATTTTCGAAAATTTGATATTTTTAGTAATTTTTCGATACTTTTTGTGCTTTTTTCTAAATTTTTATACCTTTTTCTAAATTTTGAAAGTTTTGAGCTTTTTTAACTTGTTTAAAACTTTCAATTTTTTGAAGTTTTCTATTTTTGGTGAATTTTCAAAGTTTTTGGAAATTTTTCAATTTTCGAAAATTTGTTATTTTTACAAATTTTTCGATACTTCTTGTGCTTTTTTCTAACTTTTTATATTTTTTTCTAAATTTTGAAAGCTTTGAGCGTTTTTAAATTGTTTAAAGCTTTCAATTTTTTGCAGATTTCTATTTTTGGTGAATTTTCAAAATTTTTGGAAATTTTTCAATTTTCAAAAATTTATTATTTTTAGTAATTTTTCGATACTTTTTATGCTTTTTTCTAAATTTTTATATTTTTTTCTAAATTTTGAAGCTTTGAGCGTTTTTTAATTGTTTAAAACTTTCAATTTTTTGAAGTTTTCTATTTTTGGAGAATTTTCAAAGATTTTGGAAAATTTTCAATTTTCGAAAATTTGATATTTTTAGTAATTTTTCGATACTTTTTGTGCTTTTTTCTAAATTTTTATATTTTTTTCTAAATTTTGAAAGCTTTGAGCGTTTCTTAATTGTTTAAAGCTTCAATTTTTTGAAGTTTTCTATTTTTGGTGAATTTTCAAAATTTTTGGAAATTTTTCAAGTTTCGAAAATTTGAAATTTTTAGTAATTTTTCGATACTTTTTGTGCTTTTTTCTAAATTTTTATATTTTTTTCTAAATTTTGAAAGCTTTGAGCGATTCTTAATTGTTAAAAGCTTTCTATTTTTTGAAGTTTTCTATTTTTGGTGAATTTTCAAAGTTTTTGGAAATTTTTCAATTTTCGAAAATTTGATATTTTTAGTAATTTTTCGATACT
Source organism: Meiosimyza platycephala (assembly GCA_963662105.1). Taxonomy (NCBI): domain Eukaryota; kingdom Metazoa; phylum Arthropoda; class Insecta; order Diptera; family Lauxaniidae; genus Meiosimyza; species Meiosimyza platycephala. Next base: position 50,877,762 of record OY759210.1, read on the forward strand.
TTTTGTGCTTTTTTCTAAATTTTTATATTTTTTTCTAAATTCTGAAAGTTTTAAGCTTTTTTTACTTGTTTAAAACTTTCAATTTTTTGAAGTTTTCTATTTTTGTTGAATTTTTAAAGTTTTTGGAAATTTTTCAATTTTCGAAAATTTGATATTTTTACTAATTTTTCGATACTTTTTGTGCTTTTTTCTAAATTTTTATATTTTTTTCTAAATTTTGAAAGCTTTGAGCGTTTTTTATTTGTTTAAAGCTTTCAATTTTTTGAAGTTTTCTATTTTTGGTGAATTTTCAAAGTTTTTGGAAATTTTTCAATTTTCGAAAATTTGATATTTTTAGTAATTTTTCGATACTTTTTGTGCTTTTTTCTAAATTTTTACACTTTTTTCTAAATTTTGAAAGTTTTGAGCTTTTTTTACTTGTTTAAAACTTTCAATTTTTTGAAGTTTTCTATTTTTGGTGAATTTTCAAAAATTTTGGAAATTTTTCAATTTTCGAAAATTTGATATTTTTACTAATTTTTTTATATTTTTTTCTAAATTTTGAAGCTTTGAGCGTTTTTTAATTGTTTAAAACTTTCAATTTTTTGAAGTTTTCAATTTTTGGTGAATTTTCAAAGATTTTGGAAATTTTTCAATTTTCGAAAATTTGATATTTTTAGTAATTTTTCGATACTTTTTGTGCTTTTTTCTAAATTTTTATATTTTTTTCAAAATTTTGAAGCTTTTTTTTGAGCTTTTTTTAATTGTTAAAAGCTTTCAATTTTTTGAAGTTTTCTATTTTTGGTGAATTTTCAAAGTTTTTGGAAATTTTTCAATTTTCGAAAATTTGATATTTTTAGTAATTTTTCGATACTTTTTGTGCTTTTTTCTAAATTTTTATATTTTTTTCTAAATTTTGAAAGCTTTGAGCGTTTTTAATTGTTTAAAACTTTCAATTTTTTGAAGATTTCTATTTTTGTTGAATTTTCAAAGTTTTTTGAAATTTTTCAATTTTCGAAAATTTGATATTTTTAGTAATTTTTCGATACTTTTTGTGCTTTTTTCTAATTTTTTATATTTTTTTTTTAATTTTGAAGTTTTGAGCTTTTTTTACTTGCTTAAAGCTTTCAATTTTTTGAAGTTTTCTATTTTTGGTGAATTTTCGAAATTTTTGAAAATTTTTCAATTTTCGAACGTATTATATTTTTATTAATTTTTCGATACTTTTTGAAATTTTTTCTTATTTTTTATATTTTTTTCCTAATTTTGAAGTTTTGAACTTTTTTTGCTTGATTAAAGCTTTCAATTTTTTGAAGTTTTCTATTTTTTGGTAAATTTTTGAAGTTTTTGGAAATTTTTCAATTTTCGAAAGAATGATATTTTTATTAATTTTTCGAGTTTTTGTACTTTTTTCTAATTTTTTATATATTATTCTAAATTTTGAAAGCTTTGAGCTTTTTTGACTTGCTTTAAGCTTTCAGTTTTTTTAAGATGTCTATTTTTGGTGAATTTTCGAAATTTTTGGAGATTTTCAATTTTTGAAAGTATGATATTTTTATTAATTTTTCGATACTTTTTGTACTTTTTTTAATTTTTTATATTTTTTTAATTTTGAAGCTTTGAGCTTTTTTTAATTGATTAAAGCATTCAATTTCTTGAAGTTTTCAATTTTTGGTGAATTTCCGCAGTTTTTGGAAATTTTCCATTTTTGAAAGTTTGATATTTTTATTAATTTTTCTATACTTTTTGTACTTTTTTCTAATTTTTTATATTTTTTTCTAAATTTTGAAAGCTTTAAGCTTTTTTTACTTGATTAAAGCTTTCAATTTTTTGAATTTTTCTATTTTTGGTGAGTTTTAGAAGTTTTTGGAAATATTTCAATTTCCTAAAGTTTGATATTTCTAATAATTTTTCGATACTTTTTGTTTTTTTTTCTAATTTTTTATATTTTTTTTTTAATTTTGAAGTTTTGAGCTTTTTTTACTTGCTTAAAGCTTTCAATTTTTTGAAGTTTTCTATTTTTGGTGAATTTTCGAAATTTTTGAAAATTTTTCAATTTTCGAACGTATTATATTTTTATTAATTTTTCGATACTTTTTGAACTTTTTTCTTATTTTTTATATTTTTTTCCTAATTTTGAAGTTTTGAACTTTTTTTGCTTGATTAAAGCTTTCAATTTTTTGAAGTTTTCTATTTTTTGGTGAGTTTTTGAAGTTTTTGGAAATTTTTCAATTTTCGAAAGAATGATATTTTTATTAATTTTTCGAGTTTTTGTACTTTTTTCTAATTTTTTATATATTATTCTAAATTTTGAAAGTTTTGAGCTTTTTTGACTTGCTTTAAGCTTTCAGTTTTTTTAAGATGTCTATTTTTGGTGAATTTTCGAAATTTTTGGAAATTTTCAATTTTTGAAAGTTTGATATTTTTATTAATTTTTCGATACTTTTTGTACTTTTTTTTAATTTTTTATATTTTTTTAATTTTGAAGCTTTGAGCTTTTTTTGAATTGATTAAAGCTTTCAATTTTTTGAAGTTTTCTATTTTTGGTGAATTTTTGAAGTTTTTGGAAATTTTTCTATTTTCGAAAGTTTGATATTTTTATTAATTTTTCGATACTTTTTGTACTTTTTTCTAATATATTATATTTTTGTCTAAACTTTGAAGGTTTGAGCTTTTTTTGAACTTGTTCAAAGCTTTCAATATTTTGAAGTTTTCTATTTTTGGTGAATTCTTTAAGTTTTTGGATATTTTTCAATTTTTCGAAAGTTTGATATTTTTATTAATTTTTCGATACTTTTTGTACTTTTTCTAATTTTTTATATTTCTTTCTAAATTTTGAAGTTTTGAGCTTTTTTTACTTGCTTAAAGTTTTCAATTTTTTGAAGTTTTCTATTTTTGGTGAATATTCGAAGTTTATGAAATTTTCAATTTTTTAAAGTTTGATATTTTTATTAATTTTTCGATACTTTTTGTACTTTTTTCTAATTTTTTATATTTTTTTTAATTTTGAAGTTTTGAGCTTTTTTTGAATTGATTAAAGCTTCTATTTTTTGAAGTTTTCTATTTTTGGTGAATTTTTGAAGTTTTTGGAAATTTTTCTATTTTCGAAATTTTGATATTTTTATTAATTTTTGGATACTTTTTGTACTTTTTTCTAATATATTATATTTTTGTCTAATTTTTGAAGTTTTGAGCTTTTTTAACTTATTTAAAGCTTTCAATTTTTTGAAGTTTTCTATTTTTGGTGAATTTTTAAGTTTTTGGAAATTTTTCAATTTTTCGAAAGTTTGATATTTTTATTAATTTTTCGATACTTTTTGTACTTTTTTTTAATTTTTTATATTTTTTTTTTAATTTTGAAGTTTTGAGTTTTTTTTTTGAATTGATTAAAGCTTTCAATTTTTTGAAGTTTTCTATTTTTGGTGAGTTTTCGAAGTTTTTGAAAATTTTTCAATTTTCGAACTTATTATATTTTTATTAATTTTTCGATACTTTTTGAACATTTTTCTTATTTTTTATATTTTTTCCTAATTTTGAAGTTTTGAACTTTTCTTGCTTGATTAAAGCTTTCAATTTAATGAAGTTTTTTATTTTTTGGTGAATTTTTGAAAATTTTTCAATTTTCGATGGTATGATATTTTTATTAATTTTTCGATACATTTTGTACATTTTTCTAATTTTTTATATTTTTTTCTAAATTTTGAAAGCTTTGAGCTTTTTTGACTTGGCTTAAACTTTCAGTTTTTTTAAGTTGCCTATTTTTGGTGAATTTTCGAAGTTTTTGGAAATTTTCAATTTTTGAAAGTTTGATATTTTTATTAATTTTTCGATACTTTTTGTACTTTTTTCTAATTTTTTATATTTTTTTCTAAATTTCGAAAGCTTTGAGCTTTTTTTACTTGTTTAAAGCTATCAATTTTTTGAAGTTTTCTATTTTGGTGAATTTTTGATACTTTTATTAATTTTTCGATACATTTTGTACTTTTGTCTAATTTTTTATATTTTTTTCTAAATTTTGAAGGTTTGAGCTTTTTTTAATTGATTAAAGCATTCAATTTCTTGAAGTTTTCAATTTTTGGTGAATTTCCGCAGTTTTTGGAAATTTTCCATTTTTGAAAGTTTGATATTTTTATTAATTTTTCGATACTTTTTGTACTTTTTTCTAATTTTTTATATTTTTTTCTAAATTTTGAAAGCTTTAAGCTTTTTTTACTTGATTAAAGCTTTCAATTTTTTGAATTTTTCTATTTTGGGTGAGTTTTTGAAGTTTTTGGAAATATTTCAATTTCCGAAAGTTTGATATTTCTAATAATTTTTCGATACTTTTTGTACTTTTTTCTTATTTTTTATATTTTTTTCCTAATTTTGAAGTTTTGAACTTTTTTTGCTTGATTAAAGCTTTCAATTTTTTGAATTTTTCTATTTTTGGTGAATTTTCGAAATTTTTGGAAATTTTTCAATTTTCGAAAATTTGATATTTTTATTAATTTTTCGATACTTTTTGTACTTTTTTCTAATATATTATATTTTTGTCTAAATTTTGAAGGTTTGAGCTTTTTTTAACTTGTTCAAAGCTTTCAATATTTTGAAGTTTTCTATTTTTGGTGAATTCTTTAAGTTTTTGGAAATTTTCCAATTTTTCGAAAGTTTGATATTTTTATTAATTTTTCGATACTTTTTGTACTTTTTCTAATTTTTATATTTTTTTCTAAATTTTGAAGTTTTGAGCTTTTTTTATTTGCTTAAAGTTTTCAATTTTTTGAAGTTTTCTATTTTTGGTGAATTTCCGATGTTTTTGGAAATTTTCAATTTTTGAAAGTTTGATATTTTTATTAATTTTTCGATACTTTTTGTACTTTTTTCTAATTTTTTATATTTTTTTCTAAATTTTGAAACTTTTGAGCTTTTTTGACTTGATTAAAGCTTTCATTTTTTTAAGTTTTCTATTTTTGGTGAATTTCCGAAGTTTTTGGAAATTTTCAATTTTTGAAAGTTTGATATTTTTATTAATTTTTCGATACTTTTTGTACTTTTTTCTAATTTTTTATATTTTTTTCTTAATTTTGAAAGCTGTGAGCTTTTTTAACTTGATTAAAGCTTTCAATTTTTTTAAGTTTTCTATTTTTGGTGAATTTTCGAAGTTTATGAAATTTTCAATTTTTTAAAGTTTGATATTTTTATCTAATTTTTTATATTTTTTTTAATTTTGAAGTTTTGAGCTTTTTTTGAATTGATTAAAGCTTCTATTTTTTGAAGTTTTCTATTTTTGGTGAATTTTTGAAGTTTTTGGAAATTTTTCTATTTTCGAAAGTTTGATATTTTTATTAATTTTTGGATACTTTTTGTACTTTTTTCTAATATATTATATTTTTGTCTAATTTTTGAAGTTTTGAGCTTTTTTAACTTGTTTAAAGCTTTCAATTTTTTGAAGTTTTCTATTTTTGGTGAATTTTTTAAGTTTTTGGAAATTTTTCAATTTTTCGAAAGTTTGATATTTTTATTAATTTTTTGATACTTTTTGTACTTTTTTCTAATTTTTTATATTTTTTTCTAAATTTTGAAAGCTTTAAGCTTTTTTTACTTGAGTAAAGCTTTCAATTTTTTGAATTTTTCTATTTTTGGTGAGTTTTTGGAAATATTTCAATTTCCGAAAGTTTGATATTTCTAATAATTTTTCGATACTTTTTGTACTTTTTTCTAATTTTTTTTTTTTTTTTTTTAATTTTGAAGTTTTGAGCTTTTTTTTGATTTTCAATTTTTTGAAGTTTTCTATTTTTGGTGAGTTTTCGAAGTTTTTGAAAATTTTTCAATTTTCGAACGTATTATATTTTTATTAATTTTTCGATACATTTTGAACTTTTTTCTTATTTTTTATATTTTTTCCTAATTTTGAAGTTTTGAACTTTTCTTGCTTGATTAAAGCTTTCAATTTTTTGAAGTTTCTATTTTTTGGTGAATTTTTGAAGTTTTTGAAAATTTTTCAATTTTCGATGGTATGATATTTTTATTAATTTTTCGATACTTTTTGTACTTTTTTCTTATTTTTTATATTTTTTTCGTAATTTTGAAGCTTTGAACTTTATTACTTGATTAAAGCTTTAAATTTTTTCAAGTTTTCTATTTTTGGTGAGTTTTTGAAGTTTTTGGAAACTTTTCAATTTTCGAAAGTTTGATATTTTTAATAATTTTTCGATACTTTTTGTGCTAGTTCTAACTTTTTATATTTTTTTCTAAATTTTGAAAGCTTTGAGCGTTTTTTAATTGCTTAAAGCATTCAATTTTTTGAAGTTTTCTATTTTTGGTGAATTTTCAAAATTTTTGGAAATTTTTCAATTTTCAAAAATTTATTATTTTTAGTAATTTTTCGATACTTTTTGTGCTTTTTTCTAAATTTTTATATTTTTTTCTAAATTTTGAAAGCTTTGAGCGTTTTTTAATTGTTTAAAGCTTTCAATTTTTTGAAGTTTTCTATTTTTGGTGAATTTTCAAAATTTCTAAAATTTTTCAATTTTCGAAAATTTGATATTTTTAGTAATTTTTCGATACTTTTTGTGCTTTTTTCTAAATTTTTATATTTTTTTCTAAATTTTGAAAGTTTTGAGCGTTTTTTAATTGTTTAAAGCTTTCAATTTTTAAAGTTTTCTATTTTTGGTGAATTTTCAAAGTTTTTGGAAATTTTTCAATTTTCGAAAATTTGATATTTTTAGTAATTTTTCGATACTTTTTGTGCTTTTTTCTAAATTTTTATATTTTTTTCTAAATTTTGAAAGTTTTGAGCTTTTTTAACTTGTTTAAAACTTTCAATTTTTTGAAGTTTTCTATTTTTGGTGAATTTTCAAAGTTTTTTGAAATTTTTCAATTTTCGAAAATTTGTTATTTTTACTAATTTTTCGATACTTTTTGTGCTTTTTTCTAACTTTTTATATTTTTTTCTAAATTTTGAAAGCTTTGAGCGTTTTTAAATTGTTTAAAGCTTTCAATTTTTTGAAGTTTTCTATTTTTGGTGAATTTTCAAAATTTTTGGAAATTTTTCAATTTTCAAAAATTTATTATTTTTAGTAATTTTTCGATACTTTTTGTGCTTTTTTCTAAATTTTTATATTTTTTTCTAAATTTTGAAAGATTTGAGCGTTTCTTAATTGTTTAAAGCTTCAATTTTTTGAAGTTTTCTATTTTTGTTGAATTTTCAAAGTTTTTGGAAATTTTTCAAGTTTCGAAAATTTGAAATTTTTGGTAATTTTTCGATACTTTTTGTGCTTTTTTCTAAATTTTTATATTTTTTTCTAAATTTTGAAAGCTTTGAGCGATTCTTAATTGTTAAAAGCTTTCTATTTTTTGAAGTTTTCTATTTTTGGTGAATTTTCAAAGTTTTTGGAAATTTTTCAATTTTCGAAAATTTGATATTTTTAGTAATTTTTCGATACTTTTTGTGCTTTTTTCTAAATTTTTATATTTTTTTCTAAATTCTGAAAGTTTTAAGCTTTTTTTACTTGTTTAAAACTTTAAATTTTTTGAAGTTTTCTATTTTTGTTGAATTTTTAAAGTTTTTGGAAATTTTTCAATTTTCGAAAATTTGATATTTTTACTAATTTTTCGATACTTTTTGTGCTTTTTTCTAAATTTTTATATTTTTTTCTAAATTTTGAAAGCTTTGAGCGTTCTTTAATTGTTTAAAGCTTTCAATTTTTTGAAGTTTTCTATTTTTGGTGAATTTTCAAAGTTTTTGGAAATTTTTCAATTTTCGAAAATTTGATATTTTTAGTAATTTTTCGATACTTTTTGTGCTTTTTTCTAAATTTTTATATTTTTTTCTAAATTTTGAAAGCTTTGAGCGTTTTTAATTGTTTAAAACTTTCAATTTTTTGAAGTTTTCTATTTTTGTTGAATTTTCAAAGTTTTTTGAAATTTTTCAATTTTCGAAAATTTGATATTTTTAGTAATTTTTTGATACTTTTTGTGCTTTTTTCTAAATTTTTATATTTTTTTCTAAATTTTGAAAGTTTTGAGCTTTATTTACTTGTTTAAAACTTTCAATTTTTTGAAGTTTTCTATTTTTGGTGAATTTTTGAAATTTTTGAAAATTTTTCAATTTTCGAACGTATTATATTTTTTTTAATTTTTCGATACTTTTTGAACTTTTTTCTTATTTTTTATATTTTTTTCCTAATTTTGAAGTTTTGAACTTTTTTTGCTTGATTAAAGCTTTCAATTTTTTGAAGTTTTCTATTTTTTGGTGAATTTTTGAAGTTTTTGGAAATTTTTCAATTTTCGAAAGAATGATATTTTTATTAATTTTTCGAGTTTTTGTACTTTTTTCTAATTTTTTATATTTTATTCTAAATTTTGAAAGCTTTGAGCTTTTTTGACTTGCTTTAAGCTTTCAGTTTTTTTAAGATGTCTATTTTTGGTGAATTTTCGAAATTTTTGGAAATTTTCAATTTTTGAAAGTTTGATATTTTTCGATACTTTTTGTACTTTTTTCTAATTTTTTATATTTTTTTCTAAATTTTGAAAGCTTTGAGCTTTTTTGACTTGACTTAAGCTTTCAGTTTTTTTAAGTTGCCCATTTTTGGTGAATTTTCGAAGTTTTTGGAAATTTTCAAATTTTGAAAGTTTGATATTTTTATTAATTTTTCGATACTTTTTGTACTTTTTTTTTAATTTTTTATATTTTTTTCTAAATTTTGAAGTTTGGAGCTTTTTTTACTTGTTTAAAGCTTTCAATTTTTTGAAGTTTTCTGTTTTTGGAGAATTTTTAATATTTTTATTAATTTTTCGATAGATTTTGTACTTTTTTTCTATTTTATATTTCTTTCTAAATTTTGAAAGCTTTGAGCTTTTTTGATTTGATTAAAGCTTTCAGTTTTTTTAAGTTTTTTTTTTTTGGTGAATTTTCGAATTTTTTGGAAATTTTCAATTTTTGAAAGCTTTATATTTTTATTAAATTTTCGATACTTTTTGTACTTTTTTCTAATTTTTTATTTTTTTTTCTAAATTTCGAAAGCTTTGAGCTTTTTTTACTTCTTTAAAGCTTTCAATTTTTTGAAGTTTTCTATATTGGTGAATTTTTGATATTTTTATTAATTTTTCGATACTTTTTTGTACTTTTTTCTCATTTTTTATATTTTTTCTAAATTTTGAAGGTTTGAGCTTTTTTTAATTGATTAAAGCATTCAATTTCTTGAAGTTTTCAATTTTTGGTGAATTTTCGAAGTTTTTGGAAATTTTCCATTTTTGAAAGTTTTATATTTTTATTAATTTTTCGATACTATTTGTACTTTTTTCTAATTTTTTATATTTTTTTCTAAATTTTGAAAGCTTTAAGCTTTTTTTACTTGATTAAAGCTTTCAATTTTTTGAATTTTTCTATTTTTGGTGAGTTTTAGAAGTTTTTGGAAATATTTCAATTTCCGAAAGTTTGATATTTCTAATAATTTTTCGATACTTTTTGTTTTTTTTTCTAATTTTTTATATTTTTTTTTTAATTTTGAAGTTTTGAGCTTTTTTTACTTGCTTAAAGCTTTCAATTTTTTGAAGTTTTCTATTTTTGGTGAATTTTCGAAATTTTTGAAAATTTTTCAATTTTCGAACGTATTATATTTTTATTAATTTTTCGATACTTTTTGAACTTTTTTCTTATTTTTTATATTTTTTTCCTAATTTTGAAGTTTTGAACTTTTTTTGCTTGATAAAAGCTTTCAATTTTTTGAAGTTTTCTATTTTTTGGTGAGTTTTTGAAGTTTTTGGAAATTTTTCAATTTTCGAAAGAATGATATTTTTATTAATTTTTCGAGTTTTTGTACTTTTTTCTAATTTTTTATATATTATTCTAAATTTTGAAAGTTTTGAGCTTTTTTGACTTGCTTTAAGCTTTCAGTTTTTTTAAGATGTCTATTTTTGGTGAATTTTCGAAATTTTTGGAAATTTTCAATTTTTGAAAGTATGATATTTTTATTAATTTTTCGATACTTTTTGTACTTTTTTTTAATTTTTTATATTTTTTTAATTTTGAAGCTTTGAGCTTTTTTTGAATTGATTAAAGCTTTCAATTTTTTGAAGTTTTCTATTTTTGGTGAATTTTTGAAGTTTTTGGAAATTTTTCTATTTTCGAAAGTTTGATATTTTTATTAATTTTTCGATACTTTTTGTACTTTTTTCTAATTTTTTATATTTTTTTCTTAATTTTGAAAGCTGTGAGCTTTTTTAACTTGATTAAAGCTTTCAATTTTTTGAAGTTTTCTATTTTTGGTGAATTTTCGAAGTTTATGAAATTTTCAATTTTTTAAAGTTTGATATTTTTATTAATTTTTCGATACTTTTTGTACTTTTTTCTAATTTTTTATATTTTTTTTAATTTTGAAGTTTTGAGCTTTTTTTGAATTGATTAAAGCTTCTATTTTTTGAAGTTTTCTATTTTTGGTGAATTTTTGAAGTTTTTGGAAATTTTTCTATTTTCGAAAGTTTGATATTTTTATTAATTTTTGGATACTTTTTGTACTTTTTTCTAATATATTATATTTTTGTCTAATTTTTGAAGTTTTGAGCTTTTCTAACTTGTTTAAAGCTTTCAATTTTTTGAAGTTTTCTATTTTTGGTGAATTTTTTAAGTTTTTGGAAATTTTTCAATTTTTCGAAAAATTGATATTTTTATTAATTTTTCGATACTTTTTGTACTTTTTTCTAATTTTTTATATTTTTTTTTTAATTTTGAAGTTTTGAGTTTTTTTTTTGAATTGATTAAAGCTTTCAATTTTTTGAAGTTTTCTATTTTTGGTGAGTTTTCGAAGTTTTTGAAAATTTTTCAATTTTCGAACGTATTATATTTTTATTAATTTTTCGATACTTTTTGAACATTTTTCTTATTTTTTATATTTTTTCCTAATTTTGAAGTTTTGAACTTTTCTTGCTTGATTAAAGCTTTCAATTTAATGAAGTTTTTTATTTTTTGGTGAATTTTTGAAAATTTTTCAATTTTCGATGGTATGATATTTTTATTAATTTTTCGATACTTTTTGGACTTTTTTCTTATTTTTTATATTTTTTTCGTAATTTTGAAGCTTTGAACTTTTTTACTTGATTAAAGCTTTCAATTTTTTCAAGTTTTCTATTTTTGGTGAGTTTTTGAAGTTTTTGGAAACTTTTCAATTTTCGAAAGTTTGATATTTTTATTAATTTTTCGATACATTTTGTACATTTTTCTAATTTTTTATATTTTTTTCTAAATTTTGAAAGCTTTGAGCTTTTTTGACTTGGCTTAAACTTTCAGTTTTTTTAAGTTGCCTATTTTTGGTGAATTTTCGAAGTTTTTGGAAATTTTCAATTTTTGAAAGTTTGATATTTTTATTAATTTTTCGATACTTTTTGTACTTTTTTCTAATTTTTTTCTGAATTTTGAAGTTTGGAGCTTTTTTTACTTGTTTAAAGCTTTCAATTTTTTGAAGTTTTCTGTTTTTGGTGAATTTTTGATATTTTTATTAATTTTTCGATACTTTTTGTACTTTTTTCTAATTTTTTATATTTTTTTCTAAATTTCGAAAGCTTTGAGCTTTTTTTACTTGTTTAAAGCTATCAATTTTTTGAAGTTTTCTATTTTGGTGAATTTTTGATACTTTTATTAATTTTTCGATACATTTTGTACTTTTGTCTAATTTTTTATATTTTTTTCTAAATTTTGAAGGTTTGAGCTTTTTTTAATTGATTAAAGCATTCAATTTCTTGAAGTTTTCAATTTTTGGTGAATTTCCGCAGTTTTTGGAAATTTTCCATTTTTGAAAGTTTGATATTTTTATTAATTTTTCTATACTTTTTGTACTTTTTTCTAATTTTTTATATTTTTTTCTAAATTTTGAAAGCTTTAAGCTTTTTTTACTTGATTAAAGCTTTCAATTTTTTGAATTTTTCTATTTTTGGTGAGTTTTAGAAGTTTTTGGAAATATTTCAATTTCCTAAAGTTTGATATTTCTAATAATTTTTCGATACTTTTTGTTTTTTTTTCTAATTTTTTATATTTTTTTTTTAATTTTGAAGTTTTGAGCTTTTTTTACTTGCTTAAAGCTTTCAATTTTTTGAAGTTTTCTATTTTTGGTGAATTTTCGAAATTTTTGAAAATTTTTCAATTTTCGAACGTATTATATTTTTATTAATTTTTCGATACTTTTTGAACTTTTTTCTTATTTTTTATATTTTTTTCCTAATTTTGAAGTTTTGAACTTTTTTTGCTTGATTAAAGCTTTCAATTTTTTGAAGTTTTCTATTTTTTGGTGAGTTTTTGAAGTTTTTGGAAATTTTTCAATTTTCGAAAGAATGATATTTTTATTAATTTTTCGAGTTTTTGTACTTTTTTCTAATTTTTTATATATTATTCTAAATTTTGAAAGTTTTGAGCTTTTTTGACTTGCTTTAAGCTTTCAGTTTTTTTAAGATGTCTATTTTTGGTGAATTTTCGAAATTTTTGGAAATTTTCAATTTTTGAAAGTTTGATATTTTTATTAATTTTTCGATACTTTTTGTACTTTTTTTTAATTTTTTATATTTTTTTAATTTTGAAGCTTTGAGCTTTTTTTGAATTGATTAAAGCTTTCAATTTTTTGAAGTTTTCTATTTTTGGTGAATTTTTGAAGTTTTTGGAAATTTTTCTATTTTCGAAAGTTTGATATTTTTATTAATTTTTCGATACTTTTTGTACTTTTTTCTAATATATTATATTTTTGTCTAAATTTTGAAGGTTTGAGCTTTTTTTGAACTTGTTCAAAGCTTTCAATATTTTGAAGTTTTCTATTTTTGGTGAATTCTTTAAGTTTTTGGAAATTTTTCAATTTTTCGAAAGTTTGATATTTTTATTAATTTTTCGATACTTTTTGTACTTTTTCTAATTTTTTATATTTTTTTCTAAATTTTGAAGTTTTGAGCTTTTTCTACTTGCTTAAAGTTTTCAATTTTTTGAAGTTTTCTATTTTTGGTGAATTTTTGAAGTTTTTGGAAATTTTTCTATTTTCAAAAATTTGATAGTTTTACTAATTTTTCGATACTTTTTGTACTTTTTTCTAATTTTTTATATTTTTTTCTTAATTTTGAAAGCTGTGAGCTTTTTTAACTTGATTAAAGCTTTCAATTTTTTGAAGTTTTCTATTTTTGGTGAATTTTCGAAGTTTATGAAATTTTCAATTTTTTAAAGTTTGATATTTTTATTAATTTTTCGATACTTTTTGTACTTTTTTCTAATTTTTTATATTTTTTTTAATTTTGAAGTTTTGAGCTTTTTTTGAATTGATTAAAGCTTCTATTTTTTGAAGTTTTCTATTTTTGGTGAATTTTTGAAGTTTTTGGAAATTTTTCTATTTTCGAAAGTTTGATATTTTTATTAATTTTTGGATACTTTTTGTACTTTTTTCTAATATATTATATTTTTGTCTAATTTTTGAAGTTTTGAGCTTTTCTAACTTGTTTAAAGCTTTCAATTTTTTGAAGTTTTCTATTTTTGGTGAATTTTTTAAGTTTTTGGAAATTTTTTCAATTTTTCGAAAGATTGATATTTTTATTAATTTTTCGATACTTTTTTCTAATTTTTTATATTTTTTTTTTAATTTTGAAGTTTTAAGTTTTTTTTTTGAATTGATTAAAGCTTTCAATTTTTTGAAGTTTTCTATTTTTGGTGAGTTTTCGAAGTTTTTGAAAATTTTTCAATTTTCGAACGTATTATATTTTTATTAATTTTTCGATACTTTTTGAACATTTTTCTTATTTTTTATATTTTTTCCTAATTTTGAAGTTTTGAACTTTTCTTGCTTGATTAAAGCTTTCAATTTAATGAAGTTTTTTATTTTTTGGTGAATTTTTGAAAATTTTTCAATTTTCGATGGTATGATATTTTTATTAATTTTTCGATACTTTTTGGACTTTTTTCTTATTTTTTATATTTTTTTCGTAATTTTGAAGCTTTGAACTTTTTTACTTGATTAAAGCTTTCAATTTTTTCAAGTTTTCTATTTTTGGTGAGTTTTTGAAGTTTTTGGAAACTTTTCAATTTTCGAAAGTTTGATATTTTTATTAATTTTTCGATACATTTTGTACATTTTTCTAATTTTTTATATTTTTTTCTAAATTTTGAAAGCTTTGAGCTTTTTTGACTTGGCTTAAACTTTCAGTTTTTTTAAGTTGCCTATTTTTGGTGAATTTTCGAAGTTTTTGGAAATTTTCAATTTTTGAAAGTTTGATATTTTTATTAATTTTTCGATACTTTTTGTACTTTTTTCTAATTTTTTATATTTTTTTCTGAATTTTGAAGTTTGGAGCTTTTTTTACTTGTTTAAAGCTTTCAATTTTTTGAAGTTTTCTGTTTTTGGTGAATTTTTGATATTTTTATTAATTTTTCGATACTTTTTGTACTTTTTTCTAATTTTTTATATTTTTTTCTAAATTTCGAAAGCTTTGAGCTTTTTTTACTTGTTTAAAGCTATCAATTTTTTGAAGTTTTCTATTTTGGTGAATTTTTGATACTTTTATTAATTTTTCGATACATTTTGTACTTTTGTCTAATTTTTTATATTTTTTTCTAAATTTTGAAGGTTTGAGCTTTTTTTAATTGATTAAAGCATTCAATTTCTTGAAGTTTTCAATTTTTGGTGAATTTCCGCAGTTTTTGGAAATTTTCCATTTTTGAAAGTTTGATATTTTTATTAATTTTTCTATACTTTTTGTACTTTTTTCTAATTTTTTATATTTTTTTCTAAATTTTGAAAGCTTTAAGCTTTTTTTACTTGATTAAAGCTTTCAATTTTTTGAATTTTTCTATTTTGGGTGAGTTTTTGAAGTTTTTGGAAATATTTCAATTTCCGAAAGTTTGATATTTCTAATAATTTTTCGATACATTTTGTACTTTTTTCTTATTTTTTATATTTTTTTCCTAATTTTGAAGTTTTGAACTTTTTTTGCTTGATTAAAGCTTTCAATTTTTTGAATTTTTCTTTTTTTGGTGAATTTTCGAAATTTTTGGAAATTTTTCAATTTTCGAAAATTTGATATTTTTATTAATTTTTCGATACTTTTTGTACTTTTTTCTAATATATTATATTTTTGTCTAAATTTTGAAGGTTTGAGCTTTTTTTAACTTGTTCAAAGCTTTCAATATTTTGAAGTTTTCTATTTTTGGTGAATTCTTTAAGTTTTTGGAAATTTTTCAATTTTTCGAAAGTTTGATATTTTTATTAATTTTTCGATACTTTTTGTACTTTTTCTAATTTTTTATATTTTTTTCTAAATTTTGAAGTTTTGAGCTTTTTTTACTTGCTTAAAGTTTTCAATTTTTTGAAGTTTTCTATTTTTGGTGAATTTCCGATGTTTTTGGAAATTTTCAATTTTTGAAAGTTTGATATTTTTATTAATTTTTCGATACTTTTTGTACTTTTTTCTAATTTTTTATATTTTTTTCTAAATTTTGAATCTTTTGAGCTTTTTTGACTTGATTAAAGCTTTCATTTTTTTAAG
Source organism: Meiosimyza platycephala (assembly GCA_963662105.1). Lineage (NCBI taxonomy): Eukaryota > Metazoa > Arthropoda > Insecta > Diptera > Lauxaniidae > Meiosimyza > Meiosimyza platycephala. The sequence goes on from OY759210.1 coordinate 50,893,224, forward strand.
TTTTCTATTTTTGGTGAATTTCCGAAGTTTTTGGAAATTTTCAATTTTTGAAAGTTTGATATTTTTATTAATTTTTCGATACTTTTTGTACTTTTTTCTAATTTTTTATATTCTTTTCTTAATTTTGAAAGTTTTGAGCTTTTTTTACTTGATTAAAGCTTTAAATTTTTTGAAGTTTTCTATTTTTGGTGAATTTTTGAAGTTTTTGGAAATTTTTCTATTTGTCAAAAATTTGATAGTTTTACTAATTTTTCGATACGTTTTGTACTTTTTTCTAATTTTTTATATTTTTTTCTTAATTTTGAAAGCTGTGAGCTTTTTTAACTTGATTAAAGCTTTCAATTTTTTTAAGTTTTCTATTTTTGGTGAATTTTCGAAGTTTATGAAATTTTCAATTTTTTAAAGTTAGATATTTTTATTAATTTTTCGATACTTTTTGTACTTTTTTCTAATTTTTTATATTTTTTTTAATTTTGAAGTTTTGAGCTTTTTTTGAATTGATTAAAGCTTCTATTTTTTGAAGTTTTCTATTTTTGGTGAATTTTTGAAGTTTTTGGAAATTTTTCTATTTTCGAAAGTTTGATATTATTATTAATTTTTGATACTTTTTGTACTTTTTTCTAATTTTTTATATTTTTTTCTAAATTTTGAAGTTTTGAGCTTTTTTAACTTGTTTAAAGCTTTCAATTTTTTGAAGTTTTCTATTTTTGGTGAATTTTTTAAGTTTTTGGAAATTTTTCAATTTTTCGAAAGTTTGATATTTTTATTAATTTTTTGATACTTTTTGTACTTTTTTCTAATTTTTTATATTTTTTTCTAAATTTTGAAAGCTTTAAGCTTTTTTTACTTGATTAAAGCTTTCAATTTTTTGAAGTTTTCTATTTTTCGTGAATTTTCAAAGTTTTTGGAAATTTTTCAATTTTCGAAAATTTGTTATTTTTACTAATTTTTCGATACTTTTTGTGCTTTTTTCTAACTTTTTATATTTTTTTCTAAATTTTGAAAGCTTTGAGCGTTTTTAAATTGTTTAAAGCTTTCAATTTTTTGAAGTTTTCTATTTTTGGTGAATTTTCAAAATTTTTGGAAATTTTTCAATTTTCAAAAATTTATTATTTTTAGTAATTTTTCGATACTTTTTGTGCTTTTTTCTAAATTTTTATATTTTTTTCTAAATTTTGAAAGCTTTGAGCGTTTTTTAATTGTTTAAAACTTTAAATTTTTTGAAGTTTTCTATTTTTGGAGAGTTTTCAAAGATTTTGGAAAATTTTCAATTTTCGAAAATTTGATATTTTTAGTAATTTTTCGATACTTTTTGTGCTTTTTTCTAAATTTTTATATTTTTTTCTAAATTTTGAAAGCTTTGAGCGTTTCTTAATTGTTTAAAGCTTCAATTTTTTGAAGTTTTCTATTTTTGGTGAATTTTCAAAGTTTTTGGAAATTTTTCAAGTTTCGAAAATTTGAAATTTTTAGTAATTTTTCGATACTTTTTGTGCTTTTTTCTAAATTTTTATATTTTTTTCTAAATTTTGAAAGCTTTGAGCGATTCTTAATGGTTAAAAGCTTTCTATTTTTTGAAGTTTTCTATTTTTGGTTAATTTTCAAAGTTTTTGGAAATTTTTCAATTTTCGAAAATTTGATATTTTTAGTAATTTTTCGATACTTTTTGTGCTTTTTTCTAAATTTTAATATTTTTTTCTAAATTCTGAAAGTTTTAAGCTTTTTTTACTTGTTTAAAACTTTCAATTTTTTGAAGTTTTCTATTTTTGGTGAATATTCAAAAATTTTGGAAATTTTTCAATTTTCGAAAATTTGATATTTTTACTAATTTTTTTATATTTTTTTCTAAATTTTGAAGCTTTGAGCGTTTTTTAATTGTTTAAAACTTTCAATTTTTTGAAGTTTTCAATTTTTGGTGAATTTTCAAAGATTTTGGAAATTTTTCAATTTTCGAAAATTTGATATTTTTAGTAATTTTTCGATACTTTTTGTGCTTTTTTCTAAATTTTTATATTCTTTTCTAAATTTTGAAAGCTTTGAGCGTTCTTTAATTGTATAAAGCTTTCAATTTTTGAAGTTTTCTATTTTTGGTGAATTTTCAAAGTTTTTGGAAATTTTTCAATTTTCGAAAATTTGATATTTTTAGTAATTTTTCGATACTTTTTGTGCTTTTTTCTAAATTTTTATATTTTTTTCTAAATTTTGAAAGTTTTGAGCTTTATTTACTTGTTTAACACTTTCAATTTTTTGAAGTTTTCTATTTTTGGTGAATTTTCGAAATTTTTGAAAATTTTTCAATTTTCGAACGTATTATATTTTTATTAATTTTTCGATACTTTTTGAACTTTTTTCTTATTTTTTATATTTTTTTCCTAATTTTGAAGTTTTGAACTTTTTTTGCTTGATTAAAGCTTTCAATTTTTTGAAGTTTTCTATTTTTTGGTGAATTTTTGAAGTTTTTGGAAATTTTTCAATTTTCGAAAGAATGATATTTTTATTAATTTTTCGAGTTTTTGTACTTTTTTCTAATTTTTTATATTTTATTCTAAATTTTGAAAGCTTTGAGCTTTTTTGACTTGCTTTAAGCTTTCAGTTTTTTTAAGATGTCTATTTTTGGTGAATTTTCGAAATTTTTGGAAATTTTCAATTTTTGAAAGTTTGATATTTTTCGATACTTTTTGTACTTTTTTCTAATTTTTTATATTTTTTTCTAAATTTTGAAAGCTTTGAGCTTTTTTGACTTGACTTAAGCTTTCAGTTTTTTTAAGTTGCCCGTTTTTGGTGAATTTTCGAAGTTTTTGGAAATTTTCAAATTTTGAAAGTTTGATATTTTTATTAATTTTTCGATACTTTTTGTACTTTTGTTCTAATTTTTTATATTTTTTTCTAAATTTTGAAGTTTGGAGCTTTTTTTACTTGTTTAAAGCTTTCAATTTTTTGAAGTTTTCTGTTTTTGGAGAATTTTTGATATTTTTATTAATTTTTCGATACATTTTGTACTTTTTTTCTATTTTATATTTCTTTCTAAATTTTGAAAGCTTTGAGCTTTTTTGATTTGATTAAAGCTTTCAGTTTTTTTAAGTTTTTTTTTTGGTGAATTTTCGAATTTTTTGGAAATTTTCAATTTTTGAAAGCTTTATATTTTTATTAAATTTCCGATACTTTTTGTACTTTTTTCTAATTTTTTATTTTTTTTTCTAAATTTCGAAAGCTTTGAGCTTTTTTTACTTCTTTAAAGCTTTCAATTTTTTGAAGTTTTCTATATTGGTGAATTTTTGATATTTTTATTAATTTTTCGATACTTTTTTGTACTTTTTTCTCATTTTTTATATGTTTTTCTAAATTTTGAAGGTTTGAGCTTTTTTTAATTGATTAAAGCATTCAATTTCTTGAAGTTTTCAATTTTTGGTGAATTTTCGAAGTTTTTGGAAATTTTCCATTTTTGAAAGTTTTATATTTTTATTAATTTTTCGATACTATTTGTACTTTTTTCTAATTTTTTCTATTTTTTTCTAAATTTTGAAAGCTTTAAGCTTTTTTTACTTGATTAAAGCTTTCAATTTTTTGAATTTTTCTATTTTTGGTGAGTTTTAGAAGTTTTTGGAAATATTTCAATTTCCGAAAGTTTGATATTTCTAATAATTTTTCGATACTTTTTGTTTTTTTTTCTAATTTTTTATATTTTTTTTTTAATTTTGAAGTTTTGAGCTTTTTTTACTTGCTTAAAGCTTACAATTTTTTGAAGTTTTCTATTTTTGGTGAATTTTCGAAATTTTTGAAAATTTTTCAATTTTCGAACGTATTATATTTTTATTAATTTTTCGATACTTTTGAACTTTTTTCTTAGTTTTTATATTTTTTTCCTAATTTTGAAGTTTTGAACTTTTTTTGCTTGATTAAAGCTTTCAATTTTTTGAAGTTTTCTATTTTTTGGTGAATTTTTGAAGTTTTTGGAAATTTTTCAATTTTCGAAAGAATGATATTTTTATTAATTTTTCGAGTTTTTGTACTTTTTTCTAATTTTTTATATATTATTCTAAATTTTGAAAGCTTTGAGCTTTTTTGACTTGCTTTAAGCTTTCAGTTTTTTTAAGATGTCTATTTTTGGTGAATTTTCGAAATTTTTGGAAATTTTCAATTTTTGAAAGTTTGATATTTTTATAAATTTTTCGATACTTTTTGTACTTTTTTTTAATTTTTTATATTTTTTTAATTTTGAAGCTTTGAGCTTTTTTTGAATTGATAAAAGCTTTCAATTTTTTGAAGTTTTCTATTTTTGGTGAATTTTTGAAGTTTTTGGAAATTTTTCTATTTTCGAAAGTTTGATATTTTTATTAATTTTTCGATACTTTTTGTACTTTTTTCTAATATATTATATTTTTGTCTAAATTTTGAAGGTTTGAGCTTTTTTTAACTTGTTCAAAGCTTTCAATATTTTGAAGTTTTCTATTTTTGGTGAATTCTTTAAGTTTTTGGAAATTTTTCAATTTTTCGAAAGTTTGATATTTTTATTAATTTTTCGATACTTTTTGTACTTTTTCTAATTTTTTATATTTTTTTCTAAATTTTGAAGTTTTGAGCTTTTTTTACTTGCTTAAAGTTTTCAATTTTTTGAAGTTTTCTATTTTTGGTGAATTTTTGAAGTTTTTGGAAATTTTTCTATTTTCAAAAATTTGATAGTTTTACTATTTTTTCGATACTTTTTGTACTTTTTTCTAATTTTTTATATTTTTTTCTTAATTTTGAAAGCTGTGAGCTTTTTTAACTTGATTAAAGCTTTCAATTTTTTGAATTTTTCTATTTTTGGTGAATTTTCGAAGTTTATGAAATTTTCAATTTTTTAAAGTTAGATATTTTTATTAATTTTTCGATACTTTTTGTACTTTTTTCTAATTTTTTATATTTTTTTTAATTTTGAAGTTTTGAGCTTTTTTTGAATTGATTAAAGCTTCTATTTTTTGAAGTTTTCTATTTTTGGTGAATTTTTGAAGTTTTTGGAAATTTTTCTATTTTCGAAAGTTTGATATTTTTATTAATTTTTCGATACTTTTTGTACTTTTTTCTAATTTTTTATATTTTTTTTTTAATTTTGAAGTTTTGAGTTTTTTTTTTGAATTGATTAAAGCTTTCAATTTTTTGAAGTTTCTATTTTTGGTGAGTTTTCGAAGTTTTTGAAAATTTTTCAATTTTCGAACGTATTATATTTTTATTAATTTTTCGATACTTTTTGAACATTTTTCTTATTTTTTATATTTTTTCCTAATTTTGAAGTTTTGAACTTTTCTTGCTTGATTAAAGCTTTCAATTTTATGAAGTTTTTTATTTTTTGGTGAATTTTTGAAAATTTTTCAATTTTCGATGGTATGATATTTTTATTAATTTTTCGATACTTTTTGTACTTTTTTCTAATTTTTTATATTTTTTTCTAAATTTTGAAGTTTGGAGCTTTTTTTACTTGTTTAAAGCTTTCAATTTTTTGAAGTTTTCTGTTTTTGGTGAATTTTTGATATTTTTATTAATTTTTCGATACTTTTTGTACTTTTTTCTAATTTTTTATATTTTTTTCTAAATTTCGAAAGCTTTGAACTTTTTTTACTTGTTTAAAGCTATCAATTTTTTGAAGTTTTCTATTTTGGTGAATTTTTGATACTTTTATTAATTTTTCGATACATTTTGTACTTTTGTCTAATTTTTTATATTTTTTTCTAAATTTTGAAGGTTTGAGCTTTTTTTAATTGATTAAAGCATTCAATTTCTTGAAGTTTTCAATTTTTGGTGAATTTCCGCAGTTTTTGGAAATTTTCCATTTTTGAAAGTTTGATATTTTTATTAATTTTTCGATACTTTTTGTACTTTTTTCTAATTTTTTATATTTTTTTCTAAATTTTGAAAGCTTTAAGCTTTTTTTACTTGATTAAAGCTTTCAATTTTTTGAATTTTTCTATTTTGGGTGAGTTTTTGAAGTTTTTGGAAATATTTCAATTTCCGAAAGTTTGATATTTCTAATAATTTTTCGATACTTTTTGTACTTTTTTCTTATTTTTTATATTATTTTCCTAATTTTGAAGTTTTGAACTTTTTTTGCTTGATTAAAGCTTTCAATTTTTTGAATTTTTCTATTTTTGGTGAATTTTCGAAATTTTTGGAAATTTTTCAATTTTCGAAAATTTGATATTTTTATTAATTTTTCGATACTTTTTGTACTTTTTTCTAATATATTATATTTTTGTCTAAATTTTGAAGGTTTGAGCTTTTTTTAACTTGTTCAAAGCTTTCAATATTTTGAAGTTTTCTATTTTTGGTGAATTCCTTAAATTTTTGGAAATTTTTCAATTTTTCGAAAGTTTGATATTTTTATTAATTTTTCGATACTTTTTGTACTTTTCTAATTTTTTATATTTTTTTCTAAATTTTGAAGTTTTGAGCTTTTTTAACTTGTTAAAAGCTTTCAATTTTTTGAAGTTTTCTATTTTTGGTGAATTTCCGATGTTTTTGGAAAATTTCAATTTTTGAAAGTTTGATATTTTTATTAATTTTTCGATACTTTTTGTACTTTTTTCTAATTTTTTATATTTTTTTCTAAATTTTGAAACTTTTGAGCTTTTTTGACTTGATTAAAGCTTTCATTTTTTTAAGTTTTCTATTTTTGGTGAATTTCCGAAGTTTTTGGAAATTTTCAATTTTTGAAAGTTTGATATTTTTATTAATTTTTCGATACTTTTTGTACTTTTTTAATTTTTTATATTTTTGTCTTAATTTTGAAAGCTTTGAGCTTTTTTTACTTGATTACACCTTTTAATTTTTTGAAGTTTTCTATTTTTGGTGAATTTTTGAAGTTTTTGGAAATTTTTCTATTTTCAAAAATTTGATAGTTTTACTAATTTTTCGATACTTTTTGTACCTTTTTCTAATTTTTTATATTTTTTTCTTAATTTTGAAAGCTGTGAGCTTTTTTAACTTGATAAAAGCTTTCAATTTTTTGAAGTTTTCTATTTTTGGTGAATTTTCGAAGTTTATGAAATTTTCAATTTTTTAAAGTTTGATATTTTTATTAATTTTTTGACACTTTTTGTACTTTTTTCTAATTTTTTATATTTTTTTCTTAATTCTGGAAGCTTCTATCTTTGTTTCTTGATTAAAGCTTTCAATTTTTTGAAGTTTTCTAAATTTGAAGTTTGATATTTTTATTAATTTTTCGATACTTTTTGTACTTTTTTCTTATTTTTTATATTTCTTTTTTTTAATTTTAAAGCTTTGAACTTTTTTACTTGATTAAAACTTTCAATTTTTTGAAGTTTTCTATTTTTGGTGAGTTTTTGAAGTTTTTGGAAATTTTTCAATTTCCAAAAATTTGATATTTTTACTAATTTTTCGATACTTTTTTTATTTTTTCTAAATTTTTATATATCTTCTAAATTTTGAAATTTTGATCTTTTTTTCTTGATTAAAGCTTTCAATTTTTTGAAGTTTCCTATTTTTGGTGAATTTTCGAAATTTTTGGAAATTTTCAATTTTTTAAAGTTTGATATTTTTATTAATTTTCCGATACTTTTTGTACTTTTTTCTAATTTTTTATATTTTTTTTTTTTAACTTGAAAGCTTTGATCTTTTTTTCTTGATTAAAGCTTTCAATTTTTTGAAGTTTTCTATTTTTGGTGAATTTCCGAAGTTTTTGGAAATTTTTCAATTTTCAAAAATTTGATATTTTTACTAATTTCTCGATACTTTTTGTACTTTTTTTTAATTTTTTATATTTTTTTTAACTTGAAAGCTTTGATCTTTTTTCTTGATTAAAGCTTTCATTTTTTAAGTTTTCTATTTTTGGTGAATTTCCGAAATTTTTGGAAATTTTCAATTTTTGAAAGTTTGATATTTTTATTAATTTTTCGATACTTTTTGTACTTTTTTCTAATTTTTTATATTTTGTTCTTAATTTTGAAAGCTTTGATCTTTTTTTCTTGATTAAAGCTTTCAATTTTTTGAAGTTTTCTATTTTTGGTGAATTTTTGAAATTTTTGGAAATTTTAAATTTTTTAAAGTTTGATATTTTTATTAATTTTTCGATACTTTTTGTACTTTTTTCTAATTTTTTATATTTTTTTCTTAGTTTTGAAAGCTTTGATCTTTTTTTCTTGATTAAAGCTGTCAATTTTTTGAAGTTTTCTATTTTTAGTGAATTTTCGAAGATTTTGGAAATTTTCAATATTTTAAAGTTTGATATTTTTATTAATTTTCGATACTTTTTGTACAATATTCTAATTTTTTATATTTTTTTCTAAATTTTGAAGTTAAGAGCTTTTTTAACTTGCTTAAAATTTTCAATTTTTTGAAGTTTTTGGAAATTTTTCAATTTTCGAAAGTTTGATATTTTTATTAATTTTTCGATACTTTTGGTACTTTTTTCTAATTTTTTATATTTTTTTCTAAATTTTGAAAACTTTGAGCCTTTTTGACTTGATTAAAGTTTTCAGTCTTTTTAAGTTTTCTATTTTTGGTGAATTTCAGAAGTTTTTGGGAATTTTCAATTTTTGAAAGTTTGATATTCTTGTTAATTTTTCGTTACTTTTTGTGCTTTTTTCTAATTCTAATCTTATTTTTGAAGTTTTGGGCTTTTTTTAATTGATTAAAGCTTTCAATTTTTTGAAAATTTCTATTTTTGGTGAATTTTTGGAAATTTTTCAATTTTCGAAAGCTTTATATTTTTATTAATTTTCGATACTTTTTGTACTATTTTCTAATTTTTATATTTTTTTCTAAATTTTGAAGTACAGAGCTTTTTTTACTTGCTTAAAGTTTTCAATTTTTTGAAGTTTTTGGAAATTTTTCAATTTTCGAAAGTTTGATAGTTTTATTAATTTTTCGATACTTTTTGAACTTTTTTCTAATTTTTTATATTTTTTTCTAAATTTTGAGAGCTTTGAGCTTTTTTGACTTGATTAAAGCTTTCATTTTTTTTAAGTTTAATATTTTTGGTGAATTTCCGAAGTTTTTGGAAATTTTTGATTTTTGAAAGTTTAATGATTTTATTAATTTTTCGATACTTTTTGTACTTTTTTCTAATTTTTTTAATTTTTGAAGTTTTGATCTTTTTTTATTGTTTAAAGCTTTCAATTTTTTGAATTTTTCTATTTTTGGTGAATTTTCGAAGTTTTTGGAAACTTTTCAATTTTCGAAAGTTTGATATTTTTATTAATTTTTCGATACTTTTTTCTAATTTTTTATATTTTTTCCTAAATTTTGAAAGCTTTGAGCTCTTTTGACTTGATTAAAGCTTTCAGTTTTTTTAAGTTTTCTATTTTTGGTGAGTTTTTGAAGTTTTTGGAAATTTTTCAATTTTCGAAAGTTTGATATTTTTATTAATTTTTCGATACTTTTTGTACTTTTTTCTAATTTTTTATATTTTTTTTTAATTTTGAAGTTTTGAGCATTTTTTTAATTGATTAAAGCTGTCAATTTTTTGAAGTTTTCTATTTTTGGTGAATTTTTGAAGTTTTTGAAAATTTTTCAATTTTCGATGGTTTGATATTTTTATTAATTTTTCGATACTTTTTGTACTTTTTTCTTATTTTTTATATTTTTTTTTTTAATTTTAAAGCTTTGAACTTTTTTACTGGATTAAAGCTTTCAATTTTTTGAAGTTTTCTATTTTTGGTGAGTTTTTGAAATTTTTGGAAATTTTTCAATTTTCAAAAATTTGATATTTTTACTAATTTTTCGATACTTTTTTTATTTTTTCTAATTTTTTATATTTTTCTAAATTTTGAAGTTTTCATGTTTTTTTCTTGATTAAAGCTTTCAATTTTTTGAAGTTTTCTATTTTTGGTGGTTTGATATTTTTATTAATTTTTCGATACTTTTTGTACTTTTTTCTTATTTTTTATATTTTTTTTTTTAATTTTAAAGCTTTGAACTTTTTTACTGGATTAAAGCTTTCAATTTTTTGAAGTTTTCTATTTTTGGTGAGTTTTTGAAATTTTTCAATTTTCAAAAATTTGATATTTTTACTAATTCTTCGATACTTTTTTTATTTTTTCTAATTTTTTATATTTTTCTAAATTTTGAAGTTTTCATCTTTTTTTCTTGATTAAAGCTTTCAATTTTTTGAAGTTTTCTATTTTTGGTGAATTTTCGAAATTTTTGGAAATTTTCAATTTTTTAAAGTTTGATTTTTTTGTTAATTTTTCGATACTTTTTGTACTTTTTTCTAATTTTTTATATTTTTTTTTTAACTTGAAAGCTTTGATCTTTTCTTCTTGATTAAAGCTTTAAATTTTTTGAAGTTTTCTATTGTTGGTGAATTTCCAAACTTTTTGGAAATGTTTCAGTTTTCAAAAATTTGATATTTTTACTAATTTTTCGATACTTTTTTTATTTTTTCTAAATTTTTATATATCTTCTAAATTTGGAAATTTTGATCTTTTTTCTTGATTAAAGCTTTCAATTTTTTGAAGTTTCCTATATTTGGTGAATTTTCGAAATTTTTGGAAATTTTCAATTTTTTAAAGTTTGATATTTTTATTAATTTTTCGATACTTTTTGTACTTTTTCTAATTTTTTATATTTTTTTTTTAACTTGAAAGCTTTGATCTTTTTTTCTTGATTAAAGCTTTCAATTTTTGAAGTTTTCTATTTTTGGTGAATTTCCGAATTTTTTGGAAATTTTTAAATTTTCAAAAATTTGATATTTTTACTAATTTTTCGATACTTTTTTATTTTTTCTAATTTTTTATATATTTTCTAAATTTTGAAGTTTTGATCTTTTATTCTTGATTAAAGCTTTCAATTTTTTGAAGTTTTCTATTTTTGGTGAACTTTTGAAATGTTTGGAAATTTTAAGTTTTTTAAAGTTTGATATTTTTATTAATTTTTCGATACTTTTTGTACTATTTTCTAATTTTTTATATTTTTTTCTTAATTTAAAAAGCTTTGAGCTTTTCTCACTTGATTAAAGCTTTCATTTTTTAAGTTTTCTATTTTTGGTGAATTTCCGAAGTTTTTGGAAATTTTATATGTTTGAAAGTTGGATATTTTTAATAATTTTTCGATACTTTTTGTACTTTTTTCTAATTTTTTATATTTTTTTCTTAATTTTGAAAGCTTTGATCTTTTTTTCTGGATTATAACCTTCAATTTTTTGAAATTTTCTATTTTTGGTGAATTTTTTAAATTTTTTGGAAATTTTTCAATTTTCAAAAATTTGATATTTTTACTAATTTTTCGATACTTTTTTTATTTTTTTCTAATTTTTTATATATTTTCTAAGTTTTGAAAGTTTGAGCTTTTGTAACTTGTTTAAAGCTTTCAATTTTTTGAAGTTTTCTATTTTTGGTGAATTTTTGAAGTTTTTGGAAATTTATTAATTTTCGAAAAATTGATATTTTTATTAATTTTTCGATACATTTTGTACTTTTTTCTAATTTTTTATATTTTTTTCTAAATTTTGAAAGCTTTGAGCTTTTGTAACTTGATTAAAGCTTCCAATTTTTTGAAGTTTTCTATTTTTGGTGAATTTTCGAAGTTTTTGGAAATTTTTCAATTTTCGAAAGTTTGATATTTTAATTAATTTTTCGATACTTTTTGTACCTTTTTCTAATTTTTTATATTTTTTTCTTAATTTTGAAAGCTTTGATCTTTTTTTCTTGATTTAAGCTGTCAATTTTTTGAAGTTTTCTATTTTTGGTGAATTTTCGAAGTTTTTGGAAACTTTTCAATTTTCGAAAGTTTGATATTTTTATGAATTTTTCGATACTTTTGTACTTTTTTCTAATTTTTTATATTTTATTCTAAATTTTGAAAGCTTTGAGCTTTTTTGAATTGAGTAAAGCTTTCAGTTTTTTTAAGTTGCCTATTTTTGGTGAATTTTCGAAGTTTTTGAAATTTTATATTTTTGAAAGTTTGATATTTTTATTAATTTTTCGATACTTTTTGTACTTTTTTCTAATTTTTTATATTTTTTTTTTTAACTTGAAAGCTTTGATCTTTTTTTCTTGATTAAAGCTTTCAATTTTTTGAAGTTTTCTATTTTTGGTGAATTTCCGAAGTTTTTGGAAATTTTTCAATTTTCAAAAATTTGATATTTTTACTAATTTTTCGATACTTTTTTTATTTTTTCTAATTTTTTATATTTTTCTAAATTTTGAAGTTTTGATCTTTTTTAGTTGATTAAAGCTTTAAATTTTTTGAAGTTTTCTATTGTTGGTGAATTTCCGAACTTTTTGGAAATGTTTCAATTTTCAAAAATTTGATATTTTTACTAATTTTTCGAAACTTTTTTTTTTTTCTAAATTTTTATATATCTTCTAAATTTTGAAATTTTGATCTTTTTTTCTTGATTAAAGCTTTCAATTTTTTGAAGTTTCCTATTTTTGGTGAATTTTCGAAATTTTTGGAAATTTTCAATTTTTTAAAGTTTGATATTTTTATTAATTTTTCGATACTTTTTGTACTTTTTCTAATTTTTTATATTTTTTTTTTAATTTGAAAGCTTTGATCTTTTTTTCTTGATTAAAGCTTTCAATTTTTTGAAGTTTTCTATTTTTGGTGAATTTCCGAATTTTTTGGAAATTTTTCAGTTTTCAAAAATTTGATATTTTTACTAATTTTTCGATACTTTTTTTATTTTTTCTAATTTTTTATATATTTTCTAAATTTTGAAGTTTTGATCTTTTATTCTTGATTAAAGCTTTCAATTTTTTGAAGTTTTCTATTTTTGGTGAACTTTCGAAATTTTTGGAAATTTTAAGTTTTTTAAAGTTTGATATTTTTATTAATTTTTCGATATTTTTTGTACTTTTTTCTAATTTTTTATATTTTTTCTTAATTTAAAAAGCTTTGAGCTTTTCTGACTTGATTAAAGCTTTCATTTTTTAAGTTTTCTATTTTTGGTGAATTTCCGAAGTTTTTGGAAATTTTATATGTTTGAAAGTTTGATATTTTTATTAATTTTTCGATACTTTTTGTACTTTTTTCTAATTTTTTATATTTTGTTCTTAATTTTGAAAGCTTTGATCTTTTTTTCTGGATTATAACCTTCAATTTTTTGAAATTTTCTATTTTTGGTGAATCTTTTAAATTTTTTGGAAATTTTTCAATTTTCAAAAATTTGATATTTTTACTAATTTTTCGATACTTTTTTTATTTTTTTCTAATTTTTTATATATTTTCTAAATTTTGAAAGTTTGAGCTTTTTTCACTTGTTTAAAGCTTTCAATTTTTTGAAGTTTTCTATTTTTGGTGAATTTTTGAAGTTTTTGGAAATTTATTAATTTTCGAAAAATTGATATTTTTATTAATTTTTCGATACATTTTGCCCTTTTTTCTAATTTTTTATATTTTTTTCTAAATTTTGAAAGCTTTGAGCTTTTGTAACTTGATTAAAGCTTCCAATTCTTTGAAGTTTTCTATTTTTGGTGAATTTTCGAAGTTTTTGGAAATTTTTCAATTTTCGAAAGTTTGATATTTTAATTAATTTTTCGATACTTTTTGTACCTTTTTCTAATTTTTTATATTTTTTTCTTAATTTTGAAAGCTTTGATCTTTTTTTCTTGATTTAAACTGTCAATTTTTTGAAGTTTTCTATTTTTGGTGAATTTTCGAAGTTTTTGGAAACTTTTCAATTTTTTAAAGTTTGATATGTTTATTAATTTTTCGATACTTTTTGTACTTTTTTCTAATTTTTTATATTTTTTTTTAACTTGAAAGCTTTGATCTTTTTTTCTTGATTAAAGCTTTCATTTTTTAAGCTTTCTATTTTTGGTGAATTTCCGAAGTTTTTGGAAATTTTCAATTTTTGAAAGTTTGATAATTTTATTAATTTTTCGATACTTTTTGTACTTTTTTCTAATTTTTTATATTTTTTTCTAAATTTTGAAGTTTTGATCTTTTTTAGTTGATTAAAGCTTTAAATTTTTTGAAGTTTTCTATTTTTGGTGAATTTTCGAAATTTTTGAAAATTTTCAATTTTTTAAAGTTTGATATTTTTATTAATTTTTTGATACTTTTTGTACTTTTTTCTAATTTTTTATATTTTTTTTTAACTTGAAAGCTTTGATCTTTTTTTCTTGATTAAAGCTTTCATTTTTTAAGCTTTCTATTTTTGGTGAATTTCCGAAGTTTTTGGAAATTTTCAATTTTTGAAAGTTTGATATTTTTATTAATTTTTCGATACTTTCTGTACTTTTTCCTAATTTTTTATATTTTGTTCTTAATTTCGAAAGCTTTGATCTTTTTTTCTTGATTAAAGCTTTCAATTTTTTGAAGTTTTCTATTTTTGGTGAATTTTTGAAATTTTTGGAAATTTTAAATTTTTTAAAGTTTGATATTTTTATTAATTTTTCGATACTTTTTGTACTTTTTTCTAATTTTTTATATTTTTTTCTAAATTTTGAAAACTTTGAGCCTTTTTGACTTGATTAAAGCTTTCAGTCTTTTTAAGTTTTCTATTTTTGGTGAATTTCAGAAGTTTTTGGGAATTTTCAATTTTTGAAAGTTTGATATTCTTGTTAATTTTTCGATACTTTTTGTGCTTTTTTCTAATTTTTTTATATTGTTTTCTTATTTTTGAAGTTTTGGGCTTTTTTTAATTGGTTAAAGCTTTCAATTTTTTGAAAATTTCTATTTTTGGTGAATTTTTGGAAATTTTTCAATTTTCGAAAGCTTTATATTTTTATTAATTTTCGATACTTTTTGTACTATTTTCTAATTTTTATATTTTTTTCTAAATTTTGAAGTACAGAGCTTTTTTTACTTGCTTAAAGTTTTCAATTTTTTGAAGTTTTTGGAAATTTTTCAATTTTCGAAAGTTTGATAGTTTTATTAATTTTTCGATACTTTTTGAACTTTTTTCTAATTTTTTATATTTTTTTCTAAATTTTGAGAGCTTTGAGCTTTTTTGACTTGATTAAAGCTTTCATTTTTTTTAAGTTTAATATTTTTGGTGAATTTCCGAAGTTTTTGGAAATTTTTGATTTTTGAAAGTTTAATGATTTTATTAATTTTTCGATACTTTTTGTACTTTTTTCTAATTTTTTTAATTTTTGAAGTTTTGATCTTTTTTTATTGTTTAAAGCTTTCAATTTTTTGAATTTTTCTATTTTTGGTGAATTTTCGAAATTTTTGGAAATTTTCAATTTTTTAAAGTTTGATATTTTTATTAATTTTTCGATACTTTTTGTACCTTTTTCTAATTTTTTATATTTTTTTCTTAAATTTGAAAGCTTTTTCTTTTTTTCTTCATTAAAGCTGTCAATTTTTTGAAGTTTTCTATTTTTGGTGAATTTTCGAAGTTTTTGGAAACTTTTCAATTTTCGAAAGTTTGATATTTTTATTAATTTTTCGATACTTTTTTCTAATTTTTTATATTTTTTCCTAAATTTTGAAAGCTTTGAGCTCTTTTGACTTGATTAAAGCTTTCAGTTTTTTTAAGTTTTCTATTTTTGGTGAGTTTTTGAAGTTTTTGGAAATTTTTCAATTTTCGAAAGTTTGATATTTTTATTAATTTTTCGATACTTTTTGTACTTTTTTCTAATTTTTTATATTTTTTTTTAATTTTGAAGTTTTGAGCATTTTTTTAATTGATTAAAGCTGTCAATTTTTTGAAGTTTTCTATTTTTGGTGAATTTTTGAAGTTTTTGAAAATTTTTCAATTTTCGATGGTTTGATATTTTTATTAATTTTTCGATACTTTTTGTACTTTTTTCTTATTTTTTATATTTTTTTTTTTAATTTTAAAGCTTTGAACTTTTTTACTGGATTAAAGCTTTCAATTTTTTGAAGTTTTCTATTTTTGGTGAGTTTTTGAAATTTTTGGAAATTTTTCAATTTTCAAAAATTTGATATTTTTACTAATTTTTCGATACTTTTTTTATTTTTTCTAATTTTTTATATTTTTCTAAATTTTGAAGTTTTCATGTTTTTTTCTTGATTAAAGCTTTCAATTTTTTGAAGTTTTCTATTTTTGGTGGTTTGATATTTTTATTAATTTTTCGATACTTTTTGTACTTTTTTCTTATTTTTTATATTTTTTTTTTTAATTTTAAAGCTTTGAACTTTTTTACTGGATTAAAGCTTTCAATTTTTTGAAGTTTTCTATTTTTGGTGAGTTTTTGAAATTTTTCAATTTTCAAAAATTTGATATTTTTACTAATTCTTCGATACTTTTTTTATTTTTTCTAATTTTTTATATTTTTCTAAATTTTGAAGTTTTCATCTTTTTTTCTTGATTAAAGCTTTCAATTTTTTGAAGTTTTCTATTTTTGGTGAATTTTCGAAATTTTTGGAAATTTTCAATTTTTTAAAGTTTGATTTTTTTGTTAATTTTTCGATACTTTTTGTACTTTTTTCTAATTTTTTATATTTTTTTTTTAACTTGAAAGCTTTGATCTTTTATTCTTGATTAAAGCTTTAAATTTTTTGAAGTTTTCTATTGTTGGTGAATTTCCAAACTTTTTGGAAATGTTTCAGTTTTCAAAAATTTGATATTTTTACTAATTTTTCGATACTTTTTTTATTTTTTCTAAATTTTTATATATCTTCTAAATTTGGAAATTTTGATTTTTTTTCTTGATTAAAGCTTTCAATTTTTTGAAGTTTCCTATTTTTGGTGAATTTTCGAAATTTTTGGAAATTTTCAATTTTTTAAAGTTTGATATTTTTATTAATTTTTCGATACTTTTTGTACTTTTTCTAATTTTTTATATTTTTTTTTTAACTTGAAAGCTTTGATCTTTTTTTCTTGATTAAAGCTTTCAATTTTTGAAGTTTTCTATTTTTGGTGAATTTCCGAATTTTTTGGAAATTTTTCAATTTTCAAAAATTTGATATTTTTACTAATTTTTCGATACTTTTTTATTTTTTCTAATTTTTTATATATTTTCTAAATTTTGAAGTTTTGATCTTTTATTCTTGATTAAAGCTTTCAATTTTTTGAAGTTTTCTATTTTTGATGAACTTTCGAAATGTTTGGAAATTTTAAGTTTTTTAAAGTTTGATATTTTTATTAATTTTTCGATACTTTTTGTACTATTTTCTAATTTTTTATATTTTTTTCTTAATTTAAAAAGCTTTGAGCATTTCTCACTTGATTAAAGCTTTCATTTTTTAAGTTTTCTATTTTTGGTGAATTTCCGAAGTTTTTGGAAATTTTATATGTTTGAAAGTTGGATATTTTTAATAATTTTTCGATACTTTTTGTACTTTTTTCTAATTTTTTATATTTTTTTCTTAATTTTGAAAGCTTTGATCTTTTTTTCTGGATTATAACCTTCAATTTTTTGAAATTTTCTATTTTTGGTGAATTTTTTAAATTTTTTGGAAATTTTTCAATTTTCAAAAATTTGATATTTTTACTAATTTTTCGATACTTTTTTTATTTTTTTCTAATTTTTTATATATTTTCTAAGTTTTGAAAGTTTGAGCTTTTGTAACTTGTTTAAAGCTTTCAATTTTTTGAAGTTTTCTATTTTTGGTGAATTTTTGAAGTTTTTGGAAATTTATTAATTTTCGAAAAATTGATATTTTTATTAATTTTTCGATACATTTTGTACTTTTTTCTAATTTTTTATATTTTTTTCTAAATTTTGAAAGCTTTGAGCTTTTGTAACTTGATTAAAGCTTCCAATTTTTTGAAGTTTTCTATTTTTGGTGAATTTTCGAAGTTTTTGGAAATTTTTCAATTTTCGAAAGTTTGATATTTTAATTAATTTTTCGATACTTTTTGTACCTTTTTCTAATTTTTTATATTTTTTTCTTAATTTTGAAAGCTTTGATCTTTTTTTCTTGATTTAAGCTGTCAATTTTTTGAAGTTTTCTATTTTTGGTGAATTTTCGAAGTTTTTGGAAACTTTTCAATTTTCGAAAGTTTGATATTTTTATGAATTTTTCGATACTTTTTGTACTTTTTTCTAATTTTTTATATTTTATTCTAAATTTTGAAAGCTTTGAGCTTTTTTGAATTGAGTAAAGCTTTCAGTTTTTTTAAGTTGCCTATTTTTGGTGAATTTTCGAAGTTTTTGAAATTTTATATTTTTGAAAGATTGATATTTTTATTAATTTTTCGATACTTTTTGTACTTTTTTCTAATTTTTTATATTTTTTTTTTTTAACTTGAAAGCTTTGATCTTTTTTTCTTGATTAAAGCTTTCAATTTTTTGAAGTTTTCTATTTTTGGTGAATTTCCGAAGTTTTTGGAAATTTTTCAATTTTCAAAAATTTGATATTTTTACTAATTTTTCGATACTTTTTTTATTTTTTCTAATTTTTTATATTTTTCTAAATTTTGAAGTTTTGATCTTTTTTAGTTGATTAAAGCTTTAAATTTTTTGAAGTTTTCTATTGTTGGTGAATTTCCGAACTTTTTGGAAATGTTTCAATTTTCAAAAATTTGATATTTTTACTAATTTTTCGATACTTTTTTTTTTTTTCTAAATTTTTATATATCTTCTAAATTTTGAAATTTTGATCTTTTTTTCTTGATTAAAGCTTTCAATTTTTTGAAGTTTTCTATTTTTGGTGAATTTCCGAATTTTTTGGAAATTTTTCAGTTTTCAAAAATTTGATATTTTTACTAATTTTTCGATACTTTTTTTATTTTTTCTAATTTTTTATATATTTTCTAAATTTTGAAGTTTTGATCTTTTATTCTTGATTAAAGCTTTCAATTTTTTGAAGTTTTCTATTTTTGGTGAACTTTCGAAATTTTTGGAAATTTTAAGTTTTTTAAAGTTTGATATTTTTATTAATTTTTCGATATTTTTTGTACTTTTTTCTAATTTTTTATATTTTTTCTTAATTTAAAAAGCTTTGAGCTTTTCTGACTTGATTAAAGCTTTCATTTTTTAAGTTTTCTATTTTTGGTGAATTTCCGAAGTTTTTGGAAATTTTATATGTTTGAAAGTTTGATATTTTTATTAATTTTTCGATACTTTTTGTACTTTTTTCTAATTTTTTATATTTTGTTCTTAATTTTGAAAGCTTTGATCTTTTTTTCTGGATTATAACCTTCAATTTTTTGAAATTTTCTATTTTTGGTGAATCTTTTAAATTTTTTGGAAATTTTTCAATTTTCAAAAATTTGATATTTTTACTAATTTTTCGATACTTTTTTTATTTTTTTCTTTTGAAGTTTTGATCTTTTTTAGTTGATTAAAGCTTTAAATTTTTTGAAGTTTTCTATTTTTGGTGAATTTTCGAAATTTTTGAAAATTTTCAATTTTTTAAAGTTTGATATTTTTATTAATTTTTTGATACTTTTTGTACTTTTTTCTAATTTTTTATATTTTTTTTTAACTTGAAAGCTTTGATCTTTTTTTCTTGATTAAAGCTTTCATTTTTTAAGCTTTCTATTTTTGGTGAATTTCCGAAGTTTTTGGAAATTTTCAATTTTTGAAAGTTTGATATTTTTATTAATTTTTCGATACTTTCTGTACTTTTTCCTAATTTTTTATATTTTGTTCTTAATTTTGAAAGCTTTGATCTTTTTTTCTTGATTAAAGCTTTCAATTTTTTGAAGTTTTCTATTTTTGGTGAATTTTTGAAATTTTTGGAAATTTTAAATTTTTTAAAGTTTGATATTTTTATTAATTTTTCGATACTTTTTGTACTTTTTTCTAATTTTATATATTTTTTTCTTAGTTTTGAAAGCTTTGATCTTTTTTTCTTGATTAAAGCTGTCAATTTTTTAAAGTTTTCTATTTTTGGTGAATTTTCGAAGATTTTGGAAATTTTCAATATTTTAAAGTTTGATATTTTTATTAATTTTCGATACTTTTTGTACAATTTTCTAATTTTTTATATTTTTTTCTAAATTTTGAAGTTAAGAGCTTTTTTAACTTGCTTAAAATTTTCAATTTTTTGAAGTTTTTGGAAATTTTTCAATTTTCGAAAGTTTGATATTTTTATTAATTTTTCGATACTTTTGGTACTTTTTTCTAATTTTTTATATTTTTTTCTAAATTTTGAAAACTTTGAGCCTTTTTGACTTGATTAAAGCTTTCAGTCTTTTTAAGTTTTCTATTTTTGGTGAATTTCAGAAGTTTTTGGGAATTTTCAATTTTTGAAAGTTTGATATTCTTGTTAATTTTTCGATACTTTTTGTGCTTTTTTCTAATTTTTTTATATTGTTTTCTTATTTTTGAAGTTTTGGGCTTTTTTTAATTGGTTAAAGCTTTCAATTTTTTGAAAATTTCTATTTTTGGTGAATTTTTGAATATTATTCAATTTTCGAAAGAATGATATTTTTATTAATTTTTCGATATTTTTATACTTTTTTCTTTTTTTTTATATTT
The DNA here is from genome assembly GCA_963662105.1 of Meiosimyza platycephala. Taxonomy (NCBI): domain Eukaryota; kingdom Metazoa; phylum Arthropoda; class Insecta; order Diptera; family Lauxaniidae; genus Meiosimyza; species Meiosimyza platycephala. Next base: position 50,913,503 of record OY759210.1, read on the forward strand.
TTTTCCTAATTTTGAAACTTTGAACTATTTTTACTTGATTAAAGCTTTCAATTTTTTGTAGTTTTCTATTTTTGGTGAATTTTCGAAGGTTTTGGAAATTTTCAATTTTTTAAAGTTTGATATTTTTATTAATTTTTCGATACTTTTTATACTTTTTTCTAATTTTTTATATTTTTTTCTAAATTTTGAAAGCTTTGAGCTTTTTTAACTTGATTAAAGCTTTCAGTTTTTTTAAGTTTTCAATTTTTGGTGAATTTCCGAAGTTTTTGGAAATTTTCAATTTTTGAAAGTTTTATATTCTTGTTAAGTTTTCGATACTTTTTGTACTTTTTTCTAATTTTTTATATTTTTTTTTTAATTTTGAAGTTTTGAGCTTTTTTTAATTGATTAAAGCTTTCAATTTTTTGAAGTTTTCTATTTTTGGTGAGTTTTTGAAGTTTTTGGAAATTTTTCAATTTCCAAAAATTTGATATTTTACTAATTTTTCGATACTTTTTTTATTTTTTCTAATTTTTTATATTTTTCTAAATTTTGAAGTTTACATCTTTTTTTCTTGATTAAAGCTTTCAATTTTTTGAAGTTTTCTATTTTTGGTGAGTTTTTGAAGTTTTTGGAAATTTTCAATTTTTGAAAGTTTGATATTTTTATTAATTTTTCGATACTTTTAGTACTTTTTTCTAATTTTTTATATTTTTTTCTAAATTTTGAAAGCTTTGAGCTGTTTTAGATTGTTTAAAGCTTTCAATTTTTTAAAGTTTTCTATTTTTGGTGAATTTTTAAATTTTTGGAAATTTTTCAATTTTCGAAAGTTTGTTATTTTATTAATTTTTCGATACTTTTTGTACTTTTTTCTTACTTTTTATATTTTTTTCTTAACTTGAAAACTTTGATCTTTTTTTCTTGATTAAAGCTTTCAGTTTTTTGTAGTTGTCTATTTTTGGTGAAATTTCGAAGTTTTTGGAAATTTTCAATTTTTTAAAGTTTGATATTTTTATTAATTTTCGTACTTTATGTACTTTTTTCTAATTTTTTATATTTTTTTTAATTTTGAAGTTTTGAGCTTTTTTTAATTGATTAAAGCTTTCAATTTTTTGAAGTTTTCTATTTTTGGTGAATTTTTGAAGTTTTTGAAAATTTTTCAATTTTCGATAGTATGATATTTTTAATAATTTTTCGATACTTTTTGTACTTTTTTCTTATTTTTTATATTTTTTTTCTAATTTTGAAGCTTTGATCTTTTTTACTTGATTAAAGATTTAAATTTTTTGTAGTTTTCTATTTTTGGTGAATTTTCGAAGGTTTTGGAAATTTTCAATTTTTTAAAGTTTGTTATTTTTATTAATTTTTCGATACTTTTTGTACTTTTTTCTTACTTTTTATATTTTTTTCTTAACTTGAAAACTTTGATCTTTTTTTCTTGATTAAAGCTTTCAGTTTTTTTAAGTTTTCTATTTTTGGTGAATTTCCGAAGTTTTTGGAAATTTTAAATTTTTGAAAGTTTGATGTTCTTGTTAATTTTTCGATACTTTTTGTACTTTTTTCTAATTTTTTATATTTTTTTTTAATTTTGAAGTTTTGAGCTTTTTTTTGATTGATTAAAGCTTTCAATTTTTTGAAGTTTTCTATTTTTGGTGAGTTTTTGAAGTTTTTGAAAATTTTTCAAATTTCGATAGTATGATATTTTTATTAATTTTTTGATACTTTTTGTACTTTTTTCTTATTTTTTATATTTTTTTTCTAATTTTGAAGTTTGAACTTTTTTACTTGATTAAAGATTTAAATTTTTTGTAGTTTTCTATTTTTGGTGAATTTTCGAAGGTTTTGGAAATTTTCAATTTTTTAAAGTTTGATATTTTTATTAATTTTTTGATACTTTTTGTACTTTTTTCTAATTTTTTATATTTTTTTCTAAATTTTGGAAGCTTTGAGCTTTTTTAACTTGATTAAAGCTTTCAGTTTTTTTAAGTTTTCTATTTTTGGTGAATTTCCGAAGTTTTTGGAAATTTTCAATTTTTGAAAGTTTGATATTCTTGTTAATTTTTCGATACTTTTTGTACTTTTTGCTAATTTTTTATTTTTTTTTTTAATTTTGAAGTTTTGAGCTTTTTTTAATTGATTAAAACTTTCAATTTTTTGAAGTTTTCTATTTTTGGTGAACTTTTGAAGTTTTTGAAAATTTTTCAAGTTTCGATAGTATGATATTTTTATTAATTTTTCGATACTTTTTGTACTTTTTTCTTACTTTTTATATTTTTTTCCTAATTTTGAAGCTTTGAACTTTTTTACTTGATTAAAGCTTTCAATTTTTTGAAGTTTTCTATTTTTGGTGAGTTTTTGGAAATTTTCAATTTTTGAAAGTTTGATATTTTTATTAATTTTTCGATACTTTTTGTACGTTTTTCTATTTTTTTATATTTTTGTCTAATTTTTAAAAGCTCTGAGCTTTTTTGAATTGATTAAAGCTTTTAGTTTTTTTAAGTTGCCTATTTTTGGTGAATTTTCGAAGTTTTTGAAATTTTATATTTTTGAAAGTTTGATATTTTTATTAATTTTTCGATACTTTTTGTACTTTTTTCTAATTTTTTATATTTTTTTCTAAATTTTGAAAGCTTTCAGCTTTTTTGACTTGATTAAATCTTTCATTTTTTTAAGTTTTCTATTTTTGGTAATTTTTTGAAATTTTTGGAAATTTTTCATTTTTCGAAAGTTTGATATTTTTATTAATTTTCGATACTTTTTGTACTATTTTCTAATTTTTTTATTTTTTTCTAAATTTTGAAGTTAAGAGCTTTTTTTACTTGCTTAAAGTTTTCAATTTTTTGAAGTTTTTGGAAATTTTTCAATTTTCGAAAGTTTGATATTTTTATTAATTTTTCGATACTTTTTGTACTTTTTTCTAATTTTTTATATTTTATTCTAAATTTTGAAAGTTTTGAGCTTTTTTGACTTGATTAAAGCTTTCATTTTTTTAAGTTTTCTATTTTTGGTGAATTTCCGAAATTTTTGGAAATTTTAAATTTTTCAAAGTTTGATATTCTTGCTAATTTTTCGATACTTTTTGTACTTTTTTCTAATTTTTTATATTTTTTCCTTAATTTTGAAGTTTTGGGCTTTTTTTTGATTGATTAAAGCTTTCAATTTTTTGAAGTTTTCTATTTTTGGTGAGTTTTTGAAGTTTTTGAAAATTTTTCAAATTTCGATAGTATGATATTTTTATTAATTTTTTGATACTTTTTGTACTTTTTTCTTATTTTTTATATTTTTTTTCTAATTTTGAAGTTTGAACTTTTTTACTTGATTAAAGATTTAAATTTTTTGTAGTTTTCTATTTTTGGTGAATTTTCGAAGGTTTTGGAAATTTTCAATTTTTTAAAGTTTGATATTTTTATTAATTTTTTGATACTTTTTGTACTTTTTTCTAATTTTTTATATTTTTTTCTAAATTTTGGAAGCTTTGAGCTTTTTTAACTTGATTAAAGCTTTCAGTTTTTTTAAGTTTTCTATTTTTGGTGAATTTCCGAAGTTTTTGGAAATTTTCAATTTTTGAAAGTTTGATATTCTTGTTAATTTTTCGATACTTTTTGTACTTTTTGCTAATTTTTTATTTTTTTTTTTAATTTTGAAGTTTTGAGCTTTTTTTAATTGATTAAAACTTTAAATTTTTTGAAGTTTTCTATTTTTGGTGAACTTTTGAAGTTTTTGAAAATTTTTCAAGTTTCGATAGTATGATATTTTTATTAATTTTTCGATACTTTTTGTACTTTTTTCTTACTTTTTATATTTTTTTCCTAATTTTGAAGCTTTGAACTTTTTTACTTGATTAAAGCTTTCAATTTTTTGAAGTTTTCTATTTTTGGTGAGTTTTTGGAAATTTTCAATTTTTGAAAGTTTGATATTTTTATTAATTTTTCGATACTTTTTGTACTTTTTTCTATTTTTTTATATTTTTGTCTAATTTTTAAAAGCTCTGAGCTTTTTTGAATTGATTAAAGCTTTTAGTTTTTTTAAGTTGCCTATTTTTGGTGAATTTTCGAAGTTTTTGAAGTTTTATATTTTTGAAAGTTTGATATTTTTATTAATTTTTCGATACTTTTTGTACTTTTTTCTAATTTTTTATATTTTTTTCTAAATTTTGAAAGCTTTCAGCTTTTTTGACTTGATTAAATCTTTCATTTTTTTAAGTTTTCTATTTTTGGTAATTTTTTGAAATTTTTGGAAATTTTTCATTTTTCGAAAGTTTGATATTTTTATTAATTTTCGATACTTTTTGTACTATTTTCTAATTTTTTTATTTTTTTCTAAATTTTGAAGTTAAGAGCTTTTTTTACTTGCTTAAAGTTTTCAATTTTTTGAAGTTTTTGGAAATTTTTCAATTTTCGAAAGTTTGATATTTTTATTAATTTTTCGATACTTTTTGTACTTTTTTCTAATTTTTTATATTTTATTCTAAATTTTGAAAGTTTTGAGCTTTTTTGACTTGATTAAAGCTTTCATTTTTTTAAGTTTTCTATTTTTGGTGAATTTCCGAAATTTTTGGAAATTTTAAATTTTTGAAAGTTTGATATTCTTGCTAATTTTTCGATACTTTTTGTACTTTTTTCTAATTTTTTATATTTTTTCCTTAATTTTGAAGTTTTGGGCTTTTTTAAATTGATTAAAGCTTTCAATTTTTTGAAGTTTTCTATTTTTGGTGAATTTTTGAAGCTTTTGAAAATTTTTCAATTTTCGATAGTATGATATTTTTAATCATTTTTCGATACTTTTTGTACTTTTTCTTATTTTTTATATTTTTTTCCTAATTTTAAAGCTTTGTACTTTTTTACTTGATTAAAGCTTTCAATTTTTTGAAGTTTTCTATTTTTGGTGAGTTTTTGAAGTTTTTGGAAATTTTTCAATTTTCGAAAGTTTGATATTTTTATTAATTTTTCGATACTTTTTGTACTTTTTTCTAATTTTTTATATTTTATTCTAAATTTTGAAAGTTTTGAGCTTTTTTTACTTGATTAAAGCTTTCATTTTTTTAAGTTTTCTATTTTTGGTGAATTTCCGAAATTTTTGGAAATTTTAAATTTTTGAAAGTTTGATATTCTTGCTAATTTTTCGATACTTTTTGTACTTTTTTCTAATTTTTTATATTTTTTCCTTAATTTTGAAGTTTTGGGCTTTTTTAAATTGATTAAAGCTTTCAATTTTTTGAAGTTTTCTATTTTTGGTGAATTTTTGAAGCTTTTGAAAATTTTTCAATTTTCGATAGTATGATATTTTTAATCATTTTTCGAAACTTTTTGTACTTTTTCTTATTTTTTATATTTTTTTCCTAATTTTAAAGCTTTGTACTTTTTTACTTGATTAAAGCTTTCAATTTTTTGAAGTTTTCTATTTTTGGTGAGTTTTTGAAGTTTTTGGAAATTTTTCAATTTTCGAAAGTTTGATATTTTTATTAATTTTTCGATACTTTTTGTACTTTTTTCTAATTTTTTATATTTTTCCTAAATTTTGAAAGCTTTGAGCTTTTTTGACTTGATTAAAGCTTTCAGTTTTTTTAAGTTGTCTATTTTTGGTGAATTTTCGAAGTTTTTGGAAATTTTCAATTTTTGAAAGTTTTATATTCTTGTTAAGTTTTCGATACTTTTGGTACTTTTTTCTAATTTTTTATATTTTTTTCTAAATTTTGAAAACTTTGAGCCTTTTTGACTTGATTAAAGCTTTCAGTCTTTTTAAGTTTTCTATTTTTGGTGAATTTCAGAAGTTTTTGGGAATTTTCAATTTTTGAAAGTTTGATATTCTTGTTAATTTTTCGATACTTTTTGTGCTTTTTTCTAATTTTTTTATATTGTTTTCTTATTTTTGAAGTTTTGGGCTTTTTTTAATTGGTTAAAGCTTTCAATTTTTTGAAAATTTCTATTTTTGGTGAATTTTTGGAAATTTTTCAATTTTCGAAAGCTTTATATTTTTATTAATTTTCGATACTTTTTGTACTATTTTCTAATTTTTATATTTTTTTCTAAATTTTGAAGTACAGAGCTTTTTTTACTTGCTTAAAGTTTTCAATTTTTTGAAGTTTTTGGAAATTTTTCAATTTTCGAAAGTTTGATAGTTTTATTAATTTTTCGATACTTTTTGAACTTTTTTCTAATTTTTTATATTTTTTTCTAAATTTTGAGAGCTTTGAGCTTTTTTGACTTGATTAAAGCTTTCATTTTTTTTAAGTTTAATATTTTTGGTGAATTTCCGAAGTTTTTGGAAATTTTTGATTTTTGAAAGTTTAATGATTTTATTAATTTTTCGATACTTTTTGTACTTTTTTCTAATTTTTTTAATTTTTGAAGTTTTGATCTTTTTTTATTGTTTAAAGCTTTCAATTTTTTGAATTTTTCTATTTTTGGTGAATTTTCGAAATTTTTGGAAATTTTCAATTTTTTAAAGTTTGATATTTTTATTAATTTTTCGATACTTTTTGTACCTTTTTCTAATTTTTTATATTTTTTTCTTAAATTTGAAAGCTTTTTCTTTTTTTCTTCATTAAAGCTGTCAATTTTTTGAAGTTTTCTATTTTTGGTGAATTTTCGAAGTTTTTGGAAACTTTTCAATTTTCGAAAGTTTGATATTTTTATTAATTTTTCGATACTTTTTTCTAATTTTTTATATTTTTTCCTAAATTTTGAAAGCTTTGAGCTCTTTTGACTTGATTAAAGCTTTCAGTTTTTTTAAGTTTTCTATTTTTGGTGAGTTTTTGAAGTTTTTGGAAATTTTTCAATTTTCGAAAGTTTGATATTTTTATTAATTTTTCGATACTTTTTGTACTTTTTTCTAATTTTTTATATTTTTTTTTAATTTTGAAGTTTTGAGCATTTTTTTAATTGATTAAAGCTGTCAATTTTTTGAAGTTTTCTATTTTTGGTGAATTTTTGAAGTTTTTGAAAATTTTTCAATTTTCGATGGTTTGATATTTTTATTAATTTTTCGATACTTTTTGTACTTTTTTCTTATTTTTTATATTTTTTTTTTTAATTTTAAAGCTTTGAACTTTTTTACTGGATTAAAGCTTTCAATTTTTTGAAGTTTTCTATTTTTGGTGAGTTTTTGAAATTTTTGGAAATTTTTCAATTTTCAAAAATTTGATATTTTTACTAATTTTTCGATACTTTTTTTATTTTTTCTAATTTTTTATATTTTTCTAAATTTTGAAGTTTTCATGTTTTTTTCTTGATTAAAGCTTTCAATTTTTTGAAGTTTTCTATTTTTGGTGGTTTGATATTTTTATTAATTTTTCGATACTTTTTGTACTTTTTTCTTATTTTTTATATTTTTTTTTTTAATTTTAAAGCTTTGAACTTTTTTACTGGATTAAAGCTTTCAATTTTTTGAAGTTTTCTATTTTTGGTGAGTTTTTGAAATTTTTCAATTTTCAAAAATTTGATATTTTTACTAATTCTTCGATACTTTTTTTATTTTTTCTAATTTTTTATATTTTTCTAAATTTTGAAGTTTTCATCTTTTTTTCTTGATTAAAGCTTTCAATTTTTTGAAGTTTTCTATTTTTGGTGAATTTTCGAAATTTTTGGAAATTTTCAATTTTTTAAAGTTTGATTTTTTTGTTAATTTTTCGATACTTTTTGTACTTTTTTCTAATTTTTTATATTTTTTTTTTAACTTGAAAGCTTTGATCTTTTATTCTTGATTAAAGCTTTAAATTTTTTGAAGTTTTCTATTGTTGGTGAATTTCCAAACTTTTTGGAAATGTTTCAGTTTTCAAAAATTTGATATTTTTACTAATTTTTCGATACTTTTTTTATTTTTTCTAAATTTTTATATATCTTCTAAATTTGGAAATTTTGATTTTTTTTCTTGATTAAAGCTTTCAATTTTTTGAAGTTTCCTATTTTTGGTGAATTTTCGAAATTTTTGGAAATTTTCAATTTTTTAAAGTTTGATATTTTTATTAATTTTTCGATACTTTTTGTACTTTTTCTAATTTTTTATATTTTTTTTTTAACTTGAAAGCTTTGATCTTTTTTTCTTGATTAAAGCTTTCAATTTTTGAAGTTTTCTATTTTTGGTGAATTTCCGAATTTTTTGGAAATTTTTCAATTTTCAAAAATTTGATATTTTTACTAATTTTTCGATACTTTTTTATTTTTTCTAATTTTTTATATATTTTCTAAATTTTGAAGTTTTGATCTTTTATTCTTGATTAAAGCTTTCAATTTTTTGAAGTTTTCTATTTTTGATGAACTTTCGAAATGTTTGGAAATTTTAAGTTTTTTAAAGTTTGATATTTTTATTAATTTTTCGATACTTTTTGTACTATTTTCTAATTTTTTATATTTTTTTCTTAATTTAAAAAGCTTTGAGCATTTCTCACTTGATTAAAGCTTTCATTTTTTAAGTTTTCTATTTTTGGTGAATTTCCGAAGTTTTTGGAAATTTTATATGTTTGAAAGTTGGATATTTTTAATAATTTTTCGATACTTTTTGTACTTTTTTCTAATTTTTTATATTTTTTTCTTAATTTTGAAAGCTTTGATCTTTTTTTCTGGATTATAACCTTCAATTTTTTGAAATTTTCTATTTTTGGTGAATTTTTTAAATTTTTTGGAAATTTTTCAATTTTCAAAAATTTGATATTTTTACTAATTTTTCGATACTTTTTTTATTTTTTTCTAATTTTTTATATATTTTCTAAGTTTTGAAAGTTTGAGCTTTTGTAACTTGTTTAAAGCTTTCAATTTTTTGAAGTTTTCTATTTTTGGTGAATTTTTGAAGTTTTTGGAAATTTATTAATTTTCGAAAAATTGATATTTTTATTAATTTTTCGATACATTTTGTACTTTTTTCTAATTTTTTATATTTTTTTCTAAATTTTGAAAGCTTTGAGCTTTTGTAACTTGATTAAAGCTTCCAATTTTTTGAAGTTTTCTATTTTTGGTGAATTTTCGAAGTTTTTGGAAATTTTTCAATTTTCGAAAGTTTGATATTTTAATTAATTTTTCGATACTTTTTGTACCTTTTTCTAATTTTTTATATTTTTTTCTTAATTTTGAAAGCTTTGATCTTTTTTTCTTGATTTAAGCTGTCAATTTTTTGAAGTTTTCTATTTTTGGTGAATTTTCGAAGTTTTTGGAAACTTTTCAATTTTCGAAAGTTTGATATTTTTATGAATTTTTCGATACTTTTTGTACTTTTTTCTAATTTTTTATATTTTATTCTAAATTTTGAAAGCTTTGAGCTTTTTTGAATTGAGTAAAGCTTTCAGTTTTTTTAAGTTGCCTATTTTTGGTGAATTTTCGAAGTTTTTGAAATTTTATATTTTTGAAAGATTGATATTTTTATTAATTTTTCGATACTTTTTGTACTTTTTTCTAATTTTTTATATTTTTTTTTTTAACTTGAAAGCTTTGATCTTTTTTTCTTGATTAAAGCTTTCAATTTTTTGAAGTTTTCTATTTTTGGTGAATTTCCGAAGTTTTTGGAAATTTTTCAATTTTCAAAAATTTGATATTTTTACTAATTTTTCGATACTTTTTTTATTTTTTCTAATTTTTTATATTTTTCTAAATTTTGAAGTTTTGATCTTTTTTAGTTGATTAAAGCTTTAAATTTTTTGAAGTTTTCTATTGTTGGTGAATTTCCGAACTTTTTGGAAATGTTTCAATTTTCAAAAATTTGATATTTTTACTAATTTTTCGATACTTTTTTTTTTTTTCTAAATTTTTATATATCTTCTAAATTTTGAAATTTTGATCTTTTTTTCTTGATTAAAGCTTTCAATTTTTTGAAGTTTTCTATTTTTGGTGAATTTCCGAATTTTTTGGAAATTTTTCAGTTTTCAAAAATTTGATATTTTTACTAATTTTTCGATACTTTTTTTATTTTTTCTAATTTTTTATATATTTTCTAAATTTTGAAGTTTTGATCTTTTATTCTTGATTAAAGCTTTCAATTTTTTGAAGTTTTCTATTTTTGGTGAACTTTCGAAATTTTTGGAAATTTTAAGTTTTTTAAAGTTTGATATTTTTATTAATTTTTCGATATTTTTTGTACTTTTTTCTAATTTTTTATATTTTTTCTTAATTTAAAAAGCTTTGAGCTTTTCTGACTTGATTAAAGCTTTCATTTTTTAAGTTTTCTATTTTTGGTGAATTTCCGAAGTTTTTGGAAATTTTATATGTTTGAAAGTTTGATATTTTTATTAATTTTTCGATACTTTTTGTACTTTTTTCTAATTTTTTATATTTTGTTCTTAATTTTGAAAGCTTTGATCTTTTTTTCTGGATTATAACCTTCAATTTTTTGAAATTTTCTATTTTTGGTGAATCTTTTAAATTTTTTGGAAATTTTTCAATTTTCAAAAATTTGATATTTTTACTAATTTTTCGATACTTTTTTTATTTTTTTCTAATTTTTTATATATTTTCTAAATTTTGAAAGTTTGAGCTTTTTTCACTTGTTTAAAGCTTTCAATTTTTTGAAGTTTTCTATTTTTGGTGAATTTTTGAAGTTTTTGGAAATTTATTAATTTTCGAAAAATTGATATTTTTATTAATTTTTCGATACATTTTGTACTTTTTTCTAATTTTTTATATTTTTTTCTAAATTTTGAAAGCTTTGAGCTTTTGTAACTTGATTAAAGCTTCCAATTCTTTGAAGTTTTCTATTTTTGGTGAATTTTCGAAGTTTTTGGAAATTTTTCAATTTTCGAAAGTTTGATATTTTAATTAATTTTTCGATACTTTTTGTACCTTTTTCTAATTTTTTATATTTTTTTCTTAATTTTGAAAGCTTTGATCTTTTTTTCTTGATTTAAGCTGTCAATTTTTTGAAGTTTTCTATTTTTGGTGAATTTTCGAAGTTTTTGGAAACTTTTCAATTTTTTAAAGTTTGATATGTTTATTAATTTTTCGATACTTTTTGTACTTTTTTCTAATTTTTTATATTTTTTTTTAACTTGAAAGCTTTGATCTTTTTTTCTTGATTAAAGCTTTCATTTTTTAAGCTTTCTATTTTTGGTGAATTTCCGAAGTTTTTGGAAATTTTCAATTTTTGAAAGTTTGATAATTTTATTAATTTTTCGATACTTTTTGTACTTTTTTCTAATTTTTTATATTTTTTTCTAAATTTTGAAGTTTTGATCTTTTTTAGTTGATTAAAGCTTTAAATTTTTTGAAGTTTTCTATTTTTGGTGAATTTTCGAAATTTTTGAAAATTTTCAATTTTTTAAAGTTTGATATTTTTATTAATTTTTCGATACTTTTTGTACTTTTTTCTAATTTTTTATATTTTTTTTTAACTTGAAAGCTTTGATCTTTTTTTCTTGATTAAAGCTTTCATTTTTTAAGCTTTCTATTTTTGGTGAATTTCCGAAGTTTTTGGAAATTTTCAATTTTTGAAAGTTTGATATTTTTATTAATTTTTCGATACTTTCTGTACTTTTTCCTAATTTTTTATATTTTGTTCTTAATTTTGAAAGCTTTGATCTTTTTTTCTTGATTAAAGCTTTCAATTTTTTGAAGTTTTCTATTTTTGGTGAATTTTTGAAATTTTTGGAAATTTTAAATTTTTTAAAGTTTGATATTTTTATTAATTTTTCGATACTTTTTGTACTTTTTTCTAATTTTTTATATTTTTTTCTTAGTTTTGAAAGCTTTGATCTTTTTTTCTTGATTAAAGCTGTCAATTTTTTAAAGTTTTCTATTTTTGGTGAATTTTCGAAGATTTTGGAAATTTTCAATATTTTAAAGTTTGATATTTTTATTAATTTTCGATACTTTTTGTACAATTTTCTAATTTTTTATATTTTTTTCTAAATTTTGAAGTTAAGAGCTTTTTTAACTTGCTTAAAATTTTCAATTTTTTGAAGTTTTTGGAAATTTTTCAATTTTCGAAAGTTTGATATTTTTATTAATTTTTCGATACTTTTGGTACTTTTTTCTAATTTTTTATATTTTTTTCTAAATTTTGAAAACTTTGAGCCTTTTTGACTTGATTAAAGCTTTCAGTCTTTTTAAGTTTTCTATTTTTGGTGAATTTCAGAAGTTTTTGGGAATTTTCAATTTTTGAAAGTTTGATATTCTTGTTAATTTTTCGATACTTTTTGTGCTTTTTTCTAATTTTTTTATATTGTTTTCTTATTTTTGAAGTTTTGGGCTTTTTTTAATTGGTTAAAGCTTTCAATTTTTTGAAAATTTCTATTTTTGGTGAATTTTTGAATATTATTCAATTTTCGAAAGAATGATATTTTTATTAATTTTTCGATATTTTTATACTTTTTTCTTTTTTTTTATATTTTTTTCCTAATTTTGAAACTTTGAACTATTTTTACTTGATTAAAGCTTTCAATTTTTTGTAGTTTTCTATTTTTGGTGAATTTTCGAAGGTTTTGGAAATTTTCAATTTTTTAAAGTTTGATATTTTTATTAATTTTTCGATACTTTTTATACTTTTTTCTAATTTTTTATATTTTTTTCTAAATTTTGAAAGCTTTGAGCTTTTTTAACTTGATTAAAGCTTTCAGTTTTTTTAAGTTTTCAATTTTTGGTGAATTTCCGAAGTTTTTGGAAATTTTCAATTTTTGAAAGTTTTATATTCTTGTTAAGTTTTCGATACTTTTTGTACTTTTTTCTAATTTTTTATATTTTTTTTTTAATTTTGAAGTTTTGAGCTTTTTTTAATTGATTAAAGCTTTCAATTTTTTGAAGTTTTCTATTTTTGGTGAGTTTTTGAAGTTTTTGGAAATTTTTCAATTTCCAAAAATTTGATATTTTACTAATTTTTCGATACTTTTTTTATTTTTTCTAATTTTTTATATTTTTCTAAATTTTGAAGTTTACATCTTTTTTTCTTGATTAAAGCTTTCAATTTTTTGAAGTTTTCTATTTTTGGTGAGTTTTTGAAGTTTTTGGAAATTTTCAATTTTTGAAAGTTTGATATTTTTATTAATTTTTCGATACTTTTAGTACTTTTTTCTAATTTTTTATATTTTTTTCTAAATTTTGAAAGCTTTGAGCTGTTTTAGATTGTTTAAAGCTTTCAATTTTTTAAAGTTTTCTATTTTTGGTGAATTTTTAAATTTTTGGAAATTTTTCAATTTTCGAAAGTTTGTTATTTTATTAATTTTTCGATACTTTTTGTACTTTTTTCTTACTTTTTATATTTTTTTCTTAACTTGAAAACTTTGATCTTTTTTTCTTGATTAAAGCTTTCAGTTTTTTGTAGTTGTCTATTTTTGGTGAAATTTCGAAGTTTTTGGAAATTTTCAATTTTTTAAAGTTTGATATTTTTATTAATTTTCGTACTTTATGTACTTTTTTCTAATTTTTTATATTTTTTTTAATTTTGAAGTTTTGAGCTTTTTTTAATTGATTAAAGCTTTCAATTTTTTGAAGTTTTCTATTTTTGGTGAATTTTTGAAGTTTTTGAAAATTTTTCAATTTTCGATAGTATGATATTTTTAATAATTTTTCGATACTTTTTGTACTTTTTTCTTATTTTTTATATTTTTTTTCTAATTTTGAAGCTTTGATCTTTTTTACTTGATTAAAGATTTAAATTTTTTGTAGTTTTCTATTTTTGGTGAATTTTCGAAGGTTTTGGAAATTTTCAATTTTTTAAAGTTTGTTATTTTTATTAATTTTTCGATACTTTTTGTACTTTTTTCTTACTTTTTATATTTTTTTCTTAACTTGAAAACTTTGATCTTTTTTTCTTGATTAAAGCTTTCAGTTTTTTTAAGTTTTCTATTTTTGGTGAATTTCCGAAGTTTTTGGAAATTTTAAATTTTTGAAAGTTTGATGTTCTTGTTAATTTTTCGATACTTTTTGTACTTTTTTCTAATTTTTTATATTTTTTTTTAATTTTGAAGTTTTGAGCTTTTTTTTGATTGATTAAAGCTTTCAATTTTTTGAAGTTTTCTATTTTTGGTGAGTTTTTGAAGTTTTTGAAAATTTTTCAAATTTCGATAGTATGATATTTTTATTAATTTTTTGATACTTTTTGTACTTTTTTCTTATTTTTTATATTTTTTTTCTAATTTTGAAGTTTGAACTTTTTTACTTGATTAAAGATTTAAATTTTTTGTAGTTTTCTATTTTTGGTGAATTTTCGAAGGTTTTGGAAATTTTCAATTTTTTAAAGTTTGATATTTTTATTAATTTTTTGATACTTTTTGTACTTTTTTCTAATTTTTTATATTTTTTTCTAAATTTTGGAAGCTTTGAGCTTTTTTAACTTGATTAAAGCTTTCAGTTTTTTTAAGTTTTCTATTTTTGGTGAATTTCCGAAGTTTTTGGAAATTTTCAATTTTTGAAAGTTTGATATTCTTGTTAATTTTTCGATACTTTTTGTACTTTTTGCTAATTTTTTATTTTTTTTTTTAATTTTGAAGTTTTGAGCTTTTTTTAATTGATTAAAACTTTCAATTTTTTGAAGTTTTCTATTTTTGGTGAACTTTTGAAGTTTTTGAAAATTTTTCAAGTTTCGATAGTATGATATTTTTATTAATTTTTCGATACTTTTTGTACTTTTTTCTTACTTTTTATATTTTTTTCCTAATTTTGAAGCTTTGAACTTTTTTACTTGATTAAAGCTTTCAATTTTTTGAAGTTTTCTATTTTTGGTGAGTTTTTGGAAATTTTCAATTTTTGAAAGTTTGATATTTTTATTAATTTTTCGATACTTTTTGTACGTTTTTCTAATTTTTTATATTTTTGTCTAATTTTTAAAAGCTCTGAGCTTTTTTGAATTGATTAAAGCTTTTAGTTTTTTTAAGTTGCCTATTTTTGGTGAATTTTCGAAGTTTTTGAAATTTTATATTTTTGAAAGTTTGATATTTTTATTAATTTTTCGATACTTTTTGTACTTTTTTCTAATTTTTTATATTTTTTTCTAAATTTTGAAAGCTTTCAGCTTTTTTGACTTGATTAAATCTTTCATTTTTTTAAGTTTTCTATTTTTGGTAATTTTTTGAAATTTTTGGAAATTTTTCATTTTTCGAAAGTTTGATATTTTTATTAATTTTCGATACTTTTTGTACTATTTTCTAATTTTTTTATTTTTTTCTAAATTTTGAAGTTAAGAGCTTTTTTTACTTGCTTAAAGTTTTCAATTTTTTGAAGTTTTTGGAAATTTTTCAATTTTCGAAAGTTTGATATTTTTATTAATTTTTCGATACTTTTTGTACTTTTTTCTAATTTTTTATATTTTATTCTAAATTTTGAAAGTTTTGAGCTTTTTTGACTTGATTAAAGCTTTCATTTTTTTAAGTTTTCTATTTTTGGTGAATTTCCGAAATTTTTGGAAATTTTAAATTTTTGAAAGTTTGATATTCTTGCTAATTTTTCGATACTTTTTGTACTTTTTTCTAATTTTTTATATTTTTTCCTTAATTTTGAAGTTTTGGGCTTTTTTTTGATTGATTAAAGCTTTCAATTTTTTGAAGTTTTCTATTTTTGGTGAGTTTTTGAAGTTTTTGAAAATTTTTCAAATTTCGATAGTATGATATTTTTATTAATTTTTTGATACTTTTTGTACTTTTTTCTTATTTTTTATATTTTTTTTCTAATTTTGAAGTTTGAACTTTTTTACTTGATTAAAGATTTAAATTTTTTGTAGTTTTCTATTTTTGGTGAATTTTCGAAGGTTTTGGAAATTTTCAATTTTTTAAAGTTTGATATTTTTATTAATTTTTTGATACTTTTTGTACTTTTTTCTAATTTTTTATATTTTTTTCTAAATTTTGGAAGCTTTGAGCTTTTTTAACTTGATTAAAGCTTTCAGTTTTTTTAAGTTTTCTATTTTTGGTGAATTTCCGAAGTTTTTGGAAATTTTCAATTTTTGAAAGTTTGATATTCTTGTTAATTTTTCGATACTTTTTGTACTTTTTGCTAATTTTTTATTTTTTTTTTTAATTTTGAAGTTTTGAGCTTTTTTTAATTGATTAAAACTTTAAATTTTTTGAAGTTTTCTATTTTTGGTGAACTTTTGAAGTTTTTGAAAATTTTTCAAGTTTCGATAGTATGATATTTTTATTAATTTTTCGATACTTTTTGTACTTTTTTCTTACTTTTTATATTTTTTTCCTAATTTTGAAGCTTTGAACTTTTTTACTTGATTAAAGCTTTCAATTTTTTGAAGTTTTCTATTTTTGGTGAGTTTTTGGAAATTTTCAATTTTTGAAAGTTTGATATTTTTATTAATTTTTCGATACTTTTTGTACTTTTTTCTATTTTTTTATATTTTTGTCTAATTTTTAAAAGCTCTGAGCTTTTTTGAATTGATTAAAGCTTTTAGTTTTTTTAAGTTGCCTATTTTTGGTGAATTTTCGAAGTTTTTGAAGTTTTATATTTTTGAAAGTTTGATATTTTTATTAATTTTTCGATACTTTTTGTACTTTTTTCTAATTTTTTATATTTTTTTCTAAATTTTGAAAGCTTTCAGCTTTTTTGACTTGATTAAATCTTTCATTTTTTTAAGTTTTCTATTTTTGGTAATTTTTTGAAATTTTTGGAAATTTTTCATTTTTCGAAAGTTTGATATTTTTATTAATTTTCGATACTTTTTGTACTATTTTCTAATTTTTTTATTTTTTTCTAAATTTTGAAGTTAAGAGCTTTTTTTACTTGCTTAAAGTTTTCAATTTTTTGAAGTTTTTGGAAATTTTTCAATTTTCGAAAGTTTGATATTTTTATTAATTTTTCGATACTTTTTGTACTTTTTTCTAATTTTTTATATTTTATTCTAAATTTTGAAAGTTTTGAGCTTTTTTGACTTGATTAAAGCTTTCATTTTTTTAAGTTTTCTATTTTTGGTGAATTTCCGAAATTTTTGGAAATTTTAAATTTTTGAAAGTTTGATATTCTTGCTAATTTTTCGATACTTTTTGTACTTTTTTCTAATTTTTTATATTTTTTCCTTAATTTTGAAGTTTTGGGCTTTTTTAAATTGATTAAAGCTTTCAATTTTTTGAAGTTTTCTATTTTTGGTGAATTTTTGAAGCTTTTGAAAATTTTTCAATTTTCGATAGTATGATATTTTTAATCATTTTTCGATACTTTTTGTACTTTTTCTTATTTTTTATATTTTTTTCCTAATTTTAAAGCTTTGTACTTTTTTACTTGACTAAAGCTTTCAATTTTTTGAAGTTTTCTATTTTTGGTGAGTTTTTGAAGTTTTTGGAAAAAGTTTTTGTACTTTTTTCTAATTTTTTATATTTTATTCTAAATTTTGAAAGTTTTGAGCTTTTTTGACTTGATTAAAGCTTTCATTTTTTTAAGTTTTCTATTTTTGGTGAATTTCCGAAATTTTTGGAAATTTTAAATTTTTGAAAGTTTGATATTCTTGCTAATTTTTCGATACTTTTTGTACTTTTTTCTAATTTTTTATATTTTTTCCTTAATTTTGAAGTTTTGGGCTTTTTTAAATTGATTAAAGCTTTCAATTTTTTGAAGTTTTCTATTTTTGGTGAATTTTTGAAGCTTTTGAAAATTTTTCAATTTTCGATAGTATGATATTTTTAATCATTTTTCGATACTTTTTGTACTTTTTCTTATTTTTTATATTTTTTTCCTAATTTTAAAGCTTTGTACTTTTTTACTTGATTAAAGCTTTCAATTTTTTGAAGTTTTCTATTTTTGGTGAGTTTTTGAAGTTTTTGGAAATTTTTCAATTTTCGAAAGTTTGATATTTTTATTAATTTTTCGATACTTTTTGTACTTTTTTCTAATTTTTTATATTTTTCCTAAATTTTGAAAGCTTTGAGCTTTTTTGACTTGATTAAAGCTTTCAGTTTTTTTAAGTTGTCTATTTTTGGTGAATTTTCGAAGTTTTTGGAAATTTTCAATTTTTGAAAGTTTTATATTTTTATTAATTTTTCGATACTTTTTGTACTTTTTTCTAATTTTTTATATTTTTTTCTTAACTTGAAAGCTTTGATCTTTTTTTTCTTGATTAAAGCTTTCAATTTTTTCTAGTTTTCTATTTTTGGTGAATTATTGAAGTTTTTGGAAATTTTTCAATTTTTAAAAATTTGATATTTTTACTAATTTTTCGATACTTTTGTACTTTTTCCTAATTTTTTATATTTTTTTTTTAAATTTTGAAAGCTTTGGGCTTTTTTAACTTGATTAAAGCTTACAATTTTTTGAAGTTTTCTATTTTTGGTGAATTTTCGAAGTTTTTGGAAATTTTCAATTTTTTAAAGTTTGATATTTTTATTAATTTTTCGATACTTTTTGTACTTTTTTCTAATCTTTTATATTTGTTTCTTAATTTTGAAAGCTTTGATCTTTTTTTCTTGATTAAAGCTTTCAATTTTTTGAAGTTTTCTATTTTTGGTGAATTTTCGAAGTTTTTGGAAATTTTCAATTTTTTAAAGTTTGATTTTTTTATTAATTTTTCGATACTTTTTGTACTTTTTTCTAATCTTTTATATTTGTTTCTAAATTTTGAAAGCTTTGAGCTGTTTTAGATTGTTTAAAGCTTTCAATTTTTTAAAGTTTTCTATTTTTGGTGAATTTTAAAATTTTTGGAAATTTTTCAATTTTCGAAAGTTTGATATTTTTATTAATTTTTCGATACTTTTTTCTAATTTTTTATATTTTTCCTAAATTTTGAAAGCTTTGAGCTTTTTTGACTTGATTAAAGCTTTCAGTTTTTTTAAGTTGTCTATTTTTGGTGAATTTTCGAAGTTTTTGGAAATTTTCAATTTTTGAAAGTTTTATATTCTTGTTAAGTTTTCGATACTTTTTGTACTTTTTTCTAATTTTTTATATTTTTTTTTTAATTTTGAAGTTTTGAGCTTTTTTTAATTGATTAAAGCTTTCAATTTTTTGAAGTTTTCTATTTTTGGTGAGTTTTTGAAGTTTTTGGAAATTTTTCAATTTCCAAAAATTTGATATTTTACTAATTTTTCGATACTTTTTTTATTTTTTCTAATTTTTTATATTTTTCTAAATTTTGAAGTTTACATCTTTTTTTCTTGATTAAAGCTTTCAATTTTTTGAAGTTTTCTATTTTTGGTGAGTTTTTGAAGTTTTTGGAAATTTTTAATTTTTGAAAGTTTGATATTTTTATTAATTTTTCGATACTTTTAGTACTTTTTTCTAATTTTTTATATTTTTTTCTAAATTTTGAAAGCTTTGAGCTGTTTTAGATTGTTTAAAGCTTTCAATTTTTTAAAGTTTTCTATTTTTGGTGAATTTTTAAATTTTTGGAAATTTTTCAATTTTCGAAAGTTTGTAATTTTTATAAATTTTCGATACTTTTTGTACTTTTTTCTTACTTTTTATATTTTTTTCTTAACTTGAAAACTTTGATCTTTTTTTCTTGATTAAAGCTTTCAGTTTTTTTAAGTTTTCTATTTTTGGTGAATTTCCGAAGTTTTTGGAAATTTTAAATTTTTGAAAGTTTGATGTTCTTGTTAATTTTTCGATACTTTTTGTACTTTTTTCTAATTTTTTATATTTTTTTTTAATTTTGAAGTTTTGAGCTTTTTTTTGATTGATTAAAGCTTTTAATTTTTTGAAGTTTTCTATTTTTGGTGAGTTTTTGAAGTTTTTGAAAATTTTTCAAATTTCGATAGTATGATATTTTTATTAATTTTTTGATACTTTTTGTACTTTTTTCTTATTTTTTATATTTTTTTTCTAATTTTGAAGTTTGAACTTTTTTACTTGATTAAAGATTTAAATTTTTTGTAGTTTTCTATTTTTGGTGAATTTTCGAAGGTTTTGGAAATTTTCAATTTTTTAAAGTTTGATATTTTTATTAATTTTTTGATACTTTTTGTACTTTTTTCTAATTTTTTATATTTTTTTCTAAATTTTGGAAGCTTTGAGCTTTTTTAACTTGATTAAAGCTTTCAGTTTTTTTAAGTTTTCTATTTTTGGTGAATTTCCGAAGTTTTTGGAAATTTTCAATTTTTGAAAGTTTGATATTCTTGTTAATTTTTCGATACTTTTTGTACTTTTTGCTAATTTTTTATTTTTTTTTTTAATTTTGAAGTTTTGAGCTTTTTTTAATTGATTAAAACTTTAAATTTTTTGAAGTTTTCTATTTTTGGTGAACTTTTGAAGTTTTTGAAAATTTTTCAAGTTTCGATAGTATGATATTTTTATTAATTTTTCGATACTTTTTGTACTTTTTTCTTACTTTTTATATTTTTTTCCTAATTTTGAAGCTTTGAACTTTTTTACTTGATTAAAGCTTTCAATTTTTTGAAGTTTTCTATTTTTGGTGAGTTTTTGGAAATTTTCAATTTTTGAAAGTTTGATATTTTTATTAATTTTTCGATACTTTTTGTACTTTTTTCTATTTTTTTATATTTTTGTCTAATTTTTAAAAGCTCTGAGCTTTTTTGAATTGATTAAAGCTTTTAGTTTTTTTAAGTTGCCTATTTTTGGTGAATTTTCGAAGTTTTTGAAATTTTATATTTTTGAAAGTTTGATATTTTTATTAATTTTTCGATACTTTTTGTACTTTTTTCTAATTTTTTATATTTTTTTCTAAATTTTGAAAGCTTTCAGCTTTTTTGACTTGATTAAATCTTTCATTTTTTTAAGTTTTCTATTTTTGGTAATTTTTTGAAATTTTTGGAAATTTTTCATTTTTCGAAAGTTTGATATTTTTATTAATTTTCGATACTTTTTGTACTATTTTCTAATTTTTTTATTTTTTTCTAAATTTTGAAGTTAAGAGCTTTTTTTACTTGCTTAAAGTTTTCAATTTTTTGAAGTTTTTGGAAATTTTTCAATTTTCGAAAGTTTGATATTTTTATTAATTTTTCGATACTTTTTGTACTTTTTTCTAATTTTTTATATTTTATTCTAAATTTTGAAAGTTTTGAGCTTTTTTGACTTGATTAAAGCTTTCATTTTTTTAAGTTTTCTATTTTTGGTGAATTTCCGAAATTTTTGGAAATTTTAAATTTTTGAAAGTTTGATATTCTTGCTAATTTTTCGATACTTTTTGTACTTTTTTCTAATTTTTTATATTTTTTCCTTAATTTTGAAGTTTTGGGCTTTTTTAAATTGATTAAAGCTTTCAATTTTTTGAAGTTTTCTATTTTTGGTGAATTTTTGAAGCTTTTGAAAATTTTTCAATTTTCGATAGTATGATATTTTTAATCATTTTTCGATACTTTTTGTACTTTTTCTTATTTTTTATATTTTTTTCCTAATTTTAAAGCTTTGTACTTTTTTACTTGATTAAAGCTTTCAATTTTTTGAAGTTTTCTATTTTTGGTGAGTTTTTGAAGTTTTTGGAAATTTTTCAATTTTCGAAAGTTTGATATTTTTATTAATTTTTCGATACTTTTTGTACTTTTTTCTAATTTTTTATATTTTTCCTAAATTTTGAAAGCTTTGAGCTTTTTTGACTTGATTAAAGCTTTCAGTTTTTTTAAGTTGTCTATTTTTGGTGAATTTTCGAAGTTTTTGGAAATTTTCAATTTTTGAAAGTTTGATATTTTTATTAATTTTTCGATACTTTTTGTACTTTTTTCTAATTTTTTATATTTTTTTCTTAACTTGAAAGCTTTGATCTTTTTTTTCTTGATTAAAGCTTTCAATTTTTTCTAGTTTTCTATTTTTGGTGAATTATTGAAGTTTTTGGAAATTTTTCAATTTTTAAAAATTTGATATTTTTACTAATTTTTCGATACTTTTGTACTTTTTCCTAATTTTTTATATTTTTTTTTTAAATTTTGAAAGCTTTGGGCTTTTTTAACTTGATTAAAGCTTACAATTTTTTGAAGTTTTCTATTTTTGGTGAATTTTCGAAGTTTTTGGAAATTTTCAATTTTTTAAAGTTTGATATTTTTATTAATTTTTCGATACTTTTTGTACTTTTTTCTAATCTTTTATATTTGTTTCTTAATTTTGAAAGCTTTGATCTTTTTTTCTTGATTAAAGCTTTCAATTTTTTGAAGTTTTCTATTTTTGGTGAATTTTCGAAGTTTTTGGAAATTTTCAATTTTTTAAAGTTTGATTTTTTTATTAATTTTTCGATACTTTTTGTACTTTTTTCTAATCTTTTATATTTGTTTCTAAATTTTGAAAGCTTTGAGCTGTTTTAGATTGTTTAAAGCTTTCAATTTTTTAAAGTTTTCTATTTTTGGTGAATTTTAAAATTTTTGGAAATTTTTCAATTTTCGAAAGTTTGTTATTTTTATTAATTTTTCGATACTTTTTGTACTTTTTTCTTACTTTTTATATTTTTTTCTTAACTTGAAAACTTTGATCTTTTTTTCTTGATTAAAGCTTTCAGTTTTTTGTAGTTGTCTATTTTTGGTGAAATTTCGAAGTTTTTGGAAATTTTCAATTTTTTAAAGTTTGATATTTTTATTAATTTTCGATACTTTTTGTACTTTTTTCTAATTTTTTATATTTTTTTTAATTTTGAAGTTTTGAGCTTTTTTTAATTGATTAAAGCTTTCAATTTTTTGAAGTTTTCTATTTTTGGTGAATTTTTGAAATTTTTGAAAATTTTTCAATTTTCGATAGTATGATATTTTTATTAATTTTTCGATACTTTTTGTACTTTTTTCTTATTTTTTATATTTTTTTTCTAATTTTGAAGCTTTGAACTTTTTTACTTGATTAAAGATTTAAATTTTTTGTAGTTTTCTATTTTTGGTGAATTTTCGAAGATTTTGGAAATTTTCAATTTTTTAAAGTTTGTTATTTTTATTAATTTTTCGATACTTTTTGTACTTTTTTCTTACTTTTTATATTTTTTTCTTAACTTGAAAACTTTGATTTTTTTTTCTTGATTAAAGCTTTCAGTTTTTTTAAGTTTTCTATTTTTTGTGAATTTCCGAAGTTTTTGGAGATTTTAAATTTTTGAAAGTTTGATGTTCTTGTTAATTTTTCGATACTTTTTGTACTTTTTTCTAATTTTTTATATTTTTTTTTAATTTTGAAGTTTTGAGCTTTTTTTTGATTGATTAAAGCTTTCAATTTTTTGAAGTTTTCTATTTTTGGTGAGTTTTTGAAGTTTTTGAAAATTTTTCAAATTTCGATAGTATGATATTTTTATTAATTTTTTGATACTTTTTGTACTTTTTTCTTATTTTCTATATTTTTTTTCTAATTTTGAAGCTTTGAACTTTTTTACTTGATTAAAGATTTAAATTTTTTGTAGTTTTCTATTTTTGTGAATTTTCGAAGGTTTTGGAAATTTTAAATTTTTTAAAGTTTGATATTTTTATTAATTTTTTGATACTTTTTGTACTTTTTTCTAATTTTTTATATTTTTTTCTAAATTTTGGTAGCTTTGAGCTTTTTTAACTTGATTAAAGCTTTCAGTTTTTTTAAGTTTTTTTTTTTTGTGGTGAATTTTCGAAGTTTTTGGAAATTTTCAATTTTTGAAAGTTTGATATTTTTATTAATTTTTCGATACTTTTTGTACTTTTTTCTAATTTTTTATATTTTTTTCTAAATTTTAAAAGCTTTGAGCTTTTTTGAATTGATTAAAGCTTTTAGTTTTTTTAAGTTGCCTATTTTTGGTGAATTTTCGAAGTTTTTGAAATTTTATATTTTTGAAAGTTTGATATTTTTATTAATTTTTCGATACTTTTTGTACTTTTTCTAATTTTTTCTATTTTTTTCTAAATTTTGAAAGCTTTCAGCTTTTTTGACTTGATTAAATCTTTCATTTTTTTAAGTTTTCTATTTTTGGTAATTTTTTGAAATTTTTGGAAATTTTTCAATTTTCGAAAGTTTGATATTTTTATTAATTTTCGATACTTTTTGTACTATTTTCTAATTTTTATATTTTTTTCTACATTTTGAAGTTAAGAGCTTTTTTTACTTGCTTAAAGTTTTCAATTTTTTGAAGTTTTTGGAAATTTTTCAATTTTCGAAAGTTTGATATTTTTATTAATTTTTCGATACTTTTTGTACTTTTTTCTAATTTTTTATATTTTATTCTAAATTTTGAAAGTTTTGAGTTTTTTTGACTTGATTAAAGCTTTCATTTTTTTAAGTTTTCTATTTTTGGTGAATTTCCGCAATTTTTGGAAATTTTAAATTTTTGAAAGTTTGATATTCTTGCTAATTTTTCGATACTTTTTGTACTTTTTTTGTAATTTTTTATATTTTTTCCTTAATTTTGAAGTTTTGGGCTTTTTTTAATTGATTAAAGCTTTCAATTATTTGAAGTTTTCTATTTTTGGTGAATTTTTGAAGCTTTTGAAAATTTTTCAATTTTCGATAGTATGATATTTTTAATCATTTTTCGATACTTTTTGTACTTTTTCTTATTTTTTATATTTTTTTCCTAATTTTAAAGCTTTGAACTTTTTTACTTGATTAAAGCTTTCAATTTTTTGAAGTTTTCTATTTTTGGTGAGTTTTTGAAGTTTTTGGAAATTTTTCAATTTTCGAAAGTTTGATATTTTTATTAATTTTTCGATACTTTTTGTACTTTTTTCTAATTTTTTATATTTTTCCTAAATTTTGAAAGCTTTGAGCTTTTTTGACTTGATTAAAGCTTTCAGTTTTTTTAAGTTGTCTATTTTTGGTGAATTTTCGAAGTTTTTGGAAATTTTCAATTTTTGAAAGTTTGATATTTTTATTAATTTTTCGATACTTTTTGTACTTTTTTCCAATTTTTTATATTTTTTTCTTAACTTGAAAGCTTTGATCTTTTTTTTCTTGATTAAAGCTTTCAATTTTTTCTAGTTTTCTATTTTTGGTGAATTATTGAAGTTTTTGGAAATTTTTCAATTTTTAAAAATTTGATATTTTTACTAATTTTTCGATACTTTTGTACTTTTTCCTAATTTTTTATATTTTTTTTTTAAATTTTGAAAGCTTTGAGCTTTTTTAACTTGATTAAAGCTTACAATTTTTTGAAGTTTTCTATTTTTGGTGAATTTTCGAAATTTTTGGATATTTTCAATTTTTTAAAGTTTGATATTTTTATTAATTTTTCGATACTTTTTGTACTTTTTTCTAATTTTTTATATTTTTTTCTTAATTTTAAAAGCTTTGATCTTTTTTTCTTGATTAAAGGTTTAAATTTTTTGAAGTTTTCTATTTTTGGTGAGTTTTTGTAGTTTTTGGAAATTTTTCAATTTTCAAAAATTTGATATTTTTACTAATTTTTCGATACCTTTTTATATTTTTTACTAATTTTTTATATATTTTCTAAATTTTGAAGTTTTGAGCTTTTTTAACTTGTTTAAAGCTTTCAATATTTTGAAGTTTTCTATTTTTGGTGAATTTTTGAAGTTTTAGGAAATTTTTCAATTTTCGAAAGTTTGATATTTTTATTAATTTTTCGATACTTTTTGTACTTTTTTCTAATTTTTTATATTTTTTTCTAAATTTTGAAGTTTTGAGCTTTTTTTACTTGCTTAAAATTTTCAATTTTTTGAAGTTTTTGGAAATTATTCAATATTCGAAAGTTAGATATTTTTATTAATTTTTCGATACTTTTTGCACTTTTTTCTAATTTTTTATATTTTTTTCTAAATTTTAAAAGCTTTGAGCTTTTTTGACTTGATTAAAGCTTTCAGGTTTTTTAAGTTTTCTATTTTTGGTGAATTTCCGAAGTTTTTGGAAATTTTCAATTTTTGAAAGTTTGCTATTTTTATTAATTTTTCGATACATTTTGTACTTTTTTCTTACTTTTTATATTTTTTTCTTAACTTGAAAGCTTTGATCTTTTTTTCTTGAGTAAAGCTTTCAATTTTTTGTAGTTGTATATTTTTGGTGAAATTTCGAAGTTTTTGGAAATTTTCAATTTTTTAAAGTTTAATATTTTTATTAAATTTTCGATACTTTTTGTACTTTTTTCTAATTTTTTATATTTTTTTTAATTTTGAAGTTTTGAGCTTTTTTTAATTGATTAAAGCTTTCAATTTTTTGAAGTTTTCTATTTTTGGTGAATTTTCGAAGTTTTTGGAAATTTTCAAATTTTTAAAGTTTGATATTTTTATTAATTTTTCGATACTTTTTGTACTTTTTTCTAATCTTTTATAATTGTTTCTTAATTTTGAAAACTTTGGTCTTATTTTCTTGATTAAAGCTTTCAATTTTTTGAAGTTTTCTATTTTTGGTGAATTTTCGAAATTTTTGGAAATTTTCAATTTTTGAAAGTTTGATATTTTTATTAATATTTCGATACTTTTTGTACTTTTTTCTAATTTTTTATATTTTTTTCTTAATTTTGAAAGCTTTGATCTTTTTTTCTTGATTAAAGGTTTAAATTTTTTGAAGTTTTCTATTTTTGGTTAATTTTTGTAGTTTTTGGAAATTTTTCACTTTTCAAAAATTTGATATTTTTACTATTTTTTGCTAGTTTTTTATATATTTTCTAAATTTTGAAGTTTTGAGCTTTCTTAACTTGTTTAAAGCTTTCAATTTTTTAAAGTTTTCTATTTTTGTTGAATTTTTGAAGTTTTTGGAAATTTTTAAATTTTCGAAAGTTTGATATTTTTATTAATTTTTCGATACTTTTTGTACTTTTTTCTAATTTTTTATATTTTTTTCTAAAATTTTCAATTTTTTTAAGTTTTTGGAAATTTTTCAATATTCGAAAGTTTGATATTTTTATTAATTTTTCGATACTTTTTGCACTTTTTTCTAATTTTTTATATTTTTTTCTAAATTTTAAAAGCTTTGAGCTTTTTTGACTTGATTAAAGCTTTCAGTTTTCTATTTTTGGTGAATTTCCGAAGTTTTTGGAAATTTTCAATTTTCGAAAGTTTGATATTCTTGTTAATTTTTCGATACTTTTTGTACTTTTTTCTATTTTTTTATATTTTTTTTCCTAATTTTGAAGTTTTGAACTTTATTTGCTTGATTAAAGCTTTCAATTTTTTAAAGTTTTCTATTTTTGGTGAATTTTTTAAGTTTTTGGAAATTTTTCAATTTTCGAAAGTTTGAAATTTTTATTAATTTTTCGACACTTTTTGTACTTTTTTCTAATTTTTTATATTTTGTTCTTAATTTTGAAAGCTTTGATCTTTTTTTCTGGATTATAACCTTCAATTTTTTGAAATTTTCTATTTTTGGTGAATTTCCGAAGTTTTTGAAAATTTTCAATTTTTTAAAGTTTGATATTTTTATTAATTTTTCGATACTTTTTGTACTTTTTTCTAATTTATTATATTTTTTTCTAAATTTTGAAGTTTTGAGCTTTTTTTAACTTGTTTAAAGCTTTCAATTTTTTGAAGTTTTCTATTTTTGGTGAATTTCCGAAGTTTTTGGAAATTTTTCAATTTACGAAAGTTTGATATTTTTATTAATTTTTCGATACTTTTTGTACTTTTTTCTAATTTTTTATTTTTTTTTTTTTAATTTTGAAAGCTTTGAGCTTTTTTTCTTGATTAAAGCTTTCAATATTTTGAAGTTTTTTATTTTTGGTGAATTTTCGAAGTTTTTGAAAATTTTCAATTTTTTAAAGTTTGATATTTTTATTAATTTTTCGATTTTTTTTTGTACTTTTTTCTAATTTTTTATATTTTTTATTAATTTTAAAGACTTGAGCTTTTCTGTATTGATTAAAGCTTTCATTTTTCAAGTTTTCTATTTTTGGTGAATTTCCGAAGTTTTTGGAAATTTTCAATTTTTGAAGGTTTGATATTTTTATTAATTTTTCGATACTTTTTGTACTTTTTTCTAATTTTTTATATTTTGTTTTTAATTTTGAAAGCTTTGATCTTTTTTTCTTGATTAAAGCTTTCAATTTCTGAAGTTTTCTATTTTTGGTGAATTTTTGAAGTTTTTGGAAACTTTTCAATATTCAAAAATTTGATATTTTTACTAATTTTTCGATACATTTTTTATTTTTTTCTAATTTTTTATATATCTTCTAAATTTTGAAGTTTTGAGCTTTTTTACTTGTTTAAAGCTTTCAATTTTTTGAAGTCTTCTATTTTTGGTGAATTTTTGAAGTTTTTGGAAATGTATCAATTTTCGAAAATTTGATATTTTATTAATTTTTCGATACTTTTTGTACTTTTTTCTAATTTTTTATATTTTTTTCTAAATTTTGAAAGCTTTGAGCTTTTTTAACTTGATTAAAGCTTTCATTTTTTTTTAAGTTTTCTATTTTTGGTAAGTTTTTGAAATTTTCGAAAATTATCAATTTTCGAAAGTATGATATTTTTATTAATTTTTCGATACTTTTTGTACTTTTTTCTTATTTTTATACTTTTTTCCTAATTTTGAAGCTTTGAACTTTGTTTAATTGATTAAAGCTTTCAATTTTTTGAAGTTTTCTATTTTTGTTGAATTTTCGAAATTTTTGGAAATTTTCAATTTTTTAAAGTTTGATATTTTTATTAATTTTTCGATACTTTTTGTACTTTTTCTAATTTTTTATATTTTTTTCTAAATTTTGAAGTTTTGAGCTTTTTTAACTTGATTAAAGCTTTCAATTTATTGAAGTTTTCTGTTTTTGGTGAATTTTCGAAGTTTTTGGAAATTTTCAATTTTTAAAAGTTTGATATTTTTATTAATTTTTCGATACTCTTTGTACTTTTTTCTAATTTTTTATATTTTTTTCTTAATTTTGAATGCTTTGATCTTTTTTTCTTGATTAAAGCTTTCAATTTTTTGAAGTTTTCTATTATTGGTGAATTTTCGAAATTTTTGGAAATTTTCAATTTTTTAAAGTTTGATATTTTTATTAATTTTTCGATACTTTTTGTACTTTTTTCTAATTTTTTATATTTTTTCTAAATTTTGAAAGCTTTGAGCTTTTCTCACTTGATTAAAGCTTTCATTTTTTAAGTTTTCTATTTTTGGTAAATTTTCCAAGTTTTTGGAAATTTTAAATTTTTGAAAGTTTGATATTTTTATTAATTTTTCGATACTTTTTGTACTTTTTTCTAATTTTTTATATTTTGTTTTTAATTTTGAAAGCTTTGATCTTTTTTTCTTGATTAAAGCTTTCAATTTTTTGAAGTTTTCTGTTTTTGGTGAATTTTTGAAGTTTTTGGAAATTTTTCAATTTTCAAAAATTTGATATTTTTACTAATTTTTCGATACTTTTTTTATTTTTTTTCTAATTTTTTATATATTTTCTAAATTTTGAAGTTTTGAGCTTTTTTACTTGTTTAAAGCTTTAAATTTTTTGAAGTTTTCTATTTTTGGTGAATTTTTGAAGTTTTTGGAAATTTATCAATTTTCGAAAATTTGATATTTTTATTAATTTTTCGATACATTTTGTACTTTTTTCTAATTTTTTATATGTTTTTCTAAATTTTGAAAGCTTTGAGCTTTTCTGACTTGATTAAAGCTTTCAATTTTTTGAAGTTTTCTATTTTTGTTGAATTTTCGAAGTTTTTGGAAATTTTCCATTTTTTAAAGTTTGATATTTTTATTAATTTTTCGATACTTTTTGTACTTTTTCCAATTTTTTATTTTTTTTTTCTAAATTTTGAACTTTTGAACTTTTTTTACTTGAATAAAGCTTTCAATTTTTTGAAGTTTTCTATTTTTGGTGAATTTTTGAAGTTTTTGGAAATTTTTCAATTTTCGAAAGTTTGATATTTTTATTAATTTTTCGATACTTTTTGTACCTTTTCTAATTTTTTATATTTTTTTCTTAATTTTGAAGTTTTGAGCTATCGTTACTGTTTTAAAGTTTTAAATTTTTTGAAGTTTTCTATTTTTGGTGAATTTCCGAAATTTTTCGAAATTTAAAATTTTTGAAAGTTTGATATTTTTATTAATTTTTCGATACATTTTGTACTTTTTTCTAATTTTTTATATGTTTTTCTAAATTTTGAAAGCTTTGAGCTTTTCTGACTTGATTTAAGCTTTCATTTTTTAAGTTTTCTATTTTTGGTGAGTTTTCCAAGTTTTTGGAAATTTTCAATTTTTTAAAGTTTATATTTTTATTAATTTTTCGATACTTTTTGTACTTTTTTCTAATTTTTTATATTTTGTTCTTAATTTTGAAAGCTTTGTTCTTTTTTTCTTGATTAAAGTTTTCAATTTTTTGAAGTTTTCTATTTTTGGTGAATTTTTTAATTTTTTGGAAATCTATCAATTTTCAAAAGTTTGATATTTTTATTAATTTTTCGATACTTTTTGTACTTTTTTCTAATTTTTTATATTTTTTCTTAATTTTGAAAGCTTTGATCTTTTTTTCTTAATTAAAGCTTTCAGTTTTTTGAAAATTTCTATTTTTGGTGAATTTTTGAAGTTTTTGGAAATTTTTCAATTTTCAAAAATTTTATATTTTTACTAATTTTTCGATACTTTTTGTACTTTTTGCTAATATTTTATATTTTTTTCTTAATTTTAAAAGCTTTGAGCTTTTTTTACTTGATTAAAGCTTTCAATTTATTGAAGTTTTCTGTTTTTGGTGAATTTTCGAAGTTTTTGGAAATTTTCAATTTTTTAAAGTTTGATATTTTTATTAGTTTTTCGATACTCTTTCTACTTTTTTCTAATTTTTTATATTTTTTTCCAAATTTTGAACTTTTGAGCTTTTTTTAATTGAATAAAGCTTTCAATTTTTTGAAGTTTTCTATTTTTGGTGAATTTTTGAAGTTTTTGGAAATTTTTCAATTTTCGAAGGTTTGATATTTTTATTAATTTTTCGACACTTTTTGTACTTTTTCTAATTTTTTATATTTTTTTCTTAATTTTGAAGTTTTGACCTATCATTACTGTTTTAAAGTTTTAAATTTTTTGAAGTTTTCTATTTTTGGTGAATTTCCGAAATTTTTCGAAATTTAAAATTTTTGAAAGTTTGATATTTTTATTAATTTTTCGATACTTTTTGTACTTTTTTCTAATTTTTTATATTTTTTTCTTAATTTTGAAAGCTTTGTTCTTTTTTTCTTGATTAAAGCTTTCAATTTTTTGAAGTTTTCTATTTTTGGTGTATTTATAAAATTTTTGGAAATTTTTCAATTTTAAAAAATTTGATATTTTTACTAATTTTTCGATACTTTTTGTACTTTTTCCTAATTTTTATATTTTTTTTAATTTTGAAGTTTTGAGCCTTTTGTACTTTTTTAAAGCTTTCAGTTTTTGAAGTTTTCTATTTTTGGTGAATTTTAAAAATTTTTGGAAATTTTTTCAATTTTCGAAAGTTTCATATTTTTATTAATTTTTCGATACTTTTTGTACTTTTTTCTAATTTTTTTGTAAACTTTGAGCATTTTGTACTTGTTAAAAGTTTTCAATTTTTTGAAGTTTTCTATTTTTGGTGAATTTTTGAAGTTTTTGGAAATTTTTCAATTTTCGAAAGTTTGATATTTTTATTAATTTTTCGATACTTTTTGTACTTTTTTCTAATTTTTTATATTTTTTTCTAAATTTTGAAGCTTTGAACTTTTATTACTTGATTAAAGCTTTCAATTTTTTGAAGTTTCCTTATTTTGGTGAATTTTCGTAGCTTTTGGAAATTTTCAATTTTTTAAAGTTTGATATTTTTATTAATTTTTCGATACTTTTTATACTTTTTTCTAATTATTTATATTTGTTTCTTAATTTTGAAAGCCTTGATCTTTTTTTCTTGATTAAAGCTTTAAATTTTTTGAAGTTTTCTATTTTTGGTGAATTTTTGAAATTTTTGGAAATTTTTTTTATTTTCGAAAGTTTGATATTTTAATTAATTTTTCGATACTTTTTTGTACTTTTTTCTCATTTTTTATATTTTTTTTTTAATTTTGAAGCTTGGAGCTTTTTTTACTTTTTTAAAGCTTTCAATTTTTCAAAGTTTTCTATATTTGGTGAATTTTTGAAGTTTTTGGAAATTTTTCAATTTTCGAAAGTTTGATATTTTTATTTATTTTTCGATACTTTTTGTACTATTTTCTTTTTTTTTTTTTTTCAAATATTTGAAGTTTTGACCTTTTTTTACTTTTTTAAAGCTTTCAATTTTTTGAAGTTTTCTATTTTTGGTGAATTTTTGAAGTTTTTGGAAATTTTTCAATTTTCGAAAGTTTGATATTTTTATTAATTTTTCGATACTTTTTGTATTTTTTTCTAATTTTTTATATGTTTTCTAAATTTTGAAATCTTTGAGCTTTTTTTTCTTTATTAAAGTTTTCAAATTTTTGAAGTTTTCTATTTTTGGTGAATTTTTGAAGTTTTTGGAAATTTTTCAATTTTCGAAAGTTTGATATTTTTATTAATTTTTCGATACTTTTTGTACTTTTTTCTAATTTTTTATATTGTTTCTTAATTTTGAAAGCTTTGATCTTTTTTACTTGATTAAAACTTTAAATTTTTTGAAGTTTTCTATTTTTGGTGAATTTTTGAAATTTTTGGAAATTTTTTAATTTTCGAAAGTTTGATATTTTTATTAATTTTTCGATACTTTTTTGTACTTTTTTCTCATTTTTTATATTTTTTTTAAATTTTGAAGTATGGAGTTTTTTTACTTGTTTAAAGCTTTTAATTTTTTGGAGTTTTCTATTTTTGGTGAATTTTTGAAGTTTTTGGAAATTTTTCAATTTTCGAAAGTTTGATATTTTTATTTATTTTTCGATACTTTTTGTACTATTTTCTTTTCTTTTTTTTTTTTTTTCTAAATTTTGAAGTTTTGAGCTTTGTTTACTTTTTGAAAGCTTTCAATTTTTTGAAGTTTTCTATTTTTGGTGAATTTTTGAAGTTTTTGGAAATTTTTCAATTTTCGAAAGTTTGATATTTTTATTAATTTTTCGACACTTTTTGTACTTTTTTCTAATTTTTTATATTTTTTTTCTTAATATTGAAGCTATGAGCTTCTTTTACTTGTTTAAAAATTTGTCGATACTTTTTGTACTTTTCTCTAATTTTTTATATTTTTTTCTTAATTTTGAAGTTTTGATCTTTTTTTCTTGATTAAAGCTTTCAATTTTTTGAAGTTTTCTATTTTTGGTGAATTTTTGAAGTTTTCGGAAATTTTTCAATTTTCAAAAGTTTGATATTTTTATTAATTTTTCGATACTTTTTGTGTTTTTTTCTCATTTTTTATATTTTTTTCTTAGTTTTGAAGCTTTGAACTTTTTTTACTTGACTAAAGCTTTCAATTTTTTGAAGTTTCCTTTTTTTGGTGAATTTTCGTAGCTTTTGGAAACTTTCAATTTTTGAAAGTTTGATATTTTTATTAATTTTTCGATACTTTTTATACTTTTTTCTAATTTTTTATATTTGTTTCTTTATTTTGAAAGCTTTGATCTTTTTTTCTTGATTAAAGCTTTAAATTTTTTGAAGTTTTCTATTTTTGGTGAATTTTTAAAATTTTTGGAAATTTTTTAATTTTCGAAAGTTTGATATTTTTATTAATTTTTCGATACTTTTTGTACTTTTTTCTCATTTTTTATATTTTTTTTAAATTTTGAAGTTTGGAGTTTTTTTACTTGTTTAAAGCTTTTAATTTTTTGGAGTTTTCTATTTTTGGTGAATTTTTGAAGTTTTGGAAATTTTTCAATATTCGAAAGTTTGATATTTTTATTAATTTTTCGATAGTTTTTGTACTTTTTTCTAATTTTCTATATTTTTTTTCTAAGTTTTGAAAGCTTTGAGCTATTTGTCCTTGATTAAAGCTTTAAAGTTTTTGAATTTTTCTATTTTTTGTGAATTTTTTAAGCTTTTGGAAATTTTTCATTTTTCGAAAGTTTGATATTTTTATTAATTTTTCGATACTTTTTGTACTTTTTTCTAATTTATTATATTTATGTCTAAATTTTGAAGTTTTGAGCTTTTTTAACTTGTTTGAAGTTTTAAATTTTTTGAAGTTTTCTATTTTTGGTGAATTTATGAAATTTTTGGAAATTTTTCAATTTTCGAAAGTTTGATATTTTTATTAATTTTTCGATACTTTTTGTACTTTTTCTAATTTTTTATATTTTTTTCTAAATTTTGAACATTTTAGCTTTTTTCATTTGTTTAAAACTTTCAATTTTTTGAATTTTTCTATTTTTGGTGAGTTTTTGAAGTTTTTGGATATTTTCAATTTTTGAAAGTATGATATTTTTATTAA
Organism: Meiosimyza platycephala; assembly: GCA_963662105.1. Taxonomy (NCBI): domain Eukaryota; kingdom Metazoa; phylum Arthropoda; class Insecta; order Diptera; family Lauxaniidae; genus Meiosimyza; species Meiosimyza platycephala. The sequence continues at coordinate 50,947,439 of OY759210.1, forward strand.
TTTTTCGTTACGTTTTGTACTTTTTTCTAATTTTTACGTTTTTTTCTAAATTTTAAAAGCTTTGAGCTATTTTTACTTGATTAAAGCTTTCAGTTTTTTTAAGTTTTCTATTTTTGGTGAATTTTCAAAGTTTTTGGAAATTTTCAATTTTTGAAAGTTTGATATTTTTATTAATTTTTCGATACTTTTTTCTAATTTTTTATATTTTTTTCTAAATTTTGAAAGCTTTGAGCTATTTTTTCTTGTTTAAAGCTTTCAATTTTTTGAAGTTTTCTATTTTGGGTGAATTTTTGAAGTTTTTGGAAGTTTTTCAATTTTCGAAAGTTTGATATTTTTGTTAATTTTTGATACTTTTTGTACCTTTTTCTCATTTATTATATTTTTTTCCAAATTTTGAAGTTTAAAGCTTTATTTACTTGTTTAAAGCTTTCAGTTTTTTGAAGTTTTCTATTTTTGGTGAATTTTTGAATTTTTTTGGAAATTTTTCAATTTTCAAAAATTCGATATTTTTACTAATTTTTCGATACTTTTTGTACTTGTTTCTATCTTTTTATATTTTTTTCTTAATTTTGAAGTTTTGAGCTTTTTTTATTTGTTTAAAGCTTTCCATTTTTTGAAGTTTTCTATTTTTGGTGAATTTTCGAAGCTTTTGGAAATTTTCAATTTTTGAAAGTTTGACAATTTTATTAATTTTTCGATACTTTTTGTACTTTTTTCTAATTTTTTATTATTTTTTCTTACTTTTGAAGTTTTGAGCATTTTTACTTGATAAAAATTTAAAATTTTTTGAAGTTTTCTATTTTTGTTGAATTTTTGAAGTTTTTGGAAATTTTTAAATTTTTGAAAGTTTGATATTTTTATTAATTTTTCGATACTTTTCGTATTTTTTTCTAATTTTTTATTATTTTTTCCTAATTCTGAAGTTTTGGGCTCTTTTTACTTGATTGAAGCTTTAAATTTTTTGAAGTTTTCTATTTTTGGTGAATTTCCGAAGTTTTTGGAAATTTTTCAATTTTCGAAAGACCAAATCCATCTCAAACCATGCAGTCGGAGTGACCTCAAATTGCGGCATTGGTTGCCGATTAAATATGTTGTTTTTCAAAGTAATTAAGGAATTATACCGTTCATCGATTTGATTGAAAATTATTTTTTGCGAAGTTAACCCATTTAAAGTTTTAGTGTCAGAGCTCGAAAAATCGTTGAAAATCGTTACAAAATAATCGCATTTTCATCCAAATCAAAATAATTAACTTTAGTCTTCTGATTCTAATAGAGCTCCTGATTCTCTGTCAGAATCTTTAAGAAATTTTGAAAATTGTTGAAAATTGGCGGAGTGATTTTCTCAAAAACCCCAATATTTTTTCGCTTAAAATTTTACTGTGGATTTGTATTAATATGATAAAGAAATGACATGAGTGTAATGCCTGTTAATCCATATTTGAAGTCAGAAAATGAAAATGTCAATTTTTTTTTTCATCATCGCCAAGCCAATTTTCAAAACAAATAACAACAGCAACATTCCAAATTACTTTCTGCAAATCTTGCTTGCATTCTGTATACTTTTTTTACCGTTATTTTCGTAATAACACTTTATTATGGGAAATATATAAAAACATTGTACGCAAATATAGCTATTTCACTGACGGTACTTCTGTTGGCTTTGAATGTTTACAATGTTTTTATATATTTCATATGATAAAATGTTATTACGATAATAACGGTGAAAAAAGTATGCAGAATGCAAGCAGGATTTGCAGAAAGTAATTTGAAATGTTGCTGTTGTTATTTGCTTTGAAAATAGTACCGTAGAGTGGCTTTGCAATGATGAAAAAAAAAATTCACATATTCATTTTGAGGAAAAGAATCTCCTGACTTCAAATATTGGTTAACAGGCATTACACTCATGTCATTTCTTTATCATATTAATACAAATCCACAATAAAGTTTTAAGCGAAAAAAATATTGGGGTTTTTGAGAAAATCAGCCTTCTTTTTTTTTCAGAAAAAGCGCTATAACTCCACCAATTTTCAACAATTTTCAAAATTTCTTAAAGATTCTGGCAGAGAATTAGATGCTCTCTTAGAATCAAAAGACAGAAGTTAATTATTTTGATTAGGATGAAAATGCGACTAGTTTGAAACAATTTTCAACGATTTTTCAAGCTCTGACACTAAAATTTTAAATGGGCATAACTTCGTAAAAAATAATTTTCAATCAAATCGATGAACGGTATAATTCCTAAATTACTTTGAAAAACAACATATTTAATAGGCAACCAAATCCGCAATTTGAGGTCACTCCGACTGCATGGTTTGAGATGGATTTGGTCTATATATAAATATGAATTTTTTCTAATAAGATATTATTGCTTGTCAAAAATAATAATTTATAATATGAATAAAAAAAGTATAAAATACTATACATACACGCTATTGTTTATTCATATTAAAGTATGAATAAGGTTTTTATAAAAACAACAGATATCAAGTATACTATGCCACAAATTTTTTTGCGTTTGAAATCGAAGCGACAAAATTTGAACGTAAGTATAGATGGAAATTTTCGAAGATCTATTTTTGAAAGAGTTTTTTTGGAAGGTGAGAAAATTTTTTTTTTTTTGCTCGTCAAAATTTTTCTTTTTGTACTTAAGGGGCGCATATTCATAGTTAGCCTAGGGCGGTCAGAAGTCTCAATCAGGCCCTGATGGTACATGGTGCAGACAAATGTTTTTAGTTGATTTTGACTCTTTGGGGCACAGGTACATTTTTTTGTATATATCGGTGTATCGGCAAATAATTATGGACGATGTCGATATATCGGAATATACCGATATATAGGTAATCGTATTCGTATCGGTTGCATCAATAATTAAAATAAAGACACATTATAAAAACAAAAACAGTGATGAAACAACAAACATTGATCGTTGCTTTGGCTCTGCTTTAAATTTTCCTTTTTATTAAAACGTCAAATAGTTTTGTTCTTCACTTTCTATCGTCGATTTTTTTATATGCTCGGAAAGCGGAAGAAAAAAACTTTTGTATTACCATCTACGACGCTTTGAAAACAGAAAAGAAAAAAAAAATATGTATCATACGAGTTTGCCGGCCATACAGCGATTTTAACATAGAAGTTTTGTCAAACACTGTCATGCCTCCTAGTGGTCAGTAGCTGAATTAGTAAAGGTTAAACTTATGCGTTTAATTTACTTTTAGGTTTAACCAAAGCGAATAAAACACGGCTACTATTTTATTTTGCGACTATTCTTTAAGGCCGTATTTGATAAAATTTACTTTTCTTGCTACCAGCAAATCCAATGGCATGATTTTCAATCGTTTTATTATTTCAAATGCTTCGGTTTGCAGCTTACGGTGGTCTTTAACCAAGTTTAAATGACAAGTTGAGTTACTAAGTACAGAAACTTGAATGGGAAATTATTTGGGATGTTATTTATAGTCGATATACATCAAGAGGAAAAAAATCCCTAGAGCTTTTTTTTTAGTTCCATATTTACTGTTTTTTTTTGCTGTTATTACACACGTATGAAATATATATGTGTAACATACATACTATGAGCGTCAAAAAAAAGTAAATAGCAGCTAACTAAAAATAAATTTACCAGTTTTGGTACAAGTCATGGTGTCATTATAAAGGTGTTGGCATTTATTGTCAGTTCCATTTTATTGTGTTTCGTTATATTTTTGACATATCGTTGTTTTGATTATTTGACCCGTTCAGCAACTTCAACATTTTTGAAACGCTTTAAGCAACTTTCTACTGAGAGGTATTTGTGATAGGCGTTTCAAAATTCTGATGAGAACAAAAAATTATGCTAAATAGTGGAGTGGGTTTCAATCCGACAGCGATAACTTTTTTTCGCTATTAAATATCAACATCAGTAACTAAATTTCTCGGAATAAAGTAGTTCGCAACATTGCAGCACATCGTTCAGAGAATTGTTAAGAAATTAAAAACTCTGCAATTAATCAAAGCGCTTATCATTGTTGAACGGACAATTGAAATGTTATGAACAGGGCTCAGAAAATAAAGTTCGAAAAAAAAGATTTTAAGCGCTTAAATATTCTCCAAAAAAGTACATAATAAGCACACAAAAAACACAAATAAAGCACAAAAACCTATTGAATTTACTTAGAATTTATACCGTAGTTATGAACAATCATATATATTTCAAAATTTTCATAAAGAAAATACCTCAAAAATGTGTGTACATACTACAAATTTAAAAAAAACTGTTCTAAAAAGTTCAGTTGAATGAATGTATGTTTATCATGGTTACCAAGTGACCGGAATTGAGCCGACCTGGCCAGGAATGTCATGTCAAAGCCAGGAGCCTGGGAGGAATTTATTATTCGTCGTTCTCTTCTTTCGTTACCCATATCCTCGAGACTCTATTTGAAATTTTCAAAAAGTTATCAGCGAAAAAAGATTGTGACATGTTGAAAGAGACACATTGAAAGTGGAAAATTTGGACGTTTTTATACCTAAGTCATCGTCATATTCATACGTATTTTGCAAACTCAATTTTTTTATTTGTTAGATATGTGGCTTAAGTTCTGTTCTTTCATGTAACCATAGTATTGGTTACCTATAAAAGTTTTTTTCGACTAGAAAAGCGAGTGATAAGAAAAGTAACAACTTTACGGATTTGCCCATATAAAGATGATAATATAACAACTACTAACTGAGGCCATAAAACAGGAGATCTTCGTACCTAAAATTCCAACTACCTCCCCCCTTTAGGTAAGCTCATATATTTGTACTTCCGAAAATTGGTCCCATTTTACGCAATAGCACAAATTAATGCGAATAACGAATTGTTAAAAATAGAGTATTCATATTTACTTGCAATTAATATACATTTTTTGCAATTAACATACATAAACATTTTTTACGAAAAAAAATTATCCGTATATATATATAACTTTTAATTAGATCCTTTAGAAACGTATACGTTTAAAGGAATGCAACAAATATAGCGGAGGACAAGTCGATTTTCGAATTCAATGTAGATCATTTTATGTTTTAGTTATACGTTTTGTATACACATCATATAAAATATGAATATACACATAGTTTTTTCAGCATGTTAGCTATATGTTTCAAAAATATATAAGCTTTTCATTTTTTTAGTGTTTACTATGTATTAAAAATTAACATATGGAAAAATTATCTACAACCCTTACTTATTTTTCATCCGTTTAGTATTAAATAGAAATTTTATTTCTAAAACCTGCGATAAACTAACGTTTTTAGTTAAAAGCCTGTTAACAATCATATCATTTGTTCCGCACATCATTTGTTATTATCTTTTGATAATGTTTATTTACTATGTGACTTTACATAATGATTGATATATATTCTTTTGAAAAAAATCAACTTAAAACTATGTTGTTGGAATATTTACCACCTTTAACCCATTTTCTGCCGCGCTGTATGTAAGTTCGAATTTATAATTAAAAGAGATCTTTCTAAGGTAATTAAGTCACAAAAAACTCGAATTCGTTGTCCAAAATGTTTTACCTGTTTCAGTTTCGTCAGGTGAGACTGTTCGAAAAGTCGAACAATCGCGGTTGTACACAATTTAGCTTATATGTATAGTAATAATAATGATTACAATAGAGTTTAGCTACTACAGCTGCTAGCCTTCTTAGCTATTTGGCTTGAAGCTTTAAATCAATTAAAAAGCTTTTTAATATATAATGGAAATGAAAAAAAGTTGTAATATATTATTTTTTTATAAATTTTTTTAACTGTATCGCACTTTCTCAACATACTCACTCAGACCATGTGATTGATAATTAAATAATTATTTGTAATGTCTTTGTTAATACTAATCAACATTCTTTCTTCTTCTTTATTAGTAACAATTCTACTTTATTACTTTATTTACTACATTATTACTTTACAATGATAAAATACAGAGTACTTACATTCATAATATCCAATCGTGTACTCTTGCGGTAAGTAGAGAACCAAACAGCTAAATTAACAATTCTTCTTTATTTACTACATTATTACTTGACAATGATAAAATACAGAGTGCTTACATTCATTTTTGACCAAGTTAAGGTGTGCTGTAATGAAGTCATAATAACTCGTCAGCATGGTTTTGTTAATGGCAGATCTACAGTTTCTAACCTTCTAGATTTTACGCCTTTTTCCTTAAGTTCAATTGATTCTGGGTTGCAAGTAGACTGTATCTACACAGACTTTAGTAAAGCATTTGACGAATTACCACATAGTTTGATTTTGTTTAAATTAAAGAAACTAGGATTTCCTTTAAATTTTGTCAGACTGATTGAATCTCATTTATTTGATCGTTCTTACCGAATAACATTTTGAGGGGTGTTATCATCCCCTTTTACAGCGTTTTCAGGAGTTCTGCAAGGAAGTCAGCTGAGGCCGCTCCTATTTATTTTGGCTATCAATAATGTTACTCATGTAATCAAAAACTCTTATATGCTTACATATGCTGATGATATGAAAATTTACAGGGCTGTGAAGGTGGATAATGACACCTTTGCCCTTCATTCTGACCTGAAATCATTTGAAGTTTGGTGTTCTAAAAATAGCTTACATTTAAATCCTGATAAATGCCAAACTACGATCTTCTCTAGAAGGAAAAGTAATGTGGAATTTGATTATACAATTAATGATATGAAAATCTGTCGTGTCGATATAGTCAAGGACCTTGGTATACATGTCGATGCTAAGTTGAACATATTAATATAATCTGTAAGAAGGCCTCGTCATTACTTGGATTTATAAAGCGGTGGGCAAAAGAATTTAATAGCCCGTTGGTAACAGTAACTTTATATAATACAATTGTGCGTCCTCACTTAGAGTACGCTCACAGTGTTCAGGAAGACAGAATAGGTTTGCCAAAAATGACGAAAACAGATACCGCCTGGAACTTGTCCTTTGGCATCACTAGTGACCGAAATTACTTAACTTGAAATCGGATCAGCTCCCCTTTTGAAAAAATTCTTAAATTTTTCAAATGGGCCACTTCAAAGCCCAAAATGCTAATTTTTTAATGAAACTTTGTTATTTAGATATTGGTATGTGCTAAAAATTAAAATGTGAAATGATTTTTTTTATTGTTTTTTTTTTGTTGTTGTGGTTATAAGCAATTGAAATTCGGGGACCAAATTTTTCAAAAGCTTATAACTTTTGAACGGATGCGAAGATTTTTATAAAATTAACGGTGTTCGATTCGCATTGAAATAGAGTATAAGTGAAACTTTTTTAATTTTAAATAACGTATTTTTCAATGTTTTCACATAAAATAAGTAAATATAATTTAAACATTGAAAAATACGGCTTTTAAAATTAAAAAAAGGTTCACTTATACTCTATTTGAATACGAATCGAACACCGTTAATTTTATAAAAATCGTAGCATCCGTTAAAAACTTATAAGTTTTTGAAAAATTTGGTCCCCGAATTTCAATTGCTTATAACAACAACAAAAAAACAAAAAAAATCATTTCAAATTTTAATTTTTAGCACCAATAATAATAACAAAGTTTCATTAAAAAATTAGCATTTTGGGTTAACATCTATGATGCACGAATTTCTACTGGGTCATTTTTTTTTTTCGCTGGAATTTCTTCACACATTTGTACACATACTAGCGCGAAATGTTTGTTGTAAACGTCAGAGCGCTGTCGACTTTTGGGCACCGCAGCTGGCCAACCCTACCTCAGATCATATAAATAAATCCATACAATTACATTAATGCATATGTATGTCTATATACATATGATCTGGGTGGGTATGTTAAGAAAGTTCGATAAAGCCAAGAAAAAATTATAAATATATAACAAATTAATTGCATGTATAATTTTTTTCATTTCCTTTAATATATAAGCTTTTTACTTGGTTTTAAAGCTTCAAGCAAAATTGCTAAGAAATCTAATAGCTAAACTCTATTATTATAATATAAAATCGTGTACTCTTGCGGTAAGTAGAGAACCAAACAGCTAAATTAAAATATCCAAAGCGCGTCCTCTTCCGATAACTAGAGAACACTCAGCTAAATTAAAAATAACCAAACGCGCTCTTTTGCGGTAAGTAAACAGCACACAGCTGAATAAAGTCTTACAACACCAAAATTATTATACCACACAAATAATAAAATATAAGGGAACGTATTGGATCGTGTTCTTATTTTGCGAAGAGTAAAACCAACAGTCTGCGAATACTAGCCGTGATTTATTCGTTTTGATTATTCGTTTTGATGAATCGTTGTCCAAAATGTTTTACCTGTTTTAGTTTCATCAGGAGAGACTGTTTAGCTTATATAATAATAATAATAGAGTTTAGCTACTACCAGTGTTGCCACAATTATTTTGAAAAAAAAGCTAGACCACCTTAAAAAATAAGGCTAAAATGGATTAAATTAAATTTTTCAAGCTAAAAAAAAAGCTAGAATAAAATTTTTATATACATGTGTTTTTTTTATTATGTGTACTCCATAGTTCGCTTAAAATAACGAAATAAAAACTAGATTCAGATAATAAATTTTACGAATATTACATATGTATGCAGGGCCGTCGAGAAGAAAACCACAGATGAGTAAAATGCGTGAAAAAAAAATGTTTGTGTAAAACTTATATCTGTCCGAGTACATTAACCCATATCGTACCGTTGATGCGTTAACGAATCACGAAAATGCCTAATGTTTGCAAAGTTTTTTCATCGTGATATACCTGTATAATAAAAAGTTTATGCATCTGATATTATAGTTTGATCTATTCGCTTTTATTAAAAATTTTTTTTTGGTCATGCCACGCCCTTTTTTAAAGCTAAAAGGGGAGTGCAAAGAAACCTTAAAATTGGAGCTTTTTTAAAAAATTAGCTAAAAATATTAAAAATTATCAAATATCCAATAAACCAATATAGAATAACTTGAAATAGGCTGAACTTATATGAAACAATAATAATATAGTTGTCGGATTGATAAGATGAGCAGAAGATAAGACGCAAGTATGGTGATGCATAAACGAATCAATGGCCACTTCCCTAGGTAGAGATTTTTATCAATTCTAAAAAAATTTTTGTTTGAAAAGTATGAATTTTTGTTATTTTTTGCAGGTAATTTATATTTTAAATGTTGGCAATCATTATTTCTTAGTTCAGTTTATAAAAAATGTTTGTTTACGCGTAAACAGAACAACGCGTCAACACTCATATGTTTACGCGTAAACTTTAGAAATGCTAAACGGCAACACTTTCCCTAAACTCGTCATTCTCAATTCAGCAAATTAAGACTCAAGTTAGTACGTGTTGCCGTCCCTGTCTCTCCACCCTGACATTGACAAATGACATTGTCAGGTCAGCAGATTTATAAAACACTCGATTCTAAATCTCCAATTGAACAACAGCGTGTTTTTTTACTTATTCTTAAATCTAACTTAAATTACTTAAAATTTACTTAAAATTTACTTAAAATTAACTTAAAATATAACTTAGTTGCTAAACTTAAAGTTACCTAAATCAGCTGTTGTGCTGATGAAGCTGCTGCTGATGGTGGTGAATACGGCGACGTGGTGCTCTCCTTGGTGGCGGTGACGATGGTGATGCAGATGATGATGATGATGATGATGGGTGCTGTGTAGCAAAAAATGCACAAGTTCTCTTGCTGCTTTCTCCAGCAGAACGATTGAAAAAAAATCACTAAAAAACTTGGTTTTTGATTTTAGTTTTAAGTATATATTTAGGTAACTTTAAGTTTAGCAACTAAGTTATATTTTAAATTAATTTTAAGTAAATTTTAAGTAAATTTTAAGTAATTTAAGTTAGATTTAAGAATAAGTAAAAAACACGATGTTGTTCAATTGGAGATTTTTTAAATTTGTTTTCAACATTTGGTACTTCGGCCTTCTCTGGGCCTTCACCTAAAATTACATAATTGCATTTTTTCTCAAACATTCCCGAAATTGTCTCAAGTACCGTAACAAAAGGTACAGTTCTTGGTAACGTGCTCAAATTTTTTCGTAACCTCTCATTACGCAGTGCCGTTAGAATCATAAGTTTTTACTTTACATCATTGATCGGTACCGTTGTTGCCAAGAGGATTTTCTCGTACGATTTTCGCTCGACACCATTTCTTTTTTTCATTTTTATTGCTTTGCGCCGTTGTTAAAAAATTGTTGCTGTTGTATAGCAAATTTTTTATTGCTTTTTCTCGTTTTAAGCTTGTTGCTACTACGAAGTTTTTTTTTTTTCTCAGCAACTATTAGCGCCTGATTTTTTCATCGATTTGATTCGTTTTTGGTGCAGTTCCACTTATTCAATAATTTTCTGATTCAATTATTTTTTTCGAATCTTTGAAACATGGACAAAACACTTTTATCTGATTTCGTCCGTAATGCAAATGATTTAATTGAATTTGAGATGGCTCATGCGGCAGCTCCCTCAGCTGACCAAAATATTTATACCCTTGAGATATCCAGGACAGAAATTACCCAATTATGGGAATAAATTAAAATTTGCTATGAAGCTATCAGAGCTAAAATGGAGCTCGAAAAAGCTAACGAAGTAAAGGAGGTAGAGAAAAAGGAAACAATTGACGAGAATAAATTGAAAAATAAGTTTCAAAAAACATTCTCCTCATATGTTAGATGTCTGTCCTCTATTAATGAACAAATACAAGCTTTAAAATTAAGCGCTGCTGCCAGTGAGCAAAAATTTTTCAACGACAGGAGTCCCTCGATACACATACCCCCGTGTGACACTCAAGTTTTTAGTGGGGACTATATCTCATGGCCCACTTTTCGCGATACTTTCACCGCAATTTACGTTAATAATTCGCGTTTATGTCAAGTCGAGAAGTTGTACCACCTTTTACAAAAAACAAAAGGTGAAGCTCACGAAATAGTGAAAAAAGTACCTCTCACGAATGATGGCTTTGACATAGCGTGGAATAATTTGAAATCTCAATATGAGAATAAACGGATTTTGATAAATCAACAGTTAAGAATTCTTTTTAATCTTCCGACTTGTACTCAAGAGTCAGGAAGTTCAATTAAAAAACTTCAGCGTGAAATAAATAATTGTATTTCTGCACTACAATTATACAAAATTGACATCAGCAATTGGGATGCAATATTTGTTTATCAATGCTCAGTACGTCTTCCTGAGCATACCCTCTCTCTATGGGAACAATCAATATCGCATAAAATCGATATGCCCAAATGGCAAGATTTTGATACCTTTTTGACAGACAGATTTCGAACCCTAGAAACTGTCTCTGATATCAAGACACCCGTTTTATATCAGCCCAACAGATCGCAACCAATTGTTCAAAAACAACAGAAATCAGTTCGCTCTTATCACAATAATGTTGAAGCTTCTCAATGCAAATTATGCAAAGAAACACATCCTCTTCGCGCATGCAGTCAATTTTTAAAACTGGGCGTGCAAGAAAGATTTTCGATTATTAAAAAACATAACTGTTGTATTAACTGCTTGGCGTCTTCACACGAATTACGAGATTGCAAGAGCTTATATACATGCTCTAAGTGCAAAAAGCAACATCACACGCTTTTGCACAGGGAAACGAGTCAAATTAACCCTCAATTCAAAAATAAAAATTTTTCAAATAAATTTGAAAATCAGAGTAAAAGCGATAGTCGTAATGCTCAGACTTATGCATCTACCATACAGTCCACTCCCGAAGATCTGACTACGTCAGAAAAACATTCTTCAAACTCAGCTGAAACAATCAATTCTTGTTTCACTACTGCGACAAAGAAAGTGCTTCTTGGCACAGCTCTTATCGATATTTATCACTTAGGCACGACATATAAAGCTCGTGGTTTAATTGATCCAGCGTCTGAGTGCACCTTTGTCTCTGAACGCATTCAACGGATACTGAAATTGCCCACTAAGCCGATTTCAGCACAAGTCACGGGACTAAATGGAGTTGTTAGCATCAAGCCGTCAATGATGTCATCATTTTACATCGGTTCTACGCTTTACAGAGATAATCCAGTAGAAGTAATGGCTCTCGTGGTGCCAAAAGTCACTGAAAAATTACCATCTCTTACTTTTGACATCTCTCAATTTGCAAACATGCCTACATTCAAATTTGCTGATCCAAACTTTAATCGAAGCTCTTCCATAGATTTTCTCATTGGAGGAGACATCTACCCCTTAATTCTACTCGGGGGAGTACAAAATAATGTCTTTGGATCCCTTGTAGCCCAAGAGACAATTTTTGGGTGGATTCTCACAGGACCGGTACCTTCTCAGCCAAAAATGCATTCTCTAACAACAGTTGTCTCACATTTCACAGAAATATCTCTGAATGAGCAACTTAAAAAATTTTGGGAAATTGAAGAACCCCCACAGAAAACCGCAGTCTCTAAAGCAGACAAAATTTGTGAAGAAATTTTCACCAAAACTACTAAAAGAAAATCAAATGGCAGATAAATTGTCGATTTACCATTCAAATTAGAATTTCAAAATTCATTGGCTCTCGGCCAATCGAAATTCATTGCTCGAAGTCAATTTCTTCGAAATGAAAAACTTCTGCTCAAAAAGCCTGAGATTAAGACACAATATGACAACGTCATATTAGAATATTTGAAACTCGACCACATGCTCAAAATTGAATCTCAAAACTCTCAAGAGAAAAAATCTCACTATCTCCCACACCATGACGTGCTTAAACCAGAGAGCACGAGCACAAAAATGAGAATTGTATTCAACGCGTCTTGCCTAACTTCAAATTCAAAAAGTCTAAATGACATTTTGTTCACTGGACCAGTTCTTCAGACCGATTTGACTTCACTTATACTCAAGTGGAGATTTTTTAAATTTGGTTTCAACGCGGACATCCAAAAAATGTACCGACAGATTTTGATAAACCCATCCCAAACATCATATCAAAGGATAATTTTTAGGCCGAATCCCGATGATGAACTTGCCGAGTACGAGCTAAAAACCGTTACATTTCTCGCGATTCGCACACTTTTGAAGTTAGCTGATGATGAAGAGCATCTTTTTCCCATGGGTTCTAAAATTTTGCGCGACTCTATGTATGTCGACGACGCATTAGCAGGCGGTCACGATATTACATCAGCGAAAAATAATCGTGATCAACTTAAAAATATTTTACTCTCAGCGGGTTTTGAATTGCGAAAATGGACATCAAATTCAAAAGAACTTCTCATAGATCTTCCTCAAGATCATTTATTGCATGCCGATTTCCTCTCTCTAGAGGACAAAAGCTTAGCTAAAGCTCTGGGAATCCGCTGGAATGCGAAACTTGATTATTTTTATTTTAATGTTCAATCTCTCGAACTTAAGCAAAACTACACAAAAAGGGAAGTTTTATCGACAATCGCAAAATTGTTTGACCCAGCAGGTTGGCTGTCACCAGTTATAGTGACAGCAAAAATAATTATGCAGCAGCTTTGGCTGGAAAAAACTGACTGGAATGAAAATAATAAAATTCAGTCACTCCACAAATGGCAAGCCTTTGTGACAAGCTATGACAAAATTAACTTGATCACAATTCCTCGATGGGTACGTTTTTCTCCCACAGTAAAATCGAATTTCACGCTTTTTCAGACGCATCTGAAAAAGCATACGCTGCAGCAATTTATGTGAGAGTCGAAAAACAAAACGACATATTTTCTCATTTACTTGTCTCAAAGACAAAAGTAGCTCCAGTGAAGACGATATCTTTGCCCAGCTAGAATTATGTGGCGCAGTTTTGCTTGCAAAATTAGTCAACGCTGTAATCCCACAACTGAACCTCGAAAATTGTTATGAAATTTTCAAATGGACTGACTCAACAATTGTGCTCTCTTGGTCACAAAAACCACCATGAACATGGAAAACATTTGTGGCAAATAGAGTCACAACTATTCTAGATAAAGTTGGCATCGAAAGCTGGTCTCATGTCGACACAGACGACAATCCCGCCGACCTAGCAACCCGGGGGCTGCATCCTTCGGACTTAAAAAATAGTGAGCTTTGGTGGAATGGGCCATCGTGGTTAAAACTTCAAAAAACTCAGTGGCCACAAAGTGCACTATCAGTGCAACCGGATACAACATTGCAAATCAAACCTATTAAATTTTTTTTCACTAGCTCGGCGGTGAATGAAAACCTTCTAGAACGTTTCTCTTCGTTGCCCAAAGCATTGCGAGTCATCGCATATATTTTTCGATTTTTTCACCAAACTCGACAACTTGAAAACTCAAACTACCTTTTTCCTTCAAAAAATATCTCTTCGGAAGAGCTCAAGTTTGTAAAAATCAGACTCATAAAAAACTCTCAACAAAGACATTTTCCGAAAGAGTATCAAAATCTTATTAATAAAAAGGCAATTGAAACAAAAAGTCAGTTGCTAACGTTAACTCCCTTTCTAGACAAGGACGGCATTCTAAGAGCAAATGGGCGCTTAGCATCTTCCCCAGCTGTTGACTACAACGAAAGGCATCCTATAATTTTGGCTTATAGCAGTCGTTTTGCTCGCCTGCTGGTAGATTTTATTCGTGAGTTTTGGATACTCAAGCTAAAAAATCTAATTAAAACTTGTATCTACAATTGCAAAATTTGTGTAATTAGCAAAAAGCGATATCACGGTCAAATTATGGCAGCGTTACCTCCCGAACGTGCAACCTTCTCACGCCCCTTTACAAATACTGGTGTTGACTTTGCAGGTCCTTTCGAAATAAAAAGCTTCATGGGCAGATACTGCAAAATCACTAAAGGCTATGCATGTCTCTTCGTATGTTTCGCAACGAAAGCTATACACCTTGAGCCTGTTAGTGATCTTTCATCGTGGGCCTTTTTAGCTGCATTGTCACGATTTGTTTCCCGGAGAGGATGTCCAAACAACATTTACTCGGACAACGGTACGAATTTCGTTGGAGCTGCTGGAATCCTCAAGAAAGACTTCAAGCGATTCATTCAAGCAGCAAAAGACGACGCCGTAAAGAAATATGGTCACCACAATCTCTCATGGCATTTTATTCCAGCCTCAGCGCCTCACATGGGCGGCTTATGGGAAGCAGGCGTGAAATCTTTCAAACGACATTTTCGAAAAATCACCGGACAGCTGAAATACACATTTGAGGAGTTTGCAACATTACTCTCTCGAATAGAAGCGTGCCTCAACTCGAGGCCTCTTAACGCTGCGTCTGAAAACGTGTCTGATCTTGCGGCTCTCACGCCAGGTCATTTCCTGATAGGAGCTCCATTATTATCCCCCGCAGAGCCAGAAAATATATCTACCTCTGTTAGTATTTTGAACCGCTGGCAATAGGTTCAAGCTATGGCTCAAGAATTCTGTCGTCGATGGAAGAATGAATATTTGAAGGAACTGCTCAAGCGTACGAAGTGGAAAGTCCCACAAATTGATCTAAAAATTGGAGACCTCGTAGTCGTGCGTCAAGAACCGCTGTGTCCCACCAAATGGCGATTAGGACGGATAACCAAATATACTTCGGCAGCGATGGACGAGTTCGTGTAGCAGATCTCAAAACTCAATTGGGAGAAATCACTCGGCCAATACATAAACTCGTATTGATTCCGCAATAATTGCATCTTCTCATGAAAATTTCATTCTCATAAACATTTTTCTCATTACAAATTTCACATCAAATCATTCTCAAACCTGAATTTAAACCATCTCTCAATATCTCAATTTCTCAATTCACCATTTTTGGTTATTCAAGTCATCAATTATCATTTTCATCATCATTTATTTTTATCATAATTTTCTCTTCCTCGTCTAGCATGTGGTCCCGTAATGCCAGAGGATTTGATTTTCGGTGCCCTATGTGCAAAGGGAATCATGGGCTACGTAGCTGCGTACGGTTCCGCAGATTGGAGGTCCGCGACAGAGTCAGAGAGGTGCACATCAACCGTCTCTGCAAGAATTGCCTCGCGCATTCGCACTCTACAGAGCGATGCATAAGTGACAACAAGTGCCACATCTGATAAAAAAAGAGGAGCAGCTGGTAGACGCCTCAACCGTCACTTTGAAAATGACAGCTCAAGTGATTGTAGAAGGTAGAAAAGATTTCGTGGTGCGAGCGCTCATCAACCCAAATCAGGACCGGTCCACGATTTCTATGTCCAAAGCCAAAGAAATGGGCATTACTCTGTTTTATACAGCCACACACAAAAAGCATCCCACTTGCCATATCCGGTTGGCTTCTTTTATAAATCCATCGCTTGCAATCACCTCATGCTTTCACGTCATCCATGACAGTCTTGGAACGTTTCCACCGCGTCGGGCTGATAGAACGCCAATTAATATTTTTCATCCGGATTTAATCCTAGCGGATCGCTTTTATTACAAGCCCCTCGAGGTCGATCTCGTCATTGGAGCTGAAATGTATCCGCGAATTATAAAAAACGCTGTGCGTGCCATCCCAGGTGTTCCTCTGGCCCAGTCTACGATATTCGGATGGGCATTCGTTGGCGTCTGCCCTAGAGCAGACTAATATCTATTATTGTCATTTACTCTTTTTCTACTTTTTCGATATTTTCTTATTTTTAATTCCTATTTTCACACTCATGAAGTGTAAATTATATAAAAACAAAAAAACGTAAAAATTTGAAATCGAAATTAAAAATTAAAATGAATTAAAATTTTTTTGAACTAAATCTGTATTTGAAACATGAATTAAAATTTTTTTTGAAACATAAATTAAAATTTTAAAATCCAAAGAATATAAAATTAAAAACTAATATAAGTTATTGTTAAGTAAAAACGTAAATCCATACTTATAAACTCCATACTTAAGCTAACTTTCCTCAAAAATACATAAATGTTAAATTTCAATTTTGTACTTAGGTATTTTCTATTTAATCGAAAACCCCATGATCTCGCACGCTCCCACGTCCGCCCGCTTCTCTTTGTTGCAGTTACTGCAAGGCGGGCAGTATGTTAACGCGTAAACAGAACAACGCGTCAACACTCATATGATTACGCGTAAACTTTAGAAATGCCAAACGGCAACACTTTCCCTCAACTCGTCATTCTCAATTCAGCAAATTAAGACTCAAGTTAGTACGTGTTGCCGTCCCTGTCTCTCCACCCTGACATTGACAAATGACATTGTCAGGTCAGCAGATTTATAAAACACTCGTTTCTAAATCTCCAATTGAACAACAGCGTGTTCTTAATGTTACTTAAAATTTAAAATTTACTTAAAATTAACTTAAAATATAACTTAGTTGCTAAACTTAAAGTTACCTAAATATATACTTAAAACTAAAATCAAAAACCAAGTTTTTTAGTGATTTTTTTCAATCGTTCTGCTGGTGAAAGCAGCAAGAGAACTTGTGCATTTTTTGCTGCACAGCACCCATTATCATCATCATCTGCATCACCATCGTCACCGCCACCAAGGAGAGCACCACGTCGCCGGATTCACCACCATCAGCAGCAGCTTCATCAGCACAACAACAATAACAACAACTGAACCAAGTTATCCCCACAAGGAGCACCCTCCCAATATAAAGGTAATCCTTTCAATTTTTACAAAAAAAAGGAAATTTACGGCCACGCCAAAACAATGTTATTTGTGAAGGTCGATTGTAACGAAACGTATGCATTTTGTAAAATATAATAACACAAATTGACAAAATGCTCATTTTATGGAAAAAGTTTTGACGCAAAATGATTTGTATGCTAGCTCAGACAATGAAGGCAAAGATAACGCCATCATAGCTGTGATTTTTTTGACACCATATAACGCTAACCAATAATAATTCATTTGGAAGGAGCTGATGACCATAAAGAAGTCTGAGGCTGACCATAAAGCATGAGAACAAAAGAACGAACCAAACTTTAAATTGGATCGATGATCTTTGAAGCGCTTTTGGGGTATCAGGCTCTCATACAGCGCCAAAAATTACAGACTTCGGGTCAAAAAATCCTTTATTGGGTGTAAAGACTGTCCAGAATGTTACGTATCGTAATAGGTTTCGCGGAATCCAACTTATCTGAATCGTTGGCAAGACAATAAAAAAGCTAATATTGTCGCCAGCTACATATGACAAATTTTACCACACATAACCTGCCACACGTTAGCAGCGGAAAAAATCGAATGCTGACAACACCGTTGTGGGAAAAAACTAGAGGTTACAACCTTACGTTCTGCATATCACTGACATAGGAATGGACGGGGTCATCCTACATGACAGTGGTGTACAAAAAAATCCATTTTAGGAAATGGTACTTGACATTTTTTACTTCTGCGGTATACTTGACCGTAGTCAGCGTTTGGAAGCTGCAATGCTTAGATTCCTTTTACAGATCTTTTTTCTTTCACACAGGGATCGGTGACTAGAACTCATTTCATCCGTAAAATATACAACTAAAATGAATTTATTTATATAAACGACACATGGGGTAAATTTCATGTGAATGGATTAAGTAGTTTTTGTGAAATGCTGTTTTAAAAATAATTTTTTTTGTGAGGGCCACCCTAAATATGCACCCTAAGTAAAATTTTTAAGCCTCTTAATATAAGAGACACGTGCGGTAAGTTCCATGTGAATCGATTAAGTGGTCTTTGTGAAAATGCTATTTTAAAAAGATTTTTGTATGAGGGCCACCCTAATTATGCACCCTAAATAAAAGTTTTATAGCCTTTGTTCTATTTGAGGCGGTGAGGAATCCAACAAAGCAGAAATCACTAAAATCGGTCCAGCCCTTCTTGAGTTATAAATGATGTAACTAACCCGACTTTGTCTTTTATATAGAGATGTTGAGACTATGGGAAGTGGCCATTGATGCGTAAACGAATCAATCTTCAATCTGCGATTCTGTGAAAATGCATTAAGCGATATTTTTCAAATTTATCACGGTCAGGTTTTTTCATCCAATGCACCTACCCATTACAATTTTTTTTAAAAAAAAGCACCCTGAATATTTTGGTACGATATGGGTTAAAATCAGCGACCTTCTTTTATACGCGTAAAACCCGTATGATATGCGAAAATCATGTGTATTTTAAGGATATCCGAGATTTTTCTGTTATGCGATGTGTACGAATTTTGAAGGCATCCGTGTTCTTTGGGAATAAAATAGTTTGCATGCAGGGTATTAATATCTTGAAAAGAGAAGGTGAGTTTGGGATTTTTCAGCCTGTATTAATATATATATTGAGATGATCAGATGAAGCTGTGAGCGAATATTAAAAATAAAAATTATAGTTCTCAATACGATGCTTTTTTATATGAATTTCACAATTTTTTTGTTCAAATGTTGTTAGTTATTTATAAAATGGTGGAACAATTAAAAATCACCCAATTATATACATAATTATATCATTGTACTTGTTCTGATTTCGATTTCATTTTCTTTTGTTATAAATGAACTTTTCCTGCTTTCTGGGCAGCAAAGTGACTTATGAGAACATCGAAATCTAACTGCCTTACCACCTTAATCGATTATTTATCAACTGGGGGATTTTTTTTCATTTTGATTTAATCGATGCTTCCATGCGTTCAATGGCGTCAAATTAAAAATAATTTTTACCTGCATTTTCTAAACTATTTCACATATGAAATTATAAAATTTTCAAAAACTTCCAAATTTCTAGGCCCCCTCAAAAAACTTGTTCCCGGGAAGGTTCCTCCCTTCACTCCCCCCACTCGTCGGCCCTGTATATATGTACATACCTTGTTTAACATCGGAATATGAAATGGTGTAAAACACCAATTTCACTTCAAAGAAAAAGTCGGCCCAACTCGCCATGAGCTCCAAATCAGTGATGGCATTTGGGTTTTGTGAAAATGTACTGAATCGAGACTTGAAATGTACTTTTTAGAGGCCGAATGTACTTTTTTGGCGTGAACCTCCAATTTTATTAAAATGTACGAAATTTTTGTAAAATTTTCTCAATAACCAAAAAAAAAAAAAAGTCCTCACTTTTGGCATCTCAAAAACCCTAGGAAAATGAGGTATACATATATGAAATTAAATTACAAAAACTACACCTTGCAATTATTTATACAAAAAAAGGTAATTATTATATATCTTCACATTGCAATTTTTTTTTCATTTAATTAAACCGAAAACAGGTAATTATTATAAATTGTTCAATTGTACCGAAAATGTACTGAAAATGTGCTGAAAATTCGCCGAATGTACTAAAAATGTGACAAATGTACCGAATGTACTGAAAACTTGTTAAATGTACTGAATACGATTTTTCAGGACGCAAATGTACCGAAAAAAGTACAAATGTACCGAAAATGCCATCACTGCTCCAAATGTTATTTTTGATCCGGGAAAAATCAATAGGTCTTTCTTTCGTCTTTCTTTTTAACGTAAAATTGGCGAAATACAGCAATGGTATTCATCTAAACACGCAGGTTTGCACAATTGTGCAAATAGGCAGCTTTGCGCGATTTGTTTCATGAATGCCCCTTCGAATAGTCTGTGAATGGTTGCGTAAAAGTGCTAAGTTTTTAAGACTTTGGGATCTCGGTACTCCATTTGACAAAAAAAGGCCAAAATATAAAAAAGGCTAGATGAATTTTTAGAAAAAGCTGAAAAAAAGGCTAGAGGCTAGATGAAATTTTCAAGGCTAAATGGAATTTAAAGAGGCTAAATCTAGCCTCAAAAAGGTCAAAACGGTAAAGCTGGCTACTACAGCTACTAGCCTTCTTAGCTATTTGGCTTGAAGCTTTAAATCAAGTAAAAAGCTTTTCAATAAATAATGAAAATGAAAAAATTTGTAATTTATTATTTTTTTATAATTTTTTTTAGCTGTATTGCACTTTCTCAACATACTCACTCAGACCCTGTGATTGATAATAAAATACTTAGTTGTCATGTCTTTGTTAATACTAATCACCATGCTTTCTTCTTCTTTATTAGCAACAATTCTACTTTATTTACTGCATTATTACTTTACAACGATAAAATATAGAGTGCTTACATTCATAATATCCAATTGTGTACACTTGCGGTAAGTAGAGAACCAAACAGCTAAATTAAAATATCCAAAGCGCGTCCCCTTCCGATAACTAGAGAACACACACCTAAATTAAAAATAACCAAACGGGTCCTTTTGCGGTAAGTAAACAACACACAGCTGAACAAAGTCTTACCGCACTAAAAATATTGTAGCAAAATTGCTTAATGCCAGAAAATGCTCGAAATGAAAATTAAATTATACTGACATTGACCACCATCTAGCGGCACTGACCATAAAACACAATCTAGCGGCTTCTAACATGTTTTCTGTACTATAAATGATAAAGTGTGAGCGTCAGGGGTGGTAACTATCGCTATCTAGAAGATACCGGAAATGACATTCTGGATAACTGTAAATTGTACGACATTATCAACGTCGATAATCGCCATATAGAAGGTACCGGAAACGACATTCTGGACAATGGCGGATGGTTCTAGAAAATGATGACTTTAGTATAAAAGGCAGTCAGCTGAGCAGTCGGCATACAGTTAATGTTGAACAGTTGAACACAGTGGATCTTAAGCAAGACAGTTTAACAGTTGTTTTTAAGTAAGACAGTTGAATTTAAGTACTAAAGTGATACAGTTGATTTTAAGTAACACAGTTGATTTTGATAAAGTGAAACGGTTGTCTATACAGTTTGAATGTAAAGAGGAAATAAACAATTGTTCCGTGTAAAAACTAACGTTTGTGATTTAAATAAACCATTATATAATTAAATAAAATTTGCATTTTTGTTGATTGTTACACAATCCAGTGATCGAACTCAGAGAAGTATAAGAGATCGAAATTATTGTCAAAGGTACAGGAAATTTCGTAACAATATTATACCACACAAATAATAAAATGTAAGGGAACGTTTTGGATCGTGTTCTTATTTTGCGAAGAGTAAAACCAACAGTCTGCAAATACTAGCCGTGTATTATTCGTTTTGGTTAAACCAAAATTCCATACAAGTGCGTGAACCAGCTCAATTTCTAGTTACTTTGAATGAACTTTTTTGTCTTTGCAAAATTTAAGAACAGATGTCGCGCATTGCAAGTAGCTGAGACACATACCTAAAATAATCAGGCAGCATTGCTCGAATTTTTTTTTAGTTTTATTTATTTTTTAAGTATAAAAGTTAATAATTAAAATTAACACTAACTAGGTCTTTATTCAGGAAGCACAACATCCTCAAGTTATGCGGTGAAATCCGATTTCGCAACTTTCTTTGGATTAGACCTGTCGTTGAAAACAGTCGCTCGGATGCGATAGAAATCATTTGAAAACTGAAATACATTTGTACCAATTTTTTTAAATTTGGGTGCAGAACCTCATTACGCCAAAAACTGAGAGGATCTGCATATGTCGCAATATTGGGAAATAGAAAATATCTCTCAATTTCTTCTTTGAAAGTATCGGAGCACAAAGCGGAACAAGGTTCTTCTTCTTCAGATTCCCTAATAATATTTTCACAAACGCTCCATATACCCCGTCTTGTAATTCGTTCAGAACTCGTACTAGGCTGGAACATAACTGTTTGTGAAGAGGTTTCGGAATATAGTGGTAAATTAATTAAATTTGCAAGCCTCTTATTTGCCGTAGAAATAGTAGACTGCAATTGGAATGTTCGTAGTTTATATCGAGGATCAAGCGCCGCACAGTGGCTTGCTTTTCAAAAAAGCGTTGCAAAAATCAATTTTAGTGTGGGTCTGTTTGACAAATTTGATACTCGCATCGAATAGTGAAATGTCTAGAAGTGATAAATTTTAAATTTCAACCCACTCGGATAAGTAGTTTAGTTTTTTACAGTTAGTCAAAGTGGAGACATTTTTTAAGTTTGGAAAAAATTAATTTTTTTGGATAAAAATTTCATGTTTGAGCTGAAAAATTCAACAAATGCTGAGAGAAAAATATATTTTTTTTTTTTTTTTTGTAAAAGCATTATTGGTTTTAATTAAACAAAAAAAAATTAGTCCACCAAATTTTTTTTTTGTTTTTGTTTTTTTTTTTTTTTTTTTTAAACACTGTTTTTAGCGATGTTTTTGAAATTTAATATGAGTTTAAAAATAAACTTCACAAACTTCAAGCTGAGCTTCCACACAAATCATCACTAATTCTTTCTTAACATATCCCCAGAACAAACTAGGCACCGGTGTTAGCCCGTTTGGGTGCTAGAGCGATTTTTATCGACAAAACTGTGGATATAGCACCCTAAGTCCATACGCATATTAGAAATATTAATTCTTAAACCTTTAACTAGAAAACATTTAACTAGGTGTGCAATGCCTATTTCATTGGTCATAGTTCATAATTAAAACCGTTTAAATAAAACTACAGCCACACCCACTTTTTTTAATAGTGGGCGAACCATTGTGTTTTGGTCAAAAACTACCTCTTATAGTTTTTGAATTTATTATATACAATAAGACCCCAACTAAAAACTTTTCTGATTGCACTTATTCTGTTAAAGGTAAAATTCCTGAAATATTAAAATTTACGTGAGGATTACAGGAACAGGTAAAAAGATGTCAAACGATTTGTGTAGAGAAAAACCAAACTAAAATTTTAGAATATGTAAAACGGCAGTTATACAATTTTTTTAATTTTTTGCTAAGAAGAGCATAATTATGAGTATGGAATTTCACCACTGCATGAAACTGGCGTATACAATTCCAGAAGATAGTAGTGATTTAAAGAAGTTTCTTGTAATCAAAGAGGAAATAGCTGATAGGAAGAAAAAAAATTCAAGCTGCGTTTTATGCAGAAATTTGTTTAAAAGTTGATCAACCAAAACAAGGGTTTGGTAATACCAATGATGGAAACACTTCCAGAACATTTTTTGAAAAGGATGAAGTCACAGCGCGAATTACTGGAGTTGATAAAGAGATAATTAAAAGGCTACAAGTCATATTAAACGTTTTATGCTGCAAGGAAAAAGTTCACGCAAAAAACCATGGAGAGTTTGCAACAAGAACTGCTGCTTAAAAAATATCAGCATAAAAAACTTACACATACGGTTCACAAAACTCTTGTCCATGGTGAAAATATAATAGAGTTTCAGCCTTTACCAATTGGTGAACTATCAGAAGAAGCACAGGAATCCAAAAACAAAGATTACAAAAAATACAGATATCTCAACAAGTGCAAGATATCAAGAAAGCGACAAAACCAGGACCATTTTAACATGCTGGCCGCCTTGTCTGACCTAATTATTATATCTCTAAGGCACACCCAATCATCAAAAGAGCTGAAAGAATGTTACTCTCAAGAAATGCTAAGTCTATTATATAGCCATTCAGATACTGTTGATTATTTTGAAAGAAATTAAATTGTTAATTTAAGTAATAAAAAATATTTAGTTTATAAATAAAAAAAAAATAAATATCTCACCAAAATTTAAATTTATTAAATTTTTTTTCTCCGCATTACAATATGTAAGAGGGCTTTGGGCCTGTTTATTATATATATATAAGCATAACCATCAATAAAGAAAAAAAAAAAAAAAATTCGCTTTGAATGTTTTTACAATTTTAGTTTTATATACTAAGCCCAAGCACATTTCTATCACACTTTCCAGCAGTTTTCAATGTCTACTTGCGACAAAAAAAGCATAAATTAAATTTTTACATACATAATATATGTAATTTTTCCTCCCTACAAGAATTCCCTATCATATAAAAAAAAATTATCAAAAAATCTTTATTCGTTCAGAAGTTATGATTTTTGCAATCAAAAAAGTCATATCGTGCCACTGTGCGCCGTTGCTAAATAATAATTTTCCTTTTTTATTCTTTATTTATTGTTGTTTGTTGTGGAATTCTCAACGACTGCATTAATTTGAAGCATGGTACATGGTGTAGACAAATGTTTTTGATTGATTTTGACTCTTTGGGGCACAGGAAAATTTTTTTGTATATATCGGTGTATCGGCAAATAAATGTCGCCGATGTCGATATATCGGAATATACCGATATATCGGTAATCGTATTCGAATCGGTTGCATCCCTAATTAAAATAAAGTCACATAATAAAAACAAAAACAGTTATGAAACAACAAACATTGATCGTTGCTTTGGCTCTGCTTTAATTTTTCCATTTTAATAAAACGTCAAATGGTTTTGTTCTTCACTTTCTATCGTCGATTTTTTTATATGCTCGGAAAGCGGAAGAAAAAACTTTTGTATTACCATCTACGACGCTTTGAAAACAGAAAAGAAAAAAAAATATGTATCATACGAGTTTGCCGGCCATACAGCGAATTTAAAATAGAAGTTTTGACAAACACTGTCATGTCTCCTAGTGGTCAGTAACTGAATTAGTAAAGGTGAAACTTATGCGTTTAATTCACTTCTAGGTTTAACCAAAGCGAATAAAACACTATTTTATTTTGCGACTATTCTTTAAGGCCGTATTTGATAAAATTTACTTATCTTGCTACCAGCAAATCCAATAGCATGATTTTCAATCGTTTTATTATTTCAAATACATACTTCGGCTTGCAGCTTACGGTCGGCTTTAACCAAGTTTAAATGACAAGTTGAGTTACTACTCAAACTTGAATGGGAAAATATTTGGGATATTATTTATAGTCGATATACATCAAGAGGAAAAAATCCCTAGAGCTTTTTTTTAGTTCCATATTTACTGTTTTTTTACTGATATTACACACGTATGAAATACATATGTACAACATACTATGAGCGTCAAAAAAAAGTAAATAGCAGCCAACTAAAAATAAATTTACCAGTTTTGGTACAAATTATGGTGCCATTATAAAGGTGGGGCAATTAAAGCACTTTTCTTATAATTTTCTGGACATTGGTGTTTAACACTTTCACATTGGCATTTATTGTCAGTTCCATTTTATTGTGTTTCGTTATATTTTTGACATATCGTTGTTTTGATTATTTGACCCGTTCAACAACTTCAACATTCGTTTCAAAATTCTGATGAGAACAAAAAATTACGCTAAATAGTGCAGTGGGTTTCAATCCGAAAGCGATAAGTTTTTTTCGCTATTAAATATCAACAACAGTGACTAAACTTCTCGGAAATAAAGTAGCTCGCAACATTGCAGCACATCGTTCAGAGAATTTTTAAGAAATTAAATGCGCTGCAATTAATCAAAGCGCTTATCTTTGTTGAACGGACAATTGAAATGTTATGAAGAGGGCTAAGAAAATTAAGTTCGAAAAAAATGATTTTAAGCGCTTAAATATTCTCCAAAAAAGTACATAATAAGCACGAAAACATGCCTTAAAAAACACAAAGTAAAGCACAAAAACGTATAGAATTTATTTAGAATTTATACCATAGTTATGAACAATCATATATATTTCAAAATTTTCATAAAGAAAATACCTCAAAAATGTGTGTACTACAAATTTTAAAAAAACAGTTCTAATTTTGAAAGTTAAGTTGAATGAATGTATGTTTGTCATGGTTACCAAGTGACCGGAATTGAGCCGACCTGGCCAGGAATTTCATGTCAAAGCCTGGAGCCTGGAAGGAAGTTATAATTCGTCGTTCTCTTCTTTCGTTACCCAAGTCCCCGAGTCGCTATTCAAAAAGTTATCAGCGAGAAAAGATTGTGACATGTTGAGAGAGACACATTGAAAGTGGAAAATTTGGACGTTTTTATACCTAAGTCATCGTCATATTCATACATATTGTTACGAAATTTGCTGTCCCTTTGACAATAATTTCGATCTCTATACTTCTCTGAGTTTGATCACTGGATTGTGTAATAATTATGAAAAACGCAATCTTTATTTAATTATAAAATGGTTTATTTAAATCACAAACGTTAGTTTTTACACAGTACAATTGTTTATTTAATCTTTACATTCAAATTGTATAAGTTAAGGACCACTCTAATACTGGCCTAGTTGGGATCACTCTAATTCGCAATAAGTATTTGCAACTTCAAATATTGCTGATCAAGCGTCTGCGTTATTTCCGTTCTTTGTTTAAGTCAACGAAACGTTGACCATTAAAAAATTCATTAAATTTCAAAAGAAATAAAAATGCTGACTCTTCATACAAAAGCAAATTTAGCTTGTAAGATTTGATTTTGTATTCAGTTCGTTTGCAATGTCCAATTCCAAAAGTCGTTTTAATTAAATAAAAAGTAAAACAAAAATAAAAGTATTTTTAAATAAAAAATAAATATATTAGTTTATTTATCCACATCACACTGGTGGATTTATTAACTGGCCCAACGTGTGTGTTGATTAAGAAGGGCCTAATCCTGTCGGGTTGTTACATAAAACAAGGGACAGGTCATCTTTAAGTCGGAGGATTACAAGTCACGGAGTGGTGCCCTAGTAGAGATATCAAACGGGAGTTCTGATCCGAGGAACAGCCACAACGAAAGAAAAGACTACACCGACAATTGACATCAAAACCCAGGACTTCAGCAGCGGACTCAACTAAACGTAAATTATGCTTTTTATTCTCAGCATATTACTGTAAGTTTTAAAAGAAAGATTACAAAATAATTGAAACAATTTAAATGTAAAGTGAGAAAATAAATTAGGTTTTTAAGAAAAAAATTAAACGCTATAAAAGCTATAAAATTAAAAAAAAAGTTAATCTAAAGAAATTTACTTATAAAGGAGAAAGAAAAGAAACGAGTGTTAGTTAAGAAAAACATACTCTATAGAAATTCAAAACAAAAAAAAAAAAATTGTTTTTGTTTGCGTTTTAGTTAAGATTAAAATATCTTATACAGTAGAACCTCACAAAGGTTAAGTAGTTTGTTTTTGGGGTGCTTAATGTTTATGAATTATTAACTTTTTAAAGACACTAATGCAATTTCAAAAATAAAACAGTCCATGTGTCTATATATGTGTATTTACATAGGTACATACATGTTTTATATTTTTTTAAAATGCAGCATTTTTTGGCGATTAATAACCGATTTTGTTTACGTGCTGCTGACATTGTTGCGATCACATCGAAATAAAAAACTAAATGTAGCCAAACAGTTCAAATTCATCTGTGAACATAGCAACCGATATGTATGTACATATAAATTTGCAGGAAATTTATAACGGTAAAGACCGATTGTATTTGCATTTCATCGTTTTGACATACAAGTAAGTCAAATTTATGTTAGAAATAGAAAACTAAGCAAAAAACAAAAATGATTCAAAAAAGTTAAGAAAAAAATTAACTTTTTAGAGACGAGTGTGTTGATTGAATTTAGGTGAATTTAGCTCATGGAAGAAAAGTGTGGACAGAATTTTAGCAATTTATGAACACCTAAAAGGTAGTCCCAAATATTACGGAATACTCAGTGTCATAAGAAACAAAATAGCTGGTCAGGCCGATATTGCACTCGAATCGTACAATACTCCTTTAAATTGGAGCAAAATATCAAAATGTCTTACTTTACACTACGGGGACAAAAGAGACATTGGCTCACTTGAGTATCAAATGACCACTCTAATCCAAGGTAACAAATCAGTGCAAGATTTTCACCATGACGTTTATCAGCACCTTTCGTTAATTCTAAACAAACTTTCATGCATGGATATTGGTAACGAATCACTCAATAATATGACTCAATCCTACCGCGCCAAAGCGTTAGACACGTTTGTTAGAGAACTAACAGGAGACTTACTAAGGCTGCTAAGCATGAGGGAACCGGTTGACTTACCGCAAGTCCTTCACTTATGCCTTAAACTACAAAATATCGACTACAGAACACAATACGCCAATAATAGGCAAACCAATGGTAAAACCATTAATTCACCTATGCACCATAAAATTAATTACCAACCCATTCAATCAAATTTAAAACCTATTCCAGCACCCCGAAACTTTTGTCCGGAGTTATCCCATAGTCCCCAAGTTTTTCCTAGACAAAACTTTTTAATACAACACGGACAAAACTACAAACAATACCCTTATCGAGGACATTTTAATCCAAATCCATTTTAATCCAAACTCCTATCAAGGACAACAACAACAAAATTTTTCAAGCCAACCTACGCTACCACCAAGACCTCAACCGCGCGCTGAGCCAATGGATGTCGATAAAAGTATCCATTCCAGACAAATTAATTACGCAAATCATCCGCAAAATTACCAACCTTACGATCAAAAACGAATGAAATTCCCGCCACCACAGCAACTTCAACCGCCGCATAAGCAACAAAGAGTTTTTAATACCGTTGGTAATGAACAGGAAATAACAGAGGTAGAAGTCCAACAAATTGAACAACAACCTGATTGCGTAGAACCGCCCTTACAAGAATACATAGAATCTGTTGGTAATCCCAATTACGACCAAACTGAGGAAGTCCAATGTAGCTATTGTTTAGATTAAATCACTCTTCGTTGCCATATTTTGAACACCAAAAAGGAAACGGAGAAATTATAAAATTTTTAGTAGATACAGGGTCAAATAAAAATTATGTTCACCCACGTCATATAAAAAATCCAATTTTGAACGAAAAACCATTCTTTGCAAAATCTGTTTGCGGAAATGTTAAAATAACCCATCATGCCAATGTGCAATTATTTCCAAAAAGCGACATAATTAAATTCTTTTTACTACCAAGCCTTATTTCATTTGACGGTATTATTGGGAACGATACAATGCGTAATCTTAATGCCGTAATTTACACTAAGCAAAACTATATGGTAATCGATTCCGATGTAACGATTCACTTAAAACAGTGCCTTTCAGAGCACGGTAACAATATAAAACTACGTACGTCTCATTTATCAGAACACCAAAATCTTCATATTTCTAATTTACTTCAAAAATGTCCCAAGCTATTTTCAGACCCTAATAAAAAATTAACTTTCGTAACAAAAGTTCAAGGCGAAATTCGAACTATTACAGATCAACCTGTTTATTCGAGAAGCTATCCATATCCTATGGCCTTAAAAGACGAAATTGACAATCAAATAAAAGAATTACTTCAAGACAACATTATAAGACCCTCCAATTCTCCATACAATTCACCATCATATTGGCAGGAGATGTTATGTTTACATTGACGATGTAATTATATTCGGAAAAGACGAAAGAGAACACTTCGATAACCTTGAAAAAGTATTTCACACTTTAGAAAAGGCTAATTCTTAAGTTCAACTCGACAAGTGCGAGTTCATGCAAACAGAAGTTGAATTCTTAGGGTTTATAATAAGCACCGAAGGTATAAAGCCAAACACAAAAAAAGTACAAGCAATAGCAGATTTTCCTCAACCAAAAACCCTCAAAGACTTACGATCATTTCTAGGAATGGCAGGATACTACAGAAGATTTGTAAAGGACTTTGCTAAGCTAGCAAAACCCCTGGCATCCCTTTTGAGTGGGGAGGATGGAAGCGTGTCTAAACAAGCCTCCAAGAACAAATTGGTAAAATTAGGAAAAGAAGAAATAGATGCTTTCAATAGTCTCAAAAACACACTTATGTCAAAAGAAGTAGTTTTATCACATCCCAACTTTGAGAAAGACTTTGAACTGACCACAGACGCTTCCGATTTTGCAATTGGATCCGTCCTTTATCACGAACTTTGAATAAAACAGAGGAAGCCTATGCAACAAATGAAAAAGAAATGTTGGCCATAATATGGTCATTAAATTCGTTGCGTAACTATCTATATGGGTCAAGAAAAGTCAAAATTTATACTGATCATCAGCCCTTGACCTATGCATTAAGCAACAAAAATACCAATCATAAACTCAAGAGATGGAAGGCTATCCTTGAAGAATATAATTATCAGTTTCAATATAAACCTGGTAGGGAAAACGTAGTAGCCGACTGTTTATCTAGACCTCTTATAAATGGAGAAATAAATTCTTTAACACCAACGATTCATAGCGACCAAAGTTCAGGCTATAATTTGATACCTGCAATAGAGGCACCTGTAAATGTATTTCGTAATCAATTGGTTATAAAACCAGGCGATAAAGAAAGTTATGAAGTCAAAATAATGTTCAATTGTTACTCGAGGCACACAATAGCTAAGCAGAGCTTCGTAAGAGAAGATTTGATTCAAATTTTCAAGAACCACCTTAATCCAAATTTAATTAATGGTCTATGTACTACGGAACCACTTATGGGTTGCATTCAGGAATTTTACCCTCAACATTTCAAAGACTACCAGATACAATTCACACAGACTATAGTTGAAGACATAGAAAATATCGAACTACAAAAAGAAATAATTTGTCAAGAACACCGTAGAGCACACAGAAATGCTAAAGAAAATCGAGTTCAAATTTTACAAAAATACTTCTTCCCGAATATGTCAGCCAAAATAAAAGAAATGGTAAATAATTGTAGCACGTGCAAAGAGAACAAATACGAACGTCATCCCAACAATATAGAAATCCAACCAACACCTATTTCAAGTCACCCGGGACATATCTTACATATCGACATTTTCTCAGCTGAGAAATTTCTCGTTTTGACAGCCATTGACAAATTTAGCAAATATGCGGTAACGAAAATAATACACATTAAAAGACCGTTACAGGACATATTGTTTTACTTCGGTGTGCCCCAAATGATAATTGTCGACAACGAAAAAGCTCTTATTTCTGCCTCGATTATGTCCATGTTTGAAGACGACTTTAAGATTAAGGTCTATAGAACGCCACCTTACAAAAGCGAAGTCCACGGTCAAGTTGAGCGCTTTCATTCCACCCTCTGAAAGATAATGAGATGCCTAAAAGCGGACGGACTTAGACGCACGTTTGAGGAACTACTCGAGAGAGCTGTGAACGAGTACAAGAAATTAAGAAATTAAGAACTCAGAATATTGAAAGGCTAAAAGAAAAGCAAAGACAGGAGTTGGAGTACCATAATAGAAAGAACTCGAAAATTAAAAACTATTTACCTGGAGATGAAATTTATGTCAAACACAACAAAAGAATAGGGTCCAAGCTGACAATTAGATACCGAAAAGAAGTTGTCAAAGAAAATAGAAATACTACAGTTATTACAAAGTCAGGAAAAATAGTTTACAAAAGTAATATAAGAAATTAAATTTCTGTTTCAGATACAGCCTCCAGGGTGCAAAATGCGAAATTCAAATTCTAGATTTTTCCAATTCACAAATAGTACCAATCAGCACTGGACAGGCTAGGATACAGAATGGAAACTTTAAACTTATTCATGTGATTGATTTAGACGGCTACGAAAAAACAATCAACAAACTACTCACCATAATCAGTGACGATAGCAACCACTCACTTTATCCTTACATAAAATATGAAATAGTACAGATTGAAACATTGATACGACATTTGAGGCCGAGAAAATTAAGGAGATCGCATAACTTTATTGGGTCAGCCTGGAAGTGGATCGCGGGGAGCCCTGATCATGAAGACTACGTAACGATTCAGGACAAAACAAATAATATTCTAGAAAACAATAACCAACAGGTCATTATTAACAATTTGTATAGAGAAAGGATAAATAATATTACGAAAGTTTCCAATGCAATAGGAAAACAACTAAAAATCAATAGTGTAGTAAAAGATGAATTTATGTCAAGCATTCAGTACAAAGTAAAAATTATTAAAGAGGAATTAGAAAACATTAATCACGCAATTCACTGGGCTAAGGCCGGCATAATAAACTCTCTGATACTTTCCGAAAAGGAAATACAGCTATCTATCAGTACTCTAGATAAGGAAAAAATTCCATTCGAAACAATAGAAGAAGCACTGAATTTGTCAGAAATAAAAATAATATCTAACTCGATTTCAATTCTCTATATTGTTAATATTCCTATAACTAGCACTAAAATTTATGAAACCATTATTCTAAAACCTGTTAAAAGATTTGATAATTTAGCAACCGATCTTCAATCGGAAAAATATTAAAATGTAAAAATGAGATTTTTGGCATAAGCAAAGATTGTAAAATTTATAAAAACTTTTCTTTGCGTAAAGATCAAAATCTTATTGATCTTGCAAATTCGAGTTGTATTTTAAATATTTTAAGCAGTAAACAATCCATATGTAATGTTAAGAACAGTCAGCATTTGCCCGTTATTGAAGAAATATCCCCAGGGATTATTTTGTTAAACAAATTTATTGGAACAGTAAAAATAGATAAGGAACAGCAGGTCCTTAATGGAACCTTCTTATTAAAATTTAACAATGTAACAATTTACATTAACGGAAAATCATATGTGACAAGCGAAGTTTCTACTTACCAACTCTTACCTGCAATACTTCAGCTAACTCCTGAAGAAAAAGAACGTAGGCAGCTTCTTTCCCTTCAGATGATGGAGGAATTGAATATTAATAATACCAAGACAATATCATATTTAAAAATGGAAGCGACGATTCATCAATACCCCACACACGGACTAATAACTGGTATTATGATAGCAATCATAATTATATTTCGGACAAATAGACGAAGCAAGGTCAAAATAATTGTAACAAAATTGACTACGGAACGAATTCAAAGAGACGGCGTACCAAATCAAATTATGTTGGACGTACCGAATACGAATACGAGACAGGTACCAATTGTAAGCCAACAGGTCGCGAAACCAATAAGGTTTAACGATGTGCCATTCTTCTAAACGATTGAGGACAATCGATTTTAAAGGGTGAAGAGTTAAGGACCATTCTAATACTGGCTTAGTTGGGATCACTCTAATTTGCAATAAGTAATTGCAACTTCAAATATTGCTGATCAAGCGTCTGCAATATTTCCGTTCTTTGTTTAAGTCAACGAAACGTTGACCATTAAAAATTCATTAAATTTCAAAGGAAATAAAAATGCTGACTCTTCATACAAAAGCAAATTTAGCTTGTAAGATTTGATTTTGTATTCAGTTCGTTTGCAATGTCCAATTCCAAAAGTCGTTTTAATTAAATAAAAAGTAAAACAAAAATAAAAGTATTTTTAAATAAAAATATTAGTTTATTTATCCACATGACACTGGTGGCTGTATCACTTTAGTACTTAAATTCAAATGTTCTCACTTAAGATCCACTGTGTTCAACTGTTCAATATCAACTGTGTGTCTGCGGCTCATATGACAGCCTTTTATACTAAAGTCATCCTTTTCTAGACCATCTGCCATTATCCAGAATGTCGTTTCCGGTACTTTCTATATGGCAATTATCGACGTTGATAATGTCGTACCATCCGCCATTATCCATAATGTCGTTTCCAGTGCCTTCTAGATAGCGATTATCGACGTTGATAATGTCGTACCATCCGCCATTATCCAGAATGTCGTTTCCAGTGCCTTCCAGATAGCGATTATCGACGTTGATAATTTCGTACAACTTTATCATTTATAGTACAGAAAACATGCTAAATGCCGCTAGATGGTGTTATTTTTCTACGGTCAGTGATGCTAGCTAGTACAGAAACCACTCGAAATACCGCTAGATGGTGCTATTTTTCTACGGTCAGTGATGCTAGCTAGTATCGTCTAATTTTTATTTCGAGAATTTCATGGCATAAAGCAAATTTTGCTACACTGCCCTCCGCTTAAACTTGCTTGTCCCGAACAAGAGTCTCTCCATATCTAGTATAACGTGCCAGCCTTTCGATATGGACTACCTTTAATTTACCTTTGTTGTGGGGTATTTTTGGATTCGATACACAACATCATTAATCCTTGTGACGATCTGGTAAGGTCCCTCCCAATGAGTCTGTAATTTAAGAGACAAGCCTCGTTTTCATTGTGGGTTGTGTAGTAGCACTAATTGACCTTCTTTGAACCCTTCAGTATTTGCTCGCAGGTCATACCGAGCTTTCATCTTGTCGCTAGCCAATTGAGTACGTCTCCTGATGAGCTCGTGTATATCTGCTAGTTCTTCTCTTTTCTGCGATGTGTAATCGTCAGCATTGGTCGTTTCTGGGACAGCGCTTACTCCGTACTTCAAATCTGCTGGAAGCCTTAAGTCCGTACCAAAAATGGCTTTTGCTGGCGTGACTGTAGTGGTATCGTGTATTGACGAACGATAAACCATCAGAAACATTGGTAGATGCTCATCCCAAATTTTTTGTCCTTTGTCAACAACCTTTTTCAGATGCTCCTCTAGAGTACGGTTGAACCTTTCGACCATGCCATCGGACTGAGGATGCAATGCTGTGGTACGTGTCTTCTGTATTCCAAGCATTTCACAAACCTCCTTAAAAAGTGCCGACTCAAAATTTCGTCCTTGGTCGGAATGCAACTCAAGTGGAGCTCCATATCGGCAAATCCATTATTGATGAAAATGTCTGCCACTGTTTTTGCTTCTTGATTGGGAATGGGATATACTTCTGGCCACTTACTGAAGTAATCAATTACCACAAGGATGTATTTATTTCCTGCATTGCTAATTGGAAAAGGTCCCGCTATATCCATGGCTATCCTCTCAAAGGGAGCTCCAACGTTATACTGATGCATTTTTCCATGAGTGCTGTGCCTTTAGCAATTGCACATTGGTCACAACGGCGGATCCAGTCAGCAACTGTTTCTTGGCATCCAACCCAATAAAACCGTTTCTTTATTTTCTCTGTGGTTTTTGTTACGCCCAGATGTCCACCACTCGATCCATTGTGATAATCCTCAATTATTTCCTTAAATTTTTCCTTTGGAATAACCAGCAGTTTTGAGCGAATTTTACCATCCTCGCTTTCCCAGATTCGGTAGAGGCAACCATCATGCAACTCCAAACTTTGCCATTGCGCCCAGTATGCTTTACAGATTTGGCTTTCACTTGATATTTCTTGCCATGCCGGTTTCCTACCCAGCTCCTTATACTTAATTATAGTTGCCAAATCTGTATCACTGCGCTGGTCCCGTTGTAACTACTCTTTTGTCCACTTTTCTTCAGGTAAAACGTTCAAAAGACGCACATCAATTGTTTCAGCTTTACTTTCCATTCGTGAACAATAACCGCAGTCAATTTTACATGGACGACGGGAAAGTTCATCCGCATTTCCATGCTGGCTTCCTTTGCGATGTTCTATGGTAAAATCATAGCTCTGCAAACGCTCTATCCACCGTGCGATTTGATCTTCTGGATCCTTGAATTGGAGTAGCCACCTTAATGCCGCATGGTCTGTCCTCAGGAGAAAGTGCTGTCCATAACAAAACGTCTGTAGTAAGTGCATAGGCCCAGAAAACTTCGCAACTTATGAAGATTAGATGGTCGTGGCCAATTTTTCACAGCTTTTATTTTATCCTCATCTGTGTGTATTCCTTCTGACGTAACCTTGTGCCCCAGATACTTGACTTCAAATACTTCCTCCAGATTTTTCAAGTGGTCATCAAAATCTTTTCCCATGATGATTATGTCATCGAGATACACTAAACAGGTCTTCCAATGTAGTCCTTTGAGCACTCGTTCCATTAACCGCTCAAACGTAGCTGGAGCATTACAAAGATCAAACGGCATGACGTTAAACTGCCATAGACCATTCCCAATACTAAAGGCAGTTTTCTCTTTGTCTTTTTCATCTATTTCCACCTGCCAATATCCACTTTGTAAGTCCAGGGTGGAAAACCAAAATCATCGATTCTGGGTGACGGGTAGCTGTCTTTTTTGGTGACGTCATTTAATTTTCTGTAATCCACACAGAATCGCATACTTCCGTCCTTTTTCTTGACAAGCACGACCGGTGAACTCCACGGGCTTTCTGATGGTGCAATGACCTTTTCTCGCGCCATATCCTCTATAAGGCCCGTTACTTCCTCTCTCTTAGCGAGTGCTAGTCTCCTTGGTGGTTGACGAATTGGCTGAAAATCACCTGTATCAATGCGATGTTTGACAACTGATGTTCGGCCATTATTTTCTCTTTTGAACGCGAATATCCGCCAATGCTTTTGCAGAAACCTTTTTGCTTTATTTTTGTTCTGGGCAGACAACTCCTTCGTCCATTCTTTCGTCAATACTTCCAAGGCCGATGATTTTGTTAAAGCTGTACCTTTTGTGTCCTGCTGGTCATTTTCACAATTTTCTCACATTGCGCTATTAGTTCACCTTTTTGCATCCATTTTGGCTTATTTGTTGGATTCTAAATTCGTACTGGTATTTTGCTGTCCGCTCTTGTTTTTACAAGGGTCTTTCCAATAATCAGGTCTTTCTTAAAATTTTTCTTATCTGCTTCCACTACCCACAGATGGCTTGTCCCACAGTCCTCACTTCTTGTAGCCCAAATAATTTCTTCGATGTTGGGTTCAATTCGACAGCGCTCACTTATGTAGACTCTTGTAATTGTTAATTTTTGTCCACAGCCAACGTCTAAAGGCAACTTTACATTGGCATATCTTAACGTCTTTTTCTTAAGATCCAAAGTGAACCCATGTCGAATCATGAAGTCCACGCCAATGATAACGCCATCGGTGATGTTTGCAATAATAAAATAATGTTCCACAGTTCTGTTGCCGATAAGAATACTCGCTCTAACGTTTCCTACTATTTGCGCAATTTCTCCTGTCGCTGTTCTCAATTGGATCCCATTTAATTGCATTACACGTCGTCTATTAAATAAATCTGTCCTCACAATTGAGTGCGATGCACCTGTATCCAAAGTTAGCTCACATGGTCTTTCGTTGATTTTTCCACCGATGCACAGAGGGGTATTTGAACTCAAAACGCGGTCAAAGTAGATATTTAAATTTTTAAA
Source organism: Meiosimyza platycephala (assembly GCA_963662105.1). NCBI lineage: Eukaryota > Metazoa > Arthropoda > Insecta > Diptera > Lauxaniidae > Meiosimyza > Meiosimyza platycephala. The sequence continues at coordinate 50,985,035 of OY759210.1, forward strand.
ATGCCATAAAATTACGAATTCTATTCTGTAGCTGAATTGCTTCGACATCATATGGCAGTAGTGTCATCCTGTGACACGTTACGCCCATTGGAGTCGAAACTTTTTCGTAGACATTTAACGTATATAACGATTTTCGAAACGCTTTGTTTGGCTATTTATTTTGTTTTTGCATTTTGTTTTTTGCCTAATGAATATGGACGTCCAGGGTATGTATTGCATCTGAAGGATAAATATTTGCTATGCATTAATACATGTAAGCATCAAATTTCCTCAAACTAATTGTAATAAAAAACATTATTTTGGAATAAAAAGATATTTTTCTTATGTTGTCAGTGTTTGTCCAAAAAAAATTTTTGGTCTGACATCAAGTCTCAGGTGTCTACTATATATATAAAAAAAAATTGTGCCAATTTGCGCCTTTTATTATTACGACCTTTTTCTTTGGTCTAACTGTGAATTTACGATTTTTATGAACTTTACTTAACGGCGTATTTTCTTCACAAAACAAGGTAAATACTTCAAGATAATGACTAACAGCCAACTATTTAACTACATGAAGGAGAGTGCGGAGCGTTCGATCGAAGAAAAGATAGATTATTTGCAAAATCGTTTGTCAAAAATAAAAGTTGTTCAGTAGAAAACTCCAGGTATTTAATAATTTAGAAGTAAGAAAAGAAGAATATCCTCCAACATTTAAATTTAGATTATCTGTGCTTCATGCAAGAATCAGACTTTTTGAATCAATATTGCACCTACATATCTTATAAATTACCTGTACAAAAGTGGCAATGTGGAACAGAAGCAGACAAATTGATTGTAAAAGAAACAAAAATACTCATACAATATTGCTTTAAAGAAGAAATGTCGTTGTTGGTCTATGTTCCCAAACGATGGCAACAGTTCTGGAAAAATTTTTGCTGATCCTGAGACTGCAGCCAAAATTGACTTAATTAAAAGATTAAAAATAATTCTTAAAATCATTGCAAGTGGACATGAAATAGAAACAAGAAAATTGGAAATATTTACGCAGAAACTGCAAAGTTATACGTAACTAAATATAGGTGGCATCCGATGACGCCAATAATGCATAAAATATTGATTCATGCACCCATAATAGTCAATCATACGTTAGTACCAATTGGCCAGTTATCTGAAGAAGCGGCTGAAGCCCGCAACTAACATTTTCGTCAGTACAGCAAGATTTTGCAAGAAAATTTTCAAGAATATATTGCAATCTTGATATAATAAATAGGCTGCTGTTAACTTCTGACCCGCTGCTACCATTTGAGCGGCCTACAGAAAAAAATAGGATTTTCTAAAGAAGCCTCAGAGTTTTTTTTCCAACAAAAGCATTGCCATCGTTTTCGTCGCAAACGGAAAACATTTCCTATAAAGAGAGGGCTGCCTCTGCGGAGGTCAATTCCGATTCTGGTGAAGAACTTTAATTTTTTGTTTCATTTCTAACTTATTTTTCGAAGTTATATCTATTTTTAATTTATTACGTTAATGTACTTGGATTGATGTTTTTATTTTTATCACTACGTTGTATTAAAAACCAGTGAATTTTCTGCCAAACCTTACTTTAAAATTATGAATATCCAATTTTAATATTCAGAATTAATTTAGAATCACTTATCAGGACTTTTTCACTGAAAAAAATCAAAACCCTAATTTTGGCCGCATTTAGAACTCAAATACCCCCCTGTGCGATGGTAAGGCTGTTGAAATTTCGGCGGAGCTTCGAAACTAAGACTGTGGGGCAATCATAAGTGAGAGTCAGCTCACGTCCTGCTGTACTGACTCTCTTTAGTTTAACGACTGCTGTTCGTTATCATTTTCGCCATCGTTCACCGTTCACTTGATTCCAATATTTCTTCTTGGTGAACGCGATGCGGAACGTTTACGACGTGATTTGCAGTCACGTGCCAATTGTCCCTGCTTGCCACAGTTATAACAATTTGCGCTGAAGCTTCTGCTGCCGAACGACGAATTTTTTTCTCAGCCTCCACCTCCATCCGACGAGTTTTTAATGATTGGCGGCATGTCAACGCAATCGTCTCCTGTGTGAGGGCAACCGTTACTGTTTCATTAAATGTTGTCTTCGGGTTCCTCATTGTCTCGCGTTTGGTCTCTGAGTCACGTATGCCGTCAATAAACGCCTCTATTTTGAATTTTTCAGCTACGACACTTAACTCGTCAGGATAGGAAAGGTGTGCCAATCGTTCAATATCTGCAGCATACTCCTGCAAGGACTCACCAGATTTCTGGATACGACTTTTCAACTCCAGTCTGTGAATCTGCTTCATGTGGTCACTGCCATATTTTTGCTGTAAGGCATCCATCACCGCCTTGTAATTCTTTTGTTCCGCCACTGGAACCGTTTGTAATACTTCTGCAGCTGCGCCTTTTAATGCCACAATTAGCGCTGCTGCTGCGCTATCGTTATCCCAACGATTATGAGTAGATGTTGTTTCGAACTGGAGCTTGAAAACACTAAATGGCGTTGTTCCATCGTACGTGGGTGCCTTAAGCCTCTCTGCGCTGATTTCTCTTATCACTTGAGTGGTTGTCCAACTGTTGAATCCTTTTGTTAACGCCTTCAACATTATTTTGAACTTTTTCAAGATTATTTTGAACTTTTTCAAACTTATCTTGGGCTTTTTCTTTGAATGATTCAACGTCGTCTCGTAACTCAATCACTTTTGCATCGAGGCCATTTACCATTTTGGCAACCTCCGTTCGAACAGCCTAGGGGATCTGCGTCGCGCTCTGACTCAACCTCTGATTAATCTGTAGCGTGTTCTGACTAATTTCTTCCCGAACGGTCTGATTTGTAGCGCGTTCTGACTAATTTCTCCCCGATTCGTCTGGATTTGCAGCACGTCCTGACTTAAGCTCTGACCAATTTCTTCCCGAATGGCCTGGCTATTGTTATTCATCTGCAGCGAAAAAAAAAGTTGAATGAGGTTGAAAGTCTCAAAAAAAGTTGAATATATCTAAAAAATTGAATGAGGTCGAAAAAAGTTGAATGAGTTTGACAAAGTCGGAAAAATATGGAAAATGTTGAAAGAGGGTAAAAAAAGTTGAAAGTACCACGCCCACTGATGCAATCCCGTCGAAGTCCATTTAATTTCAGAGTTTTTACGAATCGACATATCTATACCAAATTTAAAAAAAGATAACTCTCATAGCACACTAAATATAACACAAAACGTTTTTTGCTTGTATGGGGGTACCACGCCCACTGATTCAATCCCGTCGAAATCCAATTAATTTTAAAGCTTATAGTAACCGACATCTCTATACCAAATTTCATTAGGATTACTCGTACAGTTCACCAAATATTGCACAAAACGGTTTTTGCTTGCATGGGAGGTGCCACGCTCACTAACAAAATCGTGTCGAACTCCATATAATTTCAAAGCTTATAGTAATCGACATCTCTATACAAAATTTTATTAGGACTACTCTTATAGTTCAACAAATATTACACAACACGTTTTTTGCTTATTTGGGAGGTGCCACGCCCAGTGAAGCAATCCCGTCGAAATACATTTAATTTCAAAGCTCATAGTAACCGACGCCTCCTCACCAAATTTTAAGAAGATTACTCTCATAGCACCCTAAATATAACATTTAACGCTCTTTTCTTGTATGGGAGGTGCCACGCCCACATGTGCTATTGCGCCAATTTTTGGTTAAAAAATACCTTATAGCAAGTAGACCTACCATGCTAAATTTCATATCGACTGCATTGTTAGTTCTCCTATTATAACGTTTATAAATATTTTGGGCTGTGCCACGCCCTTCAACGAGTTTTGCCAGTATAGTGACATAGCATGTTATAATGAATGCTTTTGGTGGTAGTATTTATAAAATTTCTATGAAAATCGTCAGTGCCGTTTTTGTGTAATATTGAATCAAAATTTTCAATTATTGAAAAGTGACACGCCCACTTTTCCGATTCCGCCCACTTTTAGTAAAATTTAAGATCTTTATGATCTGCATCTGTGTACCAAATTTTATTACAATATCTTGAATGGTTTTCGAGATATGACGTTATGAAAATATAAGTTTTGGGCTGTGCCACGCCCCTCCAGAAGTCTTTGGTAAGTTTAATCCCAGCTTAATCCTAATTTTGTTTACATATGTACCTAACCCCCAAGTTTCATCAAAATCGCTGCATCCGTTTTGGAAATAAGGTCTGAAAATATAAATATAAATAAATAAATATATATATAATATAAATATATATATATATATATATATATATATATAAATACATACAATTATTGCTCGTTTGATAATAGTAGATAATGATAATAATAGAGTTTAGCTACTACAGCTACTAGCCTTCTTAACTATTTGGCTTGAAGCTTTAAATCAAGTAAAAAGCTTTTTTAATAAATAATGGAAATGAAAAAAAGTTGTAATATATTATTTTTTTTAAATTTTTTTTTTTAACTGTACCGCACTTTCTCAACATACTCACTCAGACCATGTGATTGATAATTAAATAATTATTTGTAATGTCAACATGCTTTCTTCTTCTTTATTAGTAACAATTCTATTTATTACTTTATTTACTACATTATTACTTTACAATGATAAAATACAGAGTGCTTACATTCATAATATCCAATCGTGTACTCTTGCGGTAAGTAGAGAACCAAACAGCTAAATTAAAATATCCAAAGCGCGTCCCCTTCCGATAACTAGGGAACACTCAGCTAAATTAAAAATAACCAAACGCGCTCTTTTGCGGTAAGTAGACAGCACACAGCTGAATTAAGTCTTACCACACTAAAAATATTATACCACACAAATAATAAAATATAAGGGAACGTATTGGATCGTGTTCTTATTTTGCGAAGAGTAAAACAAACAGTCTGCGAATACTAGCCGTGATTTATTCGTTTTGATTATTCGTTTTGATTATTCGTTTTGATGATTCGTTGTCCAAAATGTTTTACTTGTTTTAGTTTCATCAGGTGAGACTGTTCAAAAAGTCGAACAATGGCGGTTGGGCACAATTTAGCTTATACATATTGTTGTTACAAGTAATTTTCCCGTCCTGGGAAAACACTTTGTAATCTGGTTGAAAATCGTATCTGGAAATATATAAAAGTTTATTTAGAATATTAGGATACTTACCAGTATACCTTATTTCTTTGTGTCTTTTACCCAAAAATAAAAGAACTGCGTTTACTTTACATCACCAGAACTAACTCTGTTTTTAATCTTTCATTTCATTTTGTTTAACACCTACGATACAGATAATTACAATAACAAATTACATGCTAAAATAATTACTTAGGAATACAATAACAAAACTTATTCTACTTTACCAATTTTTGGCCAACAAATATTTGGCCTTCAATTCGTTATTTTACTTATGCAAAAATTACATAAGTCTTATTTAATTCACCAAAGTGGTGAGGTCGGCATATTTCCGGGTTTCACACCTGGCTTTTGCTTGCTGTTTTGTTGTTGCATTTAAGTGCTTGGTGTTATCATTCTTGTTAGTTCTTAACAAGCAGAACTTGCACATAGCAACTTAAATTTATCAAAAAACAACAAATACCCAAAAGTGTGCTGCAATTATTATTGGATGATGTTAAGCATCATCCCAAAAATATGCCATAATATGTTATTTGTTTAAATAACATATCATGTGTGGTAAAAACCCACAACAATATAATAATAATAATAATAATAAAACATTATTTAATCGAACTTACAGTCATTAAGCAAAGACCAATATTGTAAATTTTTACTTATTGATCAATGCTATTTTTCAACAAACATGACAAAGATAACAAATGGAACAATTTTAACCTGGTAATTGGTGACATGTTTCGGCTATTACCAAAAGCCTAAAAGCCTAAAGTCATGCTATTACCAATAGCCTCATCAGACCAGTTTGGTTAATTCTGTACATGGACTCGAACCCCTGACCGTTCATGCATTGCAATTGCATATTTTGCGACGGCCGCTCTAACACTTTGCTTACTGACTGTAAGTTCGATTAAATAATGTTTAATTATAAAAATAATCAGTCGCTAAAATCAACTTTCTTAAACCATATGGAGAGCACGCCAAATTTCAAAAATATGTGGGTGGCAACACCACAATTTCGAAAAATAAATCATAGCATGACTTTAGGCCGACGGTCTAACGGCTATGGCAGCAAGCGAGAAAGTAACAAAAGATGACAAATGGAATATGCGCACTCTGTACACCTCATGACAAGTCCCTCAGTAGCTCAAGTGTTAGAGCGGCCGTCGCAAAATATGCAATTGCAATGCATGAACGGTCAGGGGTTCGAGTCCATGTACAGAATTAACCAAACTGGTCTGATGAGGCTATTGGTAATAGCCGAAACACGTCACCAATTACCAGGTTAAAATTGTTCCATTTGTTATCTTTGTCATGTTTGTTGAAAAATAGCATTGATCAATAAGTAAAAATTTACAATATTGGTCTTTGCTTAATGACTGTAAGTTCGATTAAATAATGTTTAATTATAAAAATAATCAGTCGCTAAAATCAATTTTCTTAAATAATAATAATAATAATAATTTTTTTTTTTTTCGTGGGGAAGGTTGTGGTAAATGTACTGCAATATCTATGCAATTCACTATCCTAAAGCTACCGTCATAGCTTCAGAGTGTGTTACTTCACTAAAACCCACAACCTTTGACCTCCAGGCCTCCTACCCTGGGACTGCGTTAGCATTGCTTCGGGGTAGGTCCGTTGATTTGTCCTCAAATCATATACCTGCGTCCAGGTCCCACTTCTTTTTTCTGAGAATGTCCTCAGTAAAACTTGCAACTGCATTCCAGTTTTCTTCGCTCTGCAGCATCCTTTCGATCACGTTGTCAGCGGAGCACTGGCCGACTGATTCCTGTAAGGATGCGCGTTCGTTGTCCCATCGATTGCAGTTGAAGAAGGTGTGCTCTGCGTCATCTTCATCAGCGTCTCCATATATACAGAAAGGGTGCTCTGTTTTGCCCATACGGTGTAGATACTTCTGGAAGTATCCATGGCCCGATAAAAACTGAGTGAGGTAATAATTTACTTCGCCAAAGTCTCTCTCAAACCATCTTCTTGTTGTGGGTTTTTACCACACATGATATGTTATTCAAACATTTATTTAAACAAATAACATATTATGGCATATTTTTGGGATGATACTTAACATCATCCAATAATAATTGCGGCACACTTTTGGGTATTTGCTGTTTTGTTGATAAATTTAAGTTGCTATGTGCAAGTTCTGCTTGTTAAGAACTAACAAGAATGAGAACGCCAAGCACTTAAACGCAACAACAAAACAGCAAGCAAAAGCCAGGTGTGAAACCCGGAAATATGTCGACCTCACTACTTTGGTGAGTTAAATAAGACTTATGCAATTTCTGCATAAGTCAAATAAATATTTGTAGTCCAAATTTTGTAGGCCAACTATTTGTGGGCCAAGATTTGGTAAAGTAGAATAAGTTTTTGTTATTGTATTCCTAAGTAATTATTTTAGCATGTAATTTGTTATTGTAACTATCTGTATCATAGGTGTTAAGTAAAATGAAATCAAAGATTAAAAACAGAATTTGTTCTGGTATTAAACGGAAGACTACGGTGTTAATCATTTAGAAGGGAAAATATACTGGTAAGTATATTTAAATCTGATAATCCTTAAACTTGTTTCTCCTTCCAGATACAATTGTCACACAGTACTAAGTGTTTTCCCAGGACGGGAAAATTACTAGTACAAAAATACTAGTCAGCCGGTAGGATTCTCACTTCTACCAGCAAAACTAGACAACATACTAGTCAGCCGGTAGGATTCTCACTTCTACCAGCAAAACTAGACAACATTGGCGCAGCCGGTTTACCGAACCACAAAGGAAGTACAGCAACAGCAGCCGGTTTACCGAACCACAAAGGAAGTACAGCAACAGCAGCCGGTTTACCGAACCACAAAAGAAGTACAGCAACAGCAGCCGGTTTACCGAACCACAAAAGAAGTACAGCAACAGCAACCAGTAAAGGGACCAAAACAGCAGTAGCAGTACAACATTGGAATTGGAAAATAAATAGGTAATATCCTTGTAGCAACAGATTACTAATCATAAATTTCTTTAAAAAAACATTTCGGCTTAGGCCTATCACAATTTCAGTACAGCCTATTTGTAGGCATTATCCACACGAACTTGGGAGCATGAACTATGAGCGATCCTCATAGTCCATGTTCTGCATCATTGATTAGGGAAGTAGGTTTCATTGAAATAATTTTGTGAACTTATTGGAAGTTCACAAAATAACATTTTTTTTTTAATTTTTCTTCAAATTAAATGGATAGGATTGTTGAAATAATAATTTTTTTTTTAATTAAATAAAAATTTATTTTAATTAAAAATTAATTTTTCTTCAAATTGAATGGATAGGATTGTTGAAATAATTTTGTAAACTTATAGGAAGTTTACAAAATAGTAATTTTTTGGGAAAATTACGAGCACAACATTGTTGTTTGTTTTATTTTTCTCCATTGAATCTTTAGGGAGAAACTTGATTTTATTTTCACGATAAAAGTTTGGTTCTGTCTTGTTGAATGTATATCGGGTTCCAAAAGATTTTGTATCTTAAGGATCAGTTATTCAACATAGACTCGCGTTTTTATAAATAATTTACCAAGATAATAATTTTTTTTTTTAGTATTTTTCTCAATTGTTGAAATTTTATGGGAAAATTTAAATTTTGTTGAAAGAAGGTCCGATTGTTTATTGAAGGTTAATACAAATTCATAACAATTGTACTGGGAAAGTAAACAAACTTTTTATTTTTTTTTTAACTTGTACAAAAACAAGTTTATACCCAATTTAGAACGTTTGTTTTGTTTATTTTTGTAAAAACGTTATTTTCGCGGGAAAACGTTTGTTATTTGTTTGTTTTAGTGAAAGTCTTGTAGAACTAATTTTTGGTTCCAAGGAATATTTCAAATTCTGAGGATCCGTTTATTCTACATAGACTCGCGTATTCGTGAATAATTTTAACTTATTTTTAAATCATATGTAACCTTGCGGAATTTTATTGTTGGTTCTGAGGAATGCTTTCAAATATTCCAAAGATTCGTGTTCTGCAGAGGTCCGTGGGGCATTAAATAAAAATTATTCCAAAGAAGGAATAATTAAAGTTTAATAATTTGCATTTCATGTCACTAATTAATGAGTGGTATATACGCAAAATTGTAAACAAAAAATTGGGATAGGTCGTGTAAATTCACAAAACTCGATATACATATTTGTGGGCAAAAATTTATTAAGACAATAGGTCGTTCATTCACTTATGGAAATTTGAAACCTTGAACATATATACAGCAAAAAGAAACAAATAAAAAGCACGTAGCAATAAACGCTTGCTTTTTGTTGGAGTTAACAACCGTTTAAAGTTGCTGACTTAGCTTTTTATGTATTTTATGTGAGGTAATGAGCGATTTAGAGTTTAACAAATACGCCCACGGAAAATTGTTAGGAGAGTTGTGTAGATTTACAGATAAATTGTGGAAATATTTAGAAGTTACAATTGACAATAAAGAACAACTTATTCTAATACAAAGAAAAGTTGAAAATTTCCATAATTTATCAGCGGTCGAAAAAGCGGGCATAATTTTAGAGGAAATTTTAAACAGTATAGAACAAAAGAATCGCAGTGACGAAGAAAAAACAGAGACCTGGAAGAAGGAATTCCACGCCCTTAAAAGGAGATACGACCAACATATTACTCAGTTGAAACTAAACGCTGAGCAAATAAAGGATCTGGAAGAAGAAAATTCTATATTAAACGATACACTGAGTGAAAGGAATTTATCAAAATTAAATTTTTCACTACCAGTGAGTCAGGAATTGGAAGAGGAAAATCAGTCCTCAATAGAAATAAAAAATCGCGTTCAGGACCTGGAAAACGCAAATAAACATTTGACAAAGGAACTTAAAGCGGAGAGATTAAGGGGAAAAGAACAAAAAGTGATTTGTGATTTAACTAACAGAACATCAAACACTATGGGAGAACAACAAAAATTCCTTGATCTTTGCAACAGACAAGTGGACTTTTCAAAACAGTTGGAGAAGATGATCATCAACTATAAGAAAACTCCAACACAGAGAGAGACCGTGGAATATTACTCAAAAAGGATTGAAGAATTAGAAAGGTCATGGTCAAGTTTTTCACTAAACAACGACGCTATTGAGGAGTACCGATCAGCGTTCTCTACTCATGAATATTTCACAAAGAATTTCTACAGCAGAATAGAAGATAGTTATGGCGATCTATCGAAATGTTATAATGAAAAACTGGCCAAATTAGAGGAGATTAGGGCATCGCAACAAGGTCATACGTATGCAAGCCAACAAAGAGAGGCGATAAACAATAATGTTTTTATCATAAGCGCAGATGTTCACAATGAACAACAAACGCGTCAGCTTGAAAACACACCCAGTCTAGGAAGATCAAGAAGTCATGATCAAATAGCCAAATGGGTACGTGACACAGTACCGTATTTTTCCGGTGTAGAGTCACCAACTATCAAGGCGGATTTATATAGGTTCATAGAGGCTTGCGAATCGGTGAGGAGAACCACTGACCCTTCTGATGAAATGGAACTAATTTCTAAAGTGAGACTTCATCTCAATGGAGATGCATACGAGTTGATCAGGGCGACTCAATTTTTAAAAATGCAAGACCTATACAATATTTTAAAAGAAACCTATATAAGAGAAAAACCCTTAGAAGCAGTCCAAAAGGAACTAATTAATGCTCGGCAGGGAGCCTTTGAGGATTTGCGTGCATACACTAGGAGATTGAAATCACTAGAGACATCCATTATGGATAACCTCAGTAAGAGATATTCAGCTCCAGAAGACAGAGTATACAGACAGGAACTGTTAAATTCTGTGGTAAGAGCATTCAGATTGGGATTAAGGAATCCAACTCTCAAAGTATTAATGATGAGTAAGAATACGTGTACTTTAGAAGAATTACTCAAAGAAGCAATCTCTGCAGAAGAGGACTTGCGAGAGGATTCAGAACAAGTACTAGGAATCAACGCCTACCAATCAAATATAGTTCAACCTAGTCCGGGTATTTCATATAGAAATGATACGCAAGCACAAAATTGGAATAAACAAAACCAAGAGAGGCAAAATAAATCATTCCAGCAAAACTCAGGAAGATTTATGAAAAATAGCACTAATAACAAAAAACCAAATATTGTTTGTTCATTTTGTGATAAAAAGGGTCACACAAGAGAAGACTGCTATGTTAGGAAAAACACACCTTTCTGTGATAAGTGTTCAGAATACGGACACATGCTCAACATAAAGTGCTCACAAAACAAAACGGATATAGGGAAACAATTAAAAAATAATAGTTCAAATTCACAGCGGCATCAAGGGGGACAACAGTCCTCCAGTAAATGTGGTTGGTGTAAGAGAATTGGACATGAAATTGGAAATTGTTTTGCCAAAAGAGACTACGAAAAGGCTCAGGGAAACTAAGGGGGGCCCAAGACCGGCCAATAGTCTGGGGACCCATAAAACTTAGTAAATTAGGGCCAAAAGAAGTAGTAACAGTAAATCAGCTACAAGAAAGTGCAGCTGATACGTTAACTACATCTAAAATCACAAATAATTTTAATAAAGTGGTAACAGTAAACCAACCACAACAAAATGCGGTTGGTACGTTATCTACTAATTATGAAACAAATGAAGTTTCAGAAAATATTTCAGATGAATTAGTAACAGTAAATCAGCTGCAAGAAAATGCAGCTGATACGTTAACTACATCTGAAATCATAAATAATTTTGACAAAGTAGTAGTAACAGTAAATCAACCACAACAAAGTGCAGTTGATACGTTACCTACTACTAGTAAAAATTATAAAGTTTTGAGTAATAACTTAAAGCAAGGTAATGCGGGGAAAACAAATCATACACAGAATACTGTAGTTGAGGCGTCCCTCGCAAAACCCATAGAATGCGTATCAAACGCAAAAGATACTGAAACTGGGAGACACATCTTGTATGGCAGGCATAACGAGAATTTCTACCAAGCAAATCAAAATGACGTGTTCATAGAAGTGCCCTGTAAAGAGGCCAGATATGGAAAACTTATTTTGTTGGTAGATTCCGGTGCTGACACAAGTTTGGTCAAAGAAAGTGCAATGTTGCATTTCCCAGAATCAGATACAAAAAATCGAAAAGATTTAAGTGGAGCATTTGGCGGACAGGTTACCACATTAGGTACAACCACTATTAAACACCAGCAGAACCCAGATCTAAGTTTAAAGTTACACATAGTGTCACTAGATCAAGGAGTTCCAGCTGATGGAATAGTAGGTAGGGACAATTTGTGGAACCGAACTGTCATAAACGCTATAGATAAAAAATTAACGTTTTTTAATGAAAAACGTCAGAAAAAAATAGCATTCACGCTTAAGCCGATGAATGACTTTAATAGAGTACTATACAATACAGAAACAGCAATAGAAGCTCGAACTGTAAAAATAGTACCTTTATGTGTTAAAACAACATTAAAAGAAGTTGTTATACACAAACAAGAACTTTCACAAGGAGTTTACTTAGGTGAAGTACTCAGCGAAGTGAAAGATGGCATAGTTTATGTGCCAATTTTAAATTCGTCAGAAGACAAATTTATCATTGATAGAAAGTTCAAACCAGAATTTTCAAATTACAATGATTTTAAAATAAACATAAGTTCCGCAATAAATATAATATCGGAACAAAACGTGAGGGGAAGATTAGATAAGCTATTTGGATCTATTAATTTAGATCCTCACATAAGCAAAGAAGAGAAGGCTTCCATGGAAAATATATGTGCATCCTTCCATGACATATTTTTGTTAGAAGGAGATTGCTTATCATATACTCCAGTATTGAAGCATGATATCCCTACTTTGGTGGGTCAACCACCAATAAACCAAAAACAGTACAGACTACCCCATTCTCATAGAATGGAAATTAATAAACAGGTAGATGAACTGTTAGATGAAGGGATTATTTCACCAAGCACCTCACCTTGGAATTCACCACTATTGCTTGTCCCAAAGAAAAGTGGTAAAGATGGCGAGAAAAAGTGGAGATTAGTTATAGACTTCAGAAAATTAAATGAAGCTACAATCAAGCAAGTTTTTCCCATACCACGAATTGATGAAGTTTTAGATCAATTAGGACATAGCAGATATTTTTCCACGCTAGATCTAGCAAGTGGATATCACCAAGTATTGGTGAATGAAGATGATAGAGAAAAAACAGCATTTAGTACAGGATTGGGACATTTTGAGTTCAACCGAATGCCGTTTGGTCTAACAGGAGCCCCAGCAACGTTTCAACGCATCATGAATCACATACTCACAGGACTACAAGGTCTAGAGTGTTTTGTTTATTTAGATGACATTGTCATATACGGGAAAAACTTACGAGAGCATGAAGAAAGGCTACGTAATGTGTTCACGGTATTAAGACAACATAATCTGAAATTAAACACGAAAAAATGCAATTTTTTGCGTCGTGAAGTTGTGTATTTAGGTCATAAATGTTCAGAACACGGAGCCCTGCCAGACCCGGAAAAGGTAGAATGTGTAAAAAACATACCAGTACCTAAAAACAAAAAAGAAGTACAAGCATTTTTAGGTCTGGTAAACTATTACCGGAAATTCATTAAAGATACGGCAAGATTAGCTTTACCAATAAATAAATTATTGAGAAAAGACGCAAAGTTCGTATGGTCAACAGAATGCCAAAATTCATTCGAGGAATTAAAAAAGGCAATAATGACACCACCTGTATTGGCATATCCAGATTTTAGTCAACAATTTTTGTTAACTACGGATGCCAGTAATGATGCAATTGGTGCAATATTATCTCAAGGAGAAGTCGGTAAAGATAATCCAATAGCATTTGCCAGTAGAGCACTAAGCGATACCGAGAAAAGGTATTCGACCATTGAAAAGGAATTTCTCGCTATAGTGTGGGCAACAAAAAATTTTAGAGAATATTTGCTTGGCAGACATTTTAAAATTTACACCGATCATCAACCACTACGTGGGATATCAAACCTTAAGGATCAAACGTCACGCTTGGCGCGTTTCCGGCATAAACTATCGGAGTATGATTTTGAAATCATTTACAAGCCTGGGAAAAGAAACTTAAATGCAGACGCTTTAAGTAGATTACCACAAACAAATAAACAAATAACAGTGGTACAAACCAGATCAAAATCTAAAAATTCTGAAAAGGAAAAAGGGAACATTTCAAAAGAGGTGGATAAGGACACGGTGGTTGAAAACAACACCGGAAAAACAGTGGTCATACTGAAAGATCCTAAAGAAATAGAAACAATATTAAGGGACTTTCATAGTACACCACTTGGTGGGCATCAAGGGGCTATCAAAACACTTCTAAGGATAAGAAAGCAGTATAGATGGCCAGGTATGCAAAGGGATATAAAAGAGTATATTAAAAAATGTACCAAATGTCAGACCAACAAGAGCTCAAGACTTACAAAAATGCCGATGGTGGTAACAGATACACCAAACAGGCCTTTTGATAAAGTATATATGGACATTGTCGGTCCATTACCTGAAACTGTATCAGGAAATAAGTATATACTAACATTTCAGGATGATTTTTCAAAATATATGGCATGTGCTGCAATGCCCGACGCGGAAGTAAGTACAGTATCGAAAAAATTTTATGACGAAATTATTGCCAGATACAATATACCGAAAGTATTGATTACTGATAATGGTACAAATTTTATCGCAAAATTATTCTCAGATACTTGCAAAATGTTGGGTATTAGGAAATTGCATATAACGCCATATCATCCGCAGGCTAATGGTTCTTTGGAAAGAAGCCACAGAGCACTAGCAGAATACTTGAGAAGTTTTGCTAAAGAAGATGGTTCGAATTGGGACCAATGGCTGACGGCAGCCATGCATGTCCATAATAATTCGATACATACTTCTACTAAGCAAACTCCTTTCCGAACTTTGTACGGTTTTGAATTCGAAATGCCTACGAATTTAAAACGAAAATGTTCACCGCTCTATAACGCGGAGGACCAATCAAAAGTATTAAAGTTTCAAATACAAAGAACTCACGAGTTAGTGAGAAAAAACCAAGAAAAGGCAAAAGAATTGTCTAAAAAAGAATATGACGGTTCAGTAAACCCCGTTATATTTAAACAAGGGGATAAAGTTTTGATGAAAAATCATACTTGGGAAAATAAATTTTCTCCCATATGGATAGGCCCATTTGAAGTTTCAATTGTTAAGGGGCCTGTTACAACAGAAGTTGTCATAAAAGGAAAGAAAAAGAAGTTACATAATAATTTATTAAAATTATTTAATAAACCAAAATAAAAATTAAAATCTTTTTCTTTAAAGTTAGAATAATTTGCTCATATTATTTGATACAGCAAAATTAAATATAAAAAAAAAATTGCTACTTGTTTGTAAACAAGAAATATGATACAGCAAAATTAAATATAAAAAAAATTGCTACATAAATACTTGTTTGTAAACAAGAAATATGAAACGGCGTCTGCCGAAATAAGCGCACATGGTCGCATATAACTTACCTACCTCAACAATAGGTAAAGAAAATAATTTTGAAAATAATGCATAAAGCAATGCAAACTTGAGCTCAGCTTTAATTAAAAAATAACAACATTGCCTTATTTCTGCATAATGCAATGAAACAATTTAACAGCAACTTAAGCTGAAGATAACTTTGGAAAATTAAAGATATCGCTGGGGCGATACAATAAAAATTGCAAAATATATGATTGTATGGATTTAACAAATGCATACACACATATAGCAAACCAAAATTTAAACGAAAAATCAGAATTTTGATTTTGGAACTCAGGAATTTTCAGACTGGGGAAAATTGGGAAAAAGAAAAAAATAATGCGAAATATGTATTTGTATAAAGATTGTATACACATAAATAGCAGACAAAAAGAATTATAGTTAAAAATAAAAAAATTTTTAAAAAATAAACCCAAAAAATGGGCAATAGATAACAAACAGAACAAAACTTTTTGTTCTAATAGATTTTTAATTACAACATATATATTTGTATTCATACACTTAAGACGTACGTATATACATATATAGTTTTATGATTTACGTTGCACATTTTTGCATCGTAAGCTAAAATAAGTCAGTTTATTGACATGCTTAATGTGTAAAGCTTAATGTTTTTGCCTAATTGCAAAAATTTACACATTAAGTAAACTAGGCCAATAAACTTTAAAAGTAAATAAATAAAATAAAACGGAGTAAATGCCGTTAACATATATATATATTTATGCATTATAAAATGTATACACATATATACCATTTACATAATATAGAAAATAAAACGGTATAAATACCGTATATATATATATATATATTTATATATGCTAACACACATATAACATTTAGGTACACTAAATTACATATTAAATTGTATTAAATAAATTAATCAAACATTAAGCTTATGATTTTATAATCATGGTCCCATACTGGAACAGTGTAACAGTAGATGAGGCAGTAAAGGACTTAAATACTCCATTTTCCTGATTCAAGGTAGCGAATACCACAGCAAATAAGATGAATACACATAATTAAAAAGCTAGCTGAAGAATATTTCATGACAATAAGCGAAATATCCAGCATTATTGGCTAAAAAAGTATGGTTGTCAATCCGTATATGGAAACAACCAAAATAAAGGAAGGGAGGGGGCAACAAGTAAAGCGTAAAGCCTCCCTTGTCGAGAGAAAACTATGGCATAAGCCGTCTCATCAATTATCTGAGATGACGGTAGCCACAAGAAGATACACCAGCATCGCTCCTTGAATAAAATCAGAAGTAACCTTTGTGGAGTATTAAGTCAAGCAAAGCCATAAAGCCAAGCAGTTTCTAACCAAGGGGGACAAGCGGCGAAGGAGAAAAGTAGGACCATGAATTAGGTAGGGTTATTCGAAGAGAAAAACAAACATAATAATTTATACTTACACTTGAATTCAACATTCAAAACAAAATTATTGTAAGACACAATAATGTGTTATTAAGAAAAAATTATTCTTAGCTATAATTTTTTCTTATTCGAAGGGGTGAGGAATGTTGTGGGTTTTTACCACGCATGATATGTTATTCAAACATTTATTTAAACAAATAACATATTATGGCATATTTTTGGGATGATGCTTAACATCATCCAATAATAATTGCGGCACACTTTTGGGTATTTGCTGTTTTGTTGATAAATTTAAGTTGCTATGTGCAAGTTCTGCTTGTTAAGAATTAACAAGAATGAGAACGCCAAGCACTTAAACGCAACAACAAAACAGCAAGCAAAAGCCAGGTGTGAAACCCGGAAATATGTCGACCTCACTACTTTGGTGAGTTAAATAAGACTTATGCAATTTCTGTATAAGTCAAATAAATATTTGTAGTCCAAATTTTGTAGGCCAACTATTTGTGGGCCAAGATTTGGTAAAGTAGAATAAGTTTTTGTTATTGTATTCCTAAGTAATTATTTTAGCATGTAATTTGTTATTGTAATTATCTGTATCATAGGTGTTAAGTAAAATGAAATCAAAGATTAAAAACAGAATTTGTTCTGGTATTAAACGGAAGACTACGGTGTTAATCATTTAGAAGGGAAAATATACTGGTAAGTATATTTAAATCTGATAATCCTTAAACTTGTTTCTCCTTCCAGATACAATTGTCACACAGTACTAAGTGTTTTCCCAGGACGGGAAAATTACTAGTACAAAAATACTAGTCAGCCGGTAGGATTCTCACTTCTACCAGCAAAACTAGACAACATTCTTATGCAAGGGATCAGTCTTTTTGTCCACCTGCCGCTGACTTCTGAGCGATACCTGTCCTGCCACTTAGAGAGGGTTTCCTGCCTTGCGTCTGCAAAACTTATTATCAGGTTTCCTTCCTTTTTTGCCTCCCAGACCATTTTACGTTCGCTGGCTAGTAGGTCAATGGGGATAACCCCACTTATTACTAGCACAGCCGCTTCGGAGACTGTGCGGTACGCACATGCAACTCTGAGCGCAGCAGTTCGTTGCACTGACAGTAGCGTCCTTTGCCGACATTTCGCCTCTAGCGTTCCTGCCCATATTTGACTGCCGTAGAGCAGTATCGAGTTTGTTGTCGCCATTAGAAGTTTCCGTTTACTTTGCGTTGGTCCACCGATGTTTGCCATGAGCTTGCTAAGCATGCCTGTTATCTTGGCTGCTTTTGTTGCTGCGTGTAGTAATTGAGCCCAAAATGTCAATTTTGGGTCAACTCTTACGCCGAGGTACTTAACTACCTTCTTTGTTATAAGTATGCTGTCGCATACTGGCAGCTCCAGTTCTAATGGTATGTGTTGCTTAGTAAGCAGTATAACCTCCGTCTTTTCGGTGGCGAGTTGGAGTCCGTGAGCCTGCACCCATTCCCTTGTCCTTAGCATAACCTGGTTTAATTTTCTCCTGGCCTCTTCGGTGTTGCGAGCCGTTATTACAGCTGCAATGTCATCTGCGTACCCCACCAGATGTGTATCATCCGGCATTTCGATTCGGAGGATTCCGTCGTAGCTCAAGTTCCAGAGGTCCGGGCCTAGCATAGACCCTTGCGCTGTTCCGGATGTTATCCTTTTTGTCTTTCTTCCTTCGCAGGTGTCATAAATGAGCTCCCGGTCCCTTAGATAGCTCTGCAGGATCCTCAGCAGATATTGCGAAGTAGCAAACTTTCGCTTAAGAGCTTCAATGATATCTGACCACCTGAGGCTGTTAAAAGCGTTGCGTATGTCTAGTGTTGCCAACAAGATAATCCTCTTGGAGTGATGGTTCCCTCGCTGTGCGTGTTCTGCGCTGGACACTACATCTTCTATAGCGCCAAGAGTTGACCTTCCTGCTCTGAATCCATGTTGTCGTTCCGATAATCCACCAGCGTCTTCAATAACTGCGGATAAGCGAGTTTTTATCATCTTCTCTAGCAGCTTCCCAGCGCTATCAAGCATACACAGTGGTCTGTATGCTGATGGTTGGGTAGGATCTCCTTTGCCTTTGCTGATCAGTACTAGTTTTTACTTTTTCCACACTTCAGGGAATAAGCCTCCCTTAAGGCACGCATTATACATCGACAGTAGAACACTTGGGCGATTTTCCGCTACTATTTTCAGTATTTCTGCAGGGATTCCATCAGGTCCTGGAGCCTTGCTACTCTTGAGAGATTTTGCTGCTCCTTTTAATTCTTCTTCAGAAAATAATGGGGTTAATCCAACAGGCAGCGCGTCTTGTTCTTCCTGCTGCAGGTTATGCGTAGGGAATAAGGCATCAACGATGTTGCTCATGGTATCGCCGTCCATATTTGGGCCAGGAATTTTAGAGCCCAGTTTCTTCATAACGATCTTATAGCCGAGACCCCATGGGTTGTTGTTCAGATCTTTGCGGAGTTCCTCCCATTTTTCTCTTTTGCTACGCTCTATGACAAGCTTCAAATGTTTCTTGGCTTGTTTGTAGTTTTCGGCTTCATTTGTAGCGGCGCCTAATCGTCTGGCTCTAGTGAGTTTCCTCCTCATCCGTAGGCAGTTCCGTCTAATTTCTGCTATTTCATATGTCTACCAGTATACGGCATCTTTTCTGCGGCTTGTGCCAACTTTAGGCATCGATGCGTTGCAGCATTGAGCTAATCGCTGCATAGTCGCATTTGTGAGAGTTCTGGCGTCCCTAGTTGTGTCAGTTGGCAATGAGTTTTCGTCGATATTTGCCTGCAAATATTCGGATCTAAGTTTCGCTACATTCAATTTTCGCGTGCCTCTTCTTGTTGGTGCCTGGATGGGGCGACTTCCTGAGTCTAGATGGTAAGTGATATACTGGTGATCACTACCAGTAAAATCTTCTAGGACTCTCCATTCTTTAAGCATTCCAGCTAAGCTCTCTGACACTAGAGTGATATCTGGTGTGGTGGCCTCGCACCCTGGTCTTCTGAAGGTCGTAGCTGCGCCAATGTTAGCGATGGCTAAGCCCAGCCTAGCGGCCATGTTTAGCACGCGTCTGCCTCTGGAGTTTGTTGCTGCCGTTCCCCATTCGACAGCTTTAGCGTTGAAATCTCCTGCGATGATAAAGGGACCTCCAATTTCCAGCACTTTGTCTTCAATGCTTTCAAGCTTCTTCTGGAATTCAGCAATGCTATCGCTTGGGGTTAGGTAACAGCTGAGCAAAGTGAAGCTCGTGTTTTGCACGTATACGAAGCAGTTCCCTGCACCTTTAAGTGTATTGACAAACCTGCTGTTGCTAGGCAGCCAGATTGCTGCAGTACCGGTCGCATCTTCTAACCAGTTTTCTCGATCCACTCGCCCATACTGTTCACTTATAACGACAGCGTCCGCTTTCTTCTCTATTGCCATCTGCTCTAATAGCATATCAGCCGTTCTGCTTCGATGTATGTTGGCCTGGAGTATTCTCACTTTGTCGCTTGGCACTTAGTTGAGCCAGGTATATGATCTACCCGGCTACGCCCAGCTTCTGTGCACAGGCAGCACTTTGGTCTCTTGCTGCACTCCTTTATTTTATGTCCTGGCTCTCCGCATCTCATACACAGACCTTCACCTTTCCTATCCGGTTCCTTGCAGTCCATTTGCAAGTGGCCCATTCCGAAACATCGGAATCATCTTTTGATGCTTCAGCAGAGTCTAACTCTGGCTCTGACGTAACCGATTTTTATGCCATCTTCTTTGAGCAATTTTTCCGCTTTTTCTTGCGCTAGTGTTGCAAACGCTCGTATTTGCTCACGCTTGTTTGGTGCTGTTACCCTGACGCGCATTTCCTCAAGTTGATCTCCTAGCACCTTTTTGATGGCCTGTTCAATTTCTAGTTGGACAGTAAGAGAATCCAGGTCTCTTATTTCCACTGTAGCGACTGGTTTCAGCTCCATTATAGAAGCATCTTCCTTTACAGTGGTTTTCAGCCTCTGAAGAAATTCGGGTTCCACCTTTCCCCATTTTTCCATTTCTAGGAGGAGTGCACCAGTCCTCGTTTTTCTGATGCCTCTTATATTGGCGACCTCTTCGGGCTGAATTTTGCTACGCAGGTTTTTGAGCGCCTCCGCATAGCTATGTCCTTCTGTCGGTTTTATGAGGACTGCCTCCGGTTTCGGCCGATGCCCTCTCTCTCTTCTCTTTTTTGGGGTTTTCCCTCCTCTCCTTACTTCTCTCTCCTTTTCCTTCTTTGTTTCGCCCGTTCTTCTGAGAGGGTTTGGTTTTCCTCGTCTTTTGACTTCTTGCCATTTCTCAGAGTTATGTTTCTGCGGCTTTTCAGCTTTATCGGACTTTGCCACGTTTGTTGCTGTCCTTTTTGGGCGCGGGAGGGCCGTGGTGTTTTCTTTTTCCCTCGGTCTTTTGCCTGTACTAGGCTGCGCCGGGCTCGATGCGTGCCTTATCGGGCGGGCTGATGGAGTTTCATTTGCTACAGCTGCATTTGTCTCCGGAGGTGCGGTCTTCTTTTTCTCCTCCTCCAATCTTCGCCAAGCTCTTCGACTATGCGTAATAATGTCAAACAGTTCCTCCAATTCCGTGACACCATCTTTTACATCCATGCTGATGTTCCTCTGTTTTTGCATGGCCTGTTTCATCTTAGCAATAGCCAATCGGCATTTAGCCAGTGCCTGCTCCTCATCTTCACGCAGCTTGCGGAGGTATTGCTGGCGCGGAGAGGGTTTCTCTTCTTCTTATGTGGATACAGGCAAAGACGTCACAATTTCTGTGTTGACTGCTTCTACTTCAATTTGTTTGGGCAGTCCCGGCGTCTTTTTTGGTTGACTGCCTTTAGCAGTCGTTTGGCCAGGTGTTGTTCTCAACACGTTTGTGAGTCTCTTGGGACATGCACCGTGTTGGTTTCCACTGTTGGGAGTTCCATCGTTTTGGGCTGTTAGGTCTACTTCCATGGCAGCAGCGATAGCGGCAGCGCTAGTGGAAGCGACCGGAGACATCCTCAGCTTTGATCTCTTGTCGAAGGGGTAGTCGTTCGTCTTTTCGTCCATCTCTGTTGTTTCCTTTAAAATTGACATACGGTTTTGAATTCAGCGTATCGTGTGTAGGGGGCGGGCCGCAATAGCCAGGAACGGGTATACCCTCGGGGTGACACCCCTACCCCAGTTCCCTGAGGCCTGACCTGCTTTTTGCTAGTCCCGGAAGACACGGACGGACTAGTGCTCGCCCGGAGCAATGCAAACATCTACTTCTGCATCCAATACACACTCCCTGACCAGGGCCCGAAGTAACTGGTTCCTGATACGTACCGCGGCGGTCATCTCGGCAGAGAAGCTCACATCAGCTCCTTCAGCGGGACCCGCAGGAATAACGGGTTGCGTTTCCGGAGGACTCCCAATGTGCCGCGGCAAATAACGGTCATCCTTCCATTGATCAGCTCGTCATCCATGTCCTAATCCAAGTCAGTGATGGCATTTTCGGTACATTTGTACTTTTTTCGGTACATTTGCGTCCTGAAAAATCGTCGTCAGTACATTTAACAAGTTTTCAGTACATTCGGTACATTTGCCGCATTTTTAGTACATCCGGCGAATTTTCAGCACATTTTCAGTACATTTTCGGTACATTTGAACAATTTATAATAATTACCTGATTTCGGTTTAACTAAATGAAAATAATTGCAATGTGAAGATATATAATAATTACCTTTTTTTTGATAAATAATTGCAAGGTGTATTTTTTGTAATTAATTTTCATATATATCTCATTTTCCTAGGGTTTTTGAGATGCCAAAACTGAGGACCTTTTTTTTTTTTTAGTTATTGAGAAAATTTTACAAAAATTTCGTACATTTTAGTAAAATTGGGTGTTCACGCCAAAAAAGTACATTCGGCCTCTAAAAAGTACATTTTAAGTCTCGATTCAGTACATTTTCACAAAACCCAAATGCCATCACTGATCCAAGTCACCATCATTTCATTTTACTTGATGCTAATGATAGTGCTTCCCTACTGAACACAATAACTCTTATGTTCAGTAGTTAAACACATCCAAGCATCAAGTTGACTAAGGGTGCGCGGGTACGTCAAGCCCGTAGAATCTAATAAAATTTTAGATCCTCCCTTGCGGGGATAATAATAATTTTTTTTTTTTTTCGTGGGGAAGGTTGTGGTAAATGTACTGCAATAATCATGCAATTCACTATCCTTAAGCTACCGTCATAGCTTCAGAGTGTGTCACTTCACTAAAGCCCACAACCTTTGACCTCCAGGCCTCCTACCCTGGGACTGCGTTAGCATTGCTTCGGGGTAGGTCCGTTGATTTGTCCTCAAATCATATACCTGCGTCCAGGTCCCACTTCTTTTTTCTGAGAACGTCCTCAGTAAAACTTGCAACTGCATTCCAGTTTTCTTCGCTCTGCAGAATCCTTTCGATCACGTTGTCAGCGGAGCACTGGCCGACTGATTCCTGTAAGGATGCGCGTTCGTTGTCCCATCGATTGCAGTTGAAGAATGTGTGCTCTGCGTCATCTTCATCAGCGTCTCCATATATACAGAAAGGGTGCTCTGTTTTGCCCATACGGTGTAGATACTTCTGGAAGTATCCATGGCCCGATAAAAACTGAGTGAGGTAATAATTTACTTCACCAAAGTCTCTCTCAAACCATCTTCTTATGCAAGGGATCAGTCTTTTTGTCCACCTGCCGCTGACTTCTGAGCGATACCTGTCCTGCCACTTAGAGAGGGTTTCCTGCCTTGCGTCTGCAAAACTTATTATCAGGTTTCCCTCCTTTTTTGCCTCCCAGACCATTTTACGTTCGCTGGCTAGTAGGTCAATGGGGATAACCCCACTTATTACTAGCACAGCCGCTTCGGAGAGTGTGCGGTACGCACATGCAACTCTGAGCGCAGCAGTTCGTTGCACTGACAGTAGCGTCCTTTGCCGACATTTCGCCTCTAGCGTTCCTGCCCATATCTCACTGCCGTAAAGCAGTATCGAGTTTGTTGTCGCCATTAGAAGTTTCCGTTTACTTTGCGTTGGTCCACCGATGTTTGCCATGAGCTTGCTAAGCATGCCTGTTATCTTGGCTGCTTTTGTTGCTGCGTGTAGTAATTGAGACCAAAATGTCAATTTTGGGTCAACTCTTACGCCGAGCTACTTAACTACCTTCTTTGTTGTAAGTATGCTGTCGCATACTGGCAGCTCCAGTTCTAATGGTATGTGTTGCTTAGTAAGCAGTATAACCTCCGTCCTTTCGGTGGCGAGTGGAGTGGTGAGCCTGCAACCATTCCCTTGTCCTTAGCATAACCTGGTTTAATTTTCTCCTGGCCTCTTCGGTGTTGCGAGCCGTTATTACAGCTGCAATGTCATCTGCGTACCCCACCAGATGTGTATCATCCGGCATTTCGATTCGGAGGATTCCGTCGTAGCTCAAGTTCCAGAGGTCTGGGCCTAGCATAGACCCTTGCGCTGTTCCGGATGTTATCCTTTTTGTCTTTCTTCCTTCGCAGGTGTCATAAATGAGCTCCCGGTCCCTTAGATAGCTCTGCAGGATCCTCAGCAGATATTGCGGAGTAGCAAACTTTAGCTTAAGAGCTTCAATGATATCTGACCACCTGAGGCTGTTAAAAGCGTTGCGTATGTCTAGTGTTGCCAACAAGATAATCCTCTTGGAGTGATGGTTCCCTCGCTGTGCGTGTTCTGCGCTGGACACTACATCTTCTATAGCGCCAAGAGTTGACCTTCCTGCTCTGAATCCATGTTGTCGTTCCGATAATCCACCAGCGTCTTCAATAACTGCAGATAAGCGAGTTTTTATCATCTTCTCTAGCAGCTTCCCAGCGCTATCAAGCATACACAGTGGTCTGTATGCTGATGGTTGGGTAGGATCTCCTTTGCCTT
Organism: Meiosimyza platycephala; assembly: GCA_963662105.1. Lineage (NCBI taxonomy): Eukaryota > Metazoa > Arthropoda > Insecta > Diptera > Lauxaniidae > Meiosimyza > Meiosimyza platycephala. Next base: position 51,009,995 of record OY759210.1, read on the forward strand.
TGCTGATCAGTACTAGTTTTTACTTTTTCCACACTTCAGGGAATAAGCCTCCCTTAAGGCACGCATTATACATCGACAGTAGAACACTTGGGCGATTTTCCGCTACTATTTTCAGTATTTCTGCAGGGATTCCATCAGGTCCTGGAGCCTTGCTACTCTTGAGAGATTTTGCTGCTCCTTTTAATTCTTCTTCAGAAAATAATGGGGTTAATCCAACAGGCAGCGCGTCTTGTTCTTCCTTCTGCAGGTTATGCGTAGGGAATAAGGCATCAACGATGTTGCTCATGGTATCGCCGTCCATATTTGGGCCAGGAATTTTAGAGCCCAGTTTCTTCATAACGATCTTATAGCCGAGACCCCATGGGTTGTTGTTCAGATCTTTGCGGAGTTCCTCCCATTTTTCTCTTTTGCTACGCTCTATGACAAGCTTCAAATGTTTCTTGGCTTGATTGTAGTTTTCGGCTTCATCTGTAGCGGCGCCTAATCATCTGGCTCTAGTGAGTTTCCTCCTCATCCGTAGGCAGTTCCGTCTAATTTCTGCTATTTCATCTGTCCACCAGTATACGGCATCTTTTCTGCGGCTTGTGCCAACTTTAGGCATCGATGCGTTGCAGCATTGAGCTAATCGCTGCATAGTCGCATTTGTGAGAGTTCTGGCGTCCCTAGTTGTGTCAGTTGGCAATGAGTTTTCGTCGATATTTGCCAGCAAATATTCGGATCTAAGTTTCGCTACATTCCATTTTCGCGTGCCTCTTCTTGTTGGTGCCTGGATGGGGCGACTTCCTGAGTCTAGATGGTAAGTGATATACTGGTGGTCACTACCAGTAAAATCTTCTAGGACTCTCCATTCTTTAAGCATTCCAGCTAAGCTCTCTGACACTAGAGTGATATCTGGTGTGGTGGCCTCGCACCCTGGTCTTCTGAAGGTCGTAGCTGCGCCAATGTTAGCGATGGCTAAGCCCAGCCTAGCGGCCATGTTTAGCACGCGTCTGCCTCTGGAGTTTGTTGCTGCCGTTCCCCATTCGACAGCTTTAGCGTTGAAATCTCCTGCGATGATAAAGGGACCTCCAATTTCCAGCACTTTGTCTTCAATGCTTTCAAGCTTCTTCTGGAATTCAGCAATGCTATCGCTTGGGGTTAGGTAACAGCTGAGCAAAGTGAAGCTCGTGTTTTGCACGTATACGAAGCAGTTCCCTGCACCTTTAAGTGTATTGACAAACCTGCTGTTGCTAGGCAGCCAGATTGCTGCAGTACCGGTCGCATCTTCTAACCAGTTTTCTCGATCCACTCGCCCATACTGTTCACTTATAACGACAGCGTCCGCTTTCTTCTCTATTGCCATCTGCTCTAATAGCGCATCAGCCGTTCTGCTTCGATGCATGTTGGCCTGGAGTATTCTCACTTTGTCGCTTGGCACTTAGTTGAGCCAGGTATATGATCTACCCGGCTACGCCCAGCTTCTGTGCACAGGCAGCACTTTGGTCTCTTGCAGCACTCCTTTATTTTATGTCCTGGCTCTCCGCATCTCATACACAGACCTTCACCTTCCTATCCGGTTCCTTGCAGTCCATTTGCAAGTGGCCCATTCCGAAACATCGGAAACATCTTTTGATGCTTGAGCAGAGTCTAACTCTGGCTCTGACGTAACCGATTTTTATGCCATCTTCTTTGAGCAATTTTTCCGCTTTTTCTTGCGCTAGTGTTGCAAACGCTCGTATTTGCTCACGCTTGTTTGGTGCTGTTACCCTGACGCACATTTCCTCAAGTTGATCTCCTAGCACCTTTTTGATGGCCTGTTCAACTTCTAGTTGGACAGTAAGAGAATCCAGGTCTCTTATTTCCACTGTAGCGACTGGTTTCAGCTCCATTACAGAAGCATCTTCCTTTACAGTGGTTTTCAGCCTCTGGAGAAATTCGGGTTCCACCTTTCCCCCTTTTTCCATTTCTAGGAGGAGTGCACCAGTCCTCGTTTTCCTGATGCCTCTTATATTGGCGACCTCTTCGGGCTGAATTTTGCTACGCAGGTTTTTGAGCGCCTCCGCATAGCTATGTCCTTCTGTCGGTTTTATGAGGACTGCCTCCGGTTTCGGCCGATGCCCTCTCTCTCTTCTCTTTTTTGGGGTTTTCCCTCCTCTCCTTACTTCTCTCTCCTTTTCCTTCTTTGTTTCGCCCGTTCTTCTGAGAGGGTTTGGTTTTTCTCGTCTTTTGACTTCTTGCCATTTCTCAGAGTTATTTTTCTGCGGCTTTTCAGCTTTATCGGACTTTGCCACGTTTGTTGCTGTCCTTTTTGGGCGCGGGAGGGCCGTGGTGTTTTCTTTTTCCCTCGGTCTTTTGCCTGTACTAGGCTGCGCCGGGCTCGATGCGTGCCTTATCGGGCGGGTTGATGGAGTTTCATTTGCTACAGCTGCATTTGTCTCCGGAGGTGCGGTCTTCTTTTTCTCCTCCTCCAATCTTCGCCAAGCTCTTCGACTATGTCAAACAGTTCCTCCAATTCCGTGACACCATCTTTTACATCCATGCTGATGTTCCTCTGTTTTTGCATGGCCTGTTTCATCTTAGCAATAGCCAATCGGCATTTAGCCAGTGCCTGCTCCTCATCTTCACGCAGCTTGCGGAGGTATTGCTGGCGCGGAGAGGGTTTCTCTTCTTCTGGCAAAGACGTCACAATTTCTGTGTTGACTGCTTCTACTTCAATTTGTTTGGGCAGTCCCGGCGTCTTTTTTGGTTGACTGCCTTTAGCAGTCGTTTGGCCAGGTGTTGTTCTCAACACGTTTGTGAGTCTCTTGGGACATGCACCGTGTTGGTTTCCACTGTTGGGAGTTCCATCGTTTTGGGCTGTTAGGTCTACTTCCATGGCAGCAGCGATAGCGGCAGCGCTAGTGGAAGCGACCGGAGACATCCTCAGCTTTGATCTCTTGTCGAAGGGGTAGTCGTTCGTCTTTTCGTCCATCTCTGTTGTTTCCTTTAAAATTGACATACGGTTTTGAATTCAGCGTATCGTGTGTAGGGGGCGGGCCGCTATAGCCAGGAACGGGTATACCCTCGGGGTGACACCCCTACCCCAGTTCCCTGAGGCCTGACCTGCACTTTGCTAGTCCCGGAAGACACGGACGGACTAGTGCTCGCCCGGAGCAATGCAAACATCTACTTCTGCATCCAATACACACTCCCTGACCAGGGCCCGAAGTAGCTGGTTTCTGATACGTACCGCGGCGGTCATCTCGGCAGAGCAAGCTCACATCAGCTCCTTCAGCGGGACCCGCAGGAATAACGGGTTGCGTTTCCGGAGGACTCCCAATGTGCCGCGGCAAATAACGGTCATCCTTCCATTGATCAGCTCGTCATCCATGTCCTAATCCAAGTCAGTGATGGCATTTTCGGTACATTTGTACTTTTTTCGGTACATTTGCGTCCTGAAAAATCGTCGTCAGTACATTTAACAAGTTTTCAGTACATTCGGTACATTTGCCGCATTTTTAGTACATCCGGCGAATTTTCAGCACATTTTCAGTACATTTTCGGTACATTTGAACAATTTATAATAATTACCTGATTTCGGTTTAACTAAATGAAAATAATTGCAATGGGAAGATATATAATAATTACCTTTTTTTTGATAAATAATTGCAAGGTATATTTTTTGTAATTAATTTTCATATATATCTCATTTTCCTAGGGTTTTTGAGATGCCAAAACTGAGGACCTTTTTTTTTTTTTAGTTATTGAGAAAATTTTACAAAAATTTCGTACATTTTAGTAAAATTGGGTGTTCACGCCAAAAAAGTACATTCGGCCTCTAAAAAGTACATTTTAAGTCTCGATTCAGTACATTTTCACAAAACCCAAATGCCATCACTGATCCAAGTCACCATCATTTCATTTTACTTGATGCTAATGATAGTGCTTCCCTACTGAACACAATAACTCTTATGTTCAGTAGTTAAACACATCCAAGCATCAAGTTGACTAAGGGTGCGCGGGTACGTCAAGCCCGTAGAATCTAATAAAATTTTAGATCCTCCCTTGCGGGGATAATAATAATTTTTTTTTTTTTTCGTGGGGAAGGTTGTGGTAAATGTACTGCAATAATCATGCAATTCACTATCCTTAAGCTACCGTCATAGCTTCAGAGTGTGTCACTTCACTAAAACCCACAACCTTTGACCTCCAGGCCTCCTACCCTGGGACTGCGTTAGCATTGCTTCGGGGTAGGTCCGTTGATTTGTCCTCAAATCATATACCTGCGTCCAGGTCCCACTTCTTTTTTCTGAGAACGTCCTCAGTAAAACTTGCAACTGCATTCCAGTTTTCTTCGCTCTGCAGAATCCTTTCGATCACGTTGTCAGCGGAGCACTGGCCGACTGATTCCTGTAAGGATGCGCGTTCGTTGTCCCATCGATTGCAGTTGAAGAATGTGTGCTCTGCGTCATCTTCATCAGCGTCTCCATATATACAGAAAGGGTGCTCTGTTTTGCCCATACGGTGTAGATACTTCTGGAAGTATCCATGGCCCGATAAAAACTGAGTGAGGTAATAATTTACTTCACCAAAGTCTCTCTCAAACCATCTTCTTATGCAAGGGATCAGTCTTTTTGTCCACCTGCCGCTGACTTCTGAGCGATACCTGTCCTGCCACTTAGAGAGGGTTTCCTGCCTTGCGTCTGCAAAACTTATTATCAGGTTTCCCTCCTTTTTTGCCTCCCAGACCATTTTACGTTCGCTGGCTAGTAGGTCAATGGGGATAACCCCACTTATTACTAGCACAGCCGCTTCGGAGAGTGTGCGGTACGCACATGCAACTCTGAGCGCAGCAGTTCGTTGCACTGACAGTAGCGTCCTTTGCCGACATTTCGCCTCTAGCGTTCCTGCCCATATCTCACTGCCGTAAAGCAGTATCGAGTTTGTTGTCGCCATTAGAAGTTTCCGTTTACTTTGCGTTGGTCCACCGATGTTTGCCATGAGCTTGCTAAGCATGCCTGTTATCTTGGCTGCTTTTGTTGCTGCGTGTAGTAATTGAGACCAAAATGTCAATTTTGGGTCAACTCTTACGCCGAGCTACTTAACTACCTTCTTTGTTGTAAGTATGCTGTCGCATACTGGCAGCTCCAGTTCTAATGGTATGTGTTGCTTAGTAAGCAGTATAACCTCCGTCCTTTCGGTGGCGAGTGGAGTGGTGAGCCTGCAACCATTCCCTTGTCCTTAGCATAACCTGGTTTAATTTTCTCCTGGCCTCTTCGGTGTTGCGAGCCGTTATTACAGCTGCAATGTCATCTGCGTACCCCACCAGATGTGTATCATCCGGCATTTCGATTCGGAGGATTCCGTCGTAGCTCAAGTTCCAGAGGTCTGGGCCTAGCATAGACCCTTGCGCTGTTCCGGATGTTATCCTTTTTGTCTTTCTTCCTTCGCAGGTGTCATAAATGAGCTCCCGGTCCCTTAGATAGCTCTGCAGGATCCTCAGCAGATATTGCGGAGTAGCAAACTTTAGCTTAAGAGCTTCAATGATATCTGACCACCTGAGGCTGTTAAAAGCGTTGCGTATGTCTAGTGTTGCCAACAAGATAATCCTCTTGGAGTGATGGTTCCCTCGCTGTGCGTGTTCTGCGCTGGACACTACATCTTCTATAGCGCCAAGAGTTGACCTTCCTGCTCTGAATCCATGTTGTCGTTCCGATAATCCACCAGCGTCTTCAATAACTGCAGATAAGCGAGTTTTTATCATCTTCTCTAGCAGCTTCCCAGCGCTATCAAGCATACACAGTGGTCTGTATGCTGATGGTTGGGTAGGATCTCCTTTGCCTTTGCTGATCAGTACTAGTTTTTACTTTTTCCACACTTCAGGGAATAAGCCTCCCTTAAGGCACGCATTATACATCGACAGTAGAACACTTGGGCGATTTTCCGCTACTATTTTCAGTATTTCTGCAGGGATTCCATCAGGTCCTGGAGCCTTGCTACTCTTGAGAGATTTTGCTGCTCCTTTTAATTCTTCTTCAGAAAATAATGGGGTTAATCCAACAGGCAGCGCGTCTTGTTCTTCCTTCTGCAGGTTATGCGTAGGGAATAAGGCATCAACGATGTTGCTCATGGTATCGCCGTCCATATTTGGGCCAGGAATTTTAGAGCCCAGTTTCTTCATAACGATCTTATAGCCGAGACCCCATGGGTTGTTGTTCAGATCTTTGCGGAGTTCCTCCCATTTTTCTCTTTTGCTACGCTCTATGACAAGCTTCAAATGTTTCTTGGCTTGATTGTAGTTTTCGGCTTCATCTGTAGCGGCGCCTAATCATCTGGCTCTAGTGAGTTTCCTCCTCATCCGTAGGCAGTTCCGTCTAATTTCTGCTATTTCATCTGTCCACCAGTATACGGCATCTTTTCTGCGGCTTGTGCCAACTTTAGGCATCGATGCGTTGCAGCATTGAGCTAATCGCTGCATAGTCGCATTTGTGAGAGTTCTGGCGTCCCTAGTTGTGTCAGTTGGCAATGAGTTTTCGTCGATATTTGCCAGCAAATATTCGGATCTAAGTTTCGCTACATTCCATTTTCGCGTGCCTCTTCTTGTTGGTGCCTGGATGGGGCGACTTCCTGAGTCTAGATGGTAAGTGATATACTGGTGGTCACTACCAGTAAAATCTTCTAGGACTCTCCATTCTTTAAGCATTCCAGCTAAGCTCTCTGACACTAGAGTGATATCTGGTGTGGTGGCCTCGCACCCTGGTCTTCTGAAGGTCGTAGCTGCGCCAATGTTAGCGATGGCTAAGCCCAGCCTAGCGGCCATGTTTAGCACGCGTCTGCCTCTGGAGTTTGTTGCTGCCGTTCCCCATTCGACAGCTTTAGCGTTGAAATCTCCTGCGATGATAAAGGGACCTCCAATTTCCAGCACTTTGTCTTCAATGCTTTCAAGCTTCTTCTGGAATTCAGCAATGCTATCGCTTGGGGTTAGGTAACAGCTGAGCAAAGTGAAGCTCGTGTTTTGCACGTATACGAAGCAGTTCCCTGCACCTTTAAGTGTATTGACAAACCTGCTGTTGCTAGGCAGCCAGATTGCTGCAGTACCGGTCGCATCTTCTAACCAGTTTTCTCGATCCACTCGCCCATACTGTTCACTTATAACGACAGCGTCCGCTTTCTTCTCTATTGCCATCTGCTCTAATAGCGCATCAGCCGTTCTGCTTCGATGCATGTTGGCCTGGAGTATTCTCACTTTGTCGCTTGGCACTTAGTTGAGCCAGGTATATGATCTACCCGGCTACGCCCAGCTTCTGTGCACAGGCAGCACTTTGGTCTCTTGCAGCACTCCTTTATTTTATGTCCTGGCTCTCCGCATCTCATACACAGACCTTCACCTTCCTATCCGGTTCCTTGCAGTCCATTTGCAAGTGGCCCATTCCGAAACATCGGAAACATCTTTTGATGCTTGAGCAGAGTCTAACTCTGGCTCTGACGTAACCGATTTTTATGCCATCTTCTTTGAGCAATTTTTCCGCTTTTTCTTGCGCTAGTGTTGCAAACGCTCGTATTTGCTCACGCTTGTTTGGTGCTGTTACCCTGACGCACATTTCCTCAAGTTGATCTCCTAGCACCTTTTTGATGGCCTGTTCAACTTCTAGTTGGACAGTAAGAGAATCCAGGTCTCTTATTTCCACTGTAGCGACTGGTTTCAGCTCCATTACAGAAGCATCTTCCTTTACAGTGGTTTTCAGCCTCTGGAGAAATTCGGGTTCCACCTTTCCCCCTTTTTCCATTTCTAGGAGGAGTGCACCAGTCCTCGTTTTCCTGATGCCTCTTATATTGGCGACCTCTTCGGGCTGAATTTTGCTACGCAGGTTTTTGAGCGCCTCCGCATAGCTATGTCCTTCTGTCGGTTTTATGAGGACTGCCTCCGGTTTCGGCCGATGCCCTCTCTCTCTTCTCTTTTTTGGGGTTTTCCCTCCTCTCCTTACTTCTCTCTCCTTTTCCTTCTTTGTTTCGCCCGTTCTTCTGAGAGGGTTTGGTTTTTCTCGTCTTTTGACTTCTTGCCATTTCTCAGAGTTATTTTTCTGCGGCTTTTCAGCTTTATCGGACTTTGCCACGTTTGTTGCTGTCCTTTTTGGGCGCGGGAGGGCCGTGGTGTTTTCTTTTTCCCTCGGTCTTTTGCCTGTACTAGGCTGCGCCGGGCTCGATGCGTGCCTTATCGGGCGGGTTGATGGAGTTTCATTTGCTACAGCTGCGTTTGTCTCCGGAGGTGCGGTCTTCTTTTTCTCCTCCTCCAATCTTCGCCAAGCTCTTCGACTATGTCAAACAGTTCCTCCAATTCCGTGACACCATCTTTTACATCCATGCTGATGTTCCTCTGTTTTTGCATGGCCTGTTTCATCTTAGCAATAGCCAATCGGCATTTAGCCAGTGCCTGCTCCTCATCTTCACGCAGCTTGCGGAGGTATTGCTGGCGCGGAGAGGGTTTCTCTTCTTCTGGCAAAGACGTCACAATTTCTGTGTTGACTGCTTCTACTTCAATTTGTTTGGGCAGTCCCGGCGTCTTTTTTGGTTGACTGCCTTTAGCAGTCGTTTGGCCAGGTGTTGTTCTCAACACGTTTGTGAGTCTCTTGGGACATGCACCGTGTTGGTTTCCACTGTTGGGAGTTCCATCGTTTTGGGCTGTTAGGTCTACTTCCATGGCAGCAGCGATAGCGGCAGCGCTAGTGGAAGCGACCGGAGACATCCTCAGCTTTGATCTCTTGTCGAAGGGGTAGTCGTTCGTCTTTTCGTCCATCTCTGTTGTTTCCTTTAAAATTGACATACGGTTTTGAATTCAGCGTATCGTGTGTAGGGGGCGGGCCGCTATAGCCAGGAACGGGTATACCCTCGGGGTGACACCCCTACCCCAGTTCCCTGAGGCCTGACCTGCACTTTGCTAGTCCCGGAAGACACGGACGGACTAGTGCTCGCCCGGAGCAATGCAAACATCTACTTCTGCATCCAATACACACTCCCTGACCAGGGCCCGAAGTAGCTGGTTTCTGATACGTACCGCGGCGGTCATCTCGGCAGAGCAAGCTCACATCAGCTCCTTCAGCGGGACCCGCAGGAATAACGGGTTGCGTTTCCGGAGGACTCCCAATGTGCCGCGGCAAATAACGGTCATCCTTCCATTGATCAGCTCGTCATCCATGTCCTAATCCAAGTCAGTGATGGCATTTTCGGTACATTTGTACTTTTTTCGGTACATTTGCGTCCTGAAAAATCGTCGTCAGTACATTTAACAAGTTTTCAGTACATTCGGTACATTTGCCGCATTTTTAGTACATCCGGCGAATTTTCAGCACATTTTCAGTACATTTTCGGTACATTTGAACAATTTATAATAATTACCTGATTTCGGTTTAACTAAATGAAAATAATTGCAATGTGAAGATATATAATAATTACCTTTTTTTTGATAAATAATTGCAAGGTATATTTTTTGTAATTAATTTTCATATATATCTCATTTTCCTAGGGTTTTTGAGATGCCAAAACTGAGGACCTTTTTTTTTTTTTAGTTATTGAGAAAATTTTACAAAAATTTCGTACATTTTAGTAAAATTGGGTGTTCACGCCAAAAAAGTACATTCGGCCTCTAAAAAGTACATTTTAAGTCTCGATTCAGTACATTTTCACAAAACCCAAATGCCATCACTGATCCAAGTCACCATCATTTCATTTTACTTGATGCTAATGATAGTGCTTCCCTACTGAACACAATAACTCTTATGTTCAGTAGTTAAACACATCCAAGCATCAAGTTGACTAAGGGTGCGCGGGTACGTCAAGCCCGTAGAATCTAATAAAATTTTAGATCCTCCCTTGCGGGGATAATAATAATTTTTTTTTTTTTTCGTGGGGAAGGTTGTGGTAAATGTACTGCAATAATCATGCAATTCACTATCCTTAAGCTACCGTCATAGCTTCAGAGTGTGTCACTTCACTAAAACCCACAACCTTTGACCTCCAGGCCTCCTACCCTGGGACTGCGTTAGCATTGCTTCGGGGTAGGTCCGTTGATTTGTCCTCAAATCATATACCTGCGTCCAGGTCCCACTTCTTTTTTCTGAGAACGTCCTCAGTAAAACTTGCAACTGCATTCCAGTTTTCTTCGCTCTGCAGAATCCTTTCGATCACGTTGTCAGCGGAGCACTGGCCGACTGATTCCTGTAAGGATGCGCGTTCGTTGTCCCATCGATTGCAGTTGAAGAAGGTGTGCTCTGCGTCATCTTCATCAGCGTCTCCATATATACAGAAAGGGTGCTCTGTTTTGCCCATACGGTGTAGATACTTCTGGAAGTATCCATGGCCCGATAAAAACTGAGTGAGGTAATAATTTACTTCACCAAAGTCTCTCTCAAACCATCTTCTTATGCAAGGGATCAGTCTTTTTGTCCACCTGCCGCTGACTTCTGAGCGATACCTGTCCTGCCACTTAGAGAGGGTTTCCTGCCTTGCGTCTGCAAAACTTATTATCAGGTTTCCCTCCTTTTTTGCCTCCCAGACCATTTTACGTTCGCTGGCTAGTAGGTCAATGGGGATAACCCCACTTATTACTAGCACAGCCGCTTCGGAGAGTGTGCGGTACGCACATGCAACTCTGAGCGCAGCAGTTCGTTGCACTGACAGTAGCGTCCTTTGCCGACATTTCGCCTCTAGCGTTCCTGCCCATATCTCACTGCCGTAAAGCAGTATCGAGTTTGTTGTCGCCATTAGAAGTTTCCGTTTACTTTGCGTTGGTCCACCGATGTTTGCAATGAGCTTGCTAAGCACGCCTGTTATCTTGGCTGCTTTTGTTGCTGCGTGTAGTAATTGAGACCAAAATGTCAATTTTGGGTCAACTCTTACGCCGAGCTACTTAACTACCTTCTTTGTTGTAAGTATGCTGTCGCATACTGGCAGCTCCAGTTCTAATGGTATGTGTTGCTTAGTAAGCAGTATAACCTCCGTCCTTTCGGTGGCGAGTTGGAGTCCGTGAGCCTGCAACCATTCCCTTGTCCTTAGCATAACCTGGTTTAATTTTCTCCTGGCCTCTTCGGTGTTGCGAGCCGTTATTACAGCTGCAATGTCATCTGCGTACCCCACCAGATGTGTATCATCCGGCATTTCGATTCGGAGGATTCCGTCGTAGCTCAAGTTCCAGAGGTCTGGGCCTAGCATAGACCCTTGCGCTGTTCCGGATGTTATCCTTTTTGTCTTTCTTCCTTCGCAGGTGTCATAAATGAGCTCCCGGTCCCTTAGATAGCTCTGCAGGATCCTCAGCAGATATTGCGGAGTAGCAAACTTTAGCTTAAGAGCTTCAATGATATCTGACCACCTGAGGCTGTTAAAAGCGTTGCGTATGTCTAGTGTTGCCAACAAGATAATCCTCTTGGAGTGATGGTTCCCTCGCTGTGCGTGTTCTGCGCTGGACACTACATCTTCTATAGCGCCAAGAGTTGACCTTCCTGCTCTGAATCCATGTTGTCGTTCCGATAATCCACCAGCGTCTTCAATAACTGCGGATAAGCGAGTTTTTATCATCTTCTCTAGCAGCTTCCCAGCGCTATCAAGCATACACAGTGGTCTGTATGCTGATGGTTGGGTAGGATCTCCTTTGCCTTTGCTGATCAGTACTAGTTTTTACTTTTTCCACACTTCAGGGAATAAGCCTCCCTTAAGGCACGCATTATACATCGACAGTAGAACACTTGGGCGATTTTCCGCTACTATTTTCAGTATTTCTGCAGGGATTCCATCAGGTCCTGGTGCCTTGCTACTCTTGAGAGATTTTGCTGCTCCTTTTAATTCTTCTTCAGAAAATAATGGGGTTAATCCAACAGGCAGCGCGTCTTGTTCTTCCTTCTGCAGGTTATGCGTAGGGAATAAGGCATCAACGATGTTGCTCATGGTATCGCCGTCCATATTTGGGCCAGGAATTTTAGAGCCCAGTTTCTTCATAACGATCTTATAGCCGAGACCCCATGGGTTGTTGTTCAGATCTTTGCGGAGTTCCTCCCATTTTTCTCTTTTGCTACGCTCTATGACAAGCTTCAAATGTTTCTTGGCTTGATTGTAGTTTTCGGCTTCATCTGTAGCGGCGCCTAATCATCTGGCTCTAGTGAGTTTCCTCCTCATCCGTAGGCAGTTCCGTCTAATTTCTGCTATTTCATCTGTCCACCAGTATACGGCATCTTTTCTGCGGCTTGTGCCAACTTTAGGCATCGATGCGTTGCAGCATTGAGCTAATCGCTGCATAGTCGCATTTGTGAGAGTTCTGGCGTCCCTAGTTGTGTCAGTTGGCAATGAGTTTTCGTCGATATTTGCCAGCAAATATTCGGATCTAAGTTTCGCTACATTCCATTTTCGCGTGCCTCTTCTTGTTGGTGCCTGGATGGGGCGACTTCCTGAGTCTAGATGGTAAGTGATATACTGGTGGTCACTACCAGTAAAATCTTCTAGGACTCTCCATTCTTTAAGCATTCCAGCTAAGCTCTCTGACACTAGAGTGATATCTGGTGTGGTGGCCTCGCACCCTGGTCTTCTGAAGGTCGTAGCTGCGCCAATGTTAGCGATGGCTAAGCCCAGCCTAGCGGCCATGTTTAGCACGCGTCTGCCTCTGGAGTTTGTTGCTGCCGTTCCCCATTCGACAGCTTTAGCGTTGAAATCTCCTGCGATGATAAAGGGACCTCCAATTTCCAGCACTTTGTCTTCAATGCTTTCAAGCTTCTTCTGGAATTCAGCAATGCTATCGCTTGGGGTTAGGTAACAGCTGAGCAAAGTGAAGCTCGTGTTTTGCACGTATACGAAGCAGTTCCCTGCACCTTTAAGTGTATTGACAAACCTGCTGTTGCTAGGCAGCCAGATTGCTGCAGTACCGGTCGCATCTTCTAACCAGTTTTCTCGATCCACTCGCCCATACTGTTCACTTATAACGACAGCGTCCGCTTTCTTCTCTATTGCCATCTGCTCTAATAGCGCATCAGCCGTTCTGCTTCGATGCATGTTGGCCTGGAGTATTCTCACTTTGTCGCTTGGCACTTAGTTGAGCCAGGTATATGATCTACCCGGCTACGCCCAGCTTCTGTGCACAGGCAGCACTTTGGTCTCTTGCAGCACTCCTTTATTTTATGTCCTGGCTCTCCGCATCTCATACACAGACCTTCACCTTCCTATCCGGTTCCTTGCAGTCCATTTGCAAGTGGCCCATTCCGAAACATCGGAAACATCTTTTGATGCTTGAGCAGAGTCTAACTCTGGCTCTGACGTAACCGATTTTTATGCCATCTTCTTTGAGCAATTTTTCCGCTTTTTCTTGCGCTAGTGTTGCAAACGCTCGTATTTGCTCACGCTTGTTTGGTGCTGTTACCCTGACGCACATTTCCTCAAGTTGATCTCCTAGCACCTTTTTGATGGCCTGTTCAACTTCTAGTTGGACAGTAAGAGAATCCAGGTCTCTTATTTCCACTGTAGCGACTGGTTTCAGCTCCATTACAGAAGCATCTTCCTTTACAGTGGTTTTCAGCCTCTGGAGAAATTCGGGTTCCACCTTTCCCCCTTTTTCCATTTCTAGGAGGAGTGCACCAGTCCTCGTTTTCCTGATGCCTCTTATATTGGCGACCTCTTCGGGCTGAATTTTGCTACGCAGGTTTATGAGCGCCTCCGCATAGCTATGTCCTTCTGTCGGTTTTATGAGGACTGCCTCCGGTTTCGGCCGATGCCCTCTCTCTCTTCTCTTTTTTGGGGTTTTCCCTCCTCTCCTTACTTCTCTCTCCTTTTCCTTCTTTGTTTCGCCCGTTCTTCTGAGAGGGTTTGGTTTTTCTCGTTTTTTGACTTCTTGCCATTTCTCAGAGTTATTTTTCTGCGGCTTTTCAGCTTTATCGGACTTTGCCACGTTTGTTGCTGTCCTTTTTGGGCGCGGGAGGGCCGTGGTGTTTTCTTTTTCCCTCGGTCTTTTGCCTGTACTAGGCTGCGCCGGGCTCGATGCGTGCCTTATCGGGCGGGTTGATGGAGTTTCATTTGCTACAGCTGCATTTGTCTCCGGAGGTGCGGTCTTCTTTTTCTCCTCCTCCAATCTTCGCCAAGCTCTTCGACTATGTCAAACAGTTCCTCCAATTCCGTGACACCATCTTTTACATCCATGCTGATGTTCCTCTGTTTTTGCATGGCCTGTTTCATCTTAGCAATAGCCAATCGGCATTTAGCCAGTGCCTGCTCCTCATCTTCACGCAGCTTGCGGAGGTATTGCTGGCGCGGAGAGGGTTTCTCTTCTTCTGGCAAAGACGTCACAATTTCTGTGTTGACTGCTTCTACTTCAATTTGTTTGGGCAGTCCCGGCGTCTTTTTTGGTTGACTGCCTTTAGCAGTCGTTTGGCCAGGTGTTGTTCTCAACACGTTTGTGAGTCTCTTGGGACATGCACCGTGTTGGTTTCCACTGTTGGGAGTTCCATCGTTTTGGGCTGTTAGGTCTACTTCCATGGCAGCAGCGATAGCGGCAGCGCTAGTGGAAGCGACCGGAGACATCCTCAGCTTTGATCTCTTGTCGAAGGGGTAGTCGTTCGTCTTTTCGTCCATCTCTGTTGTTTCCTTTAAAATTGACATACGGTTTTGAATTCAGCGTATCGTGTGTAGGGGGCGGGCCGCAATAGCCAGGAACGGGTATACCCTCGGGGTGACACCCCTACCCCAGTTCCCTGAGGCCTGACCTGCACTTTGCTAGTCCCGGAAGACACGGACGGACTAGTGCTCGCCCGGAGCAATGCAAACATCTACTTCTGCATCCAATACACACTCCCTGACCAGGGCCCGAAGTAGCTGGTTTCTGATACGTACCGCGGCGGTCATCTCGGCAGAGCAAGCTCACATCAGCTCCTTCAGCGGGACCCGCAGGAATAACGGGTTGCGTTTCCGGAGGACTCCCAATGTGCCGCGGCAAATAACGGTCATCCTTCCATTGATCAGCTCGTCATCCATGTCCTAATCCAAGTCAGTGATGGCATTTTCGGTACATTTGTACTTTTTTCGGTACATTTGCGTCCTGAAAAATCGTCGTCAGTACATTTAACAAGTTTTCAGTACATTCGGTACATTTGCCGCATTTTTAGTACATCCGGCGAATTTTCAGCACATTTTCAGTACATTTTCGGTACATTTGAACAATTTATAATAATTACCTGATTTCGGTTTAACTAAATGAAAATAATTGCAATGGGAAGATATATAATAATTACCTTTTTTTTGATAAATAATTGCAAGGTATATTTTTTGTAATTAATTTTCACATATATCTCATTTTCCTAGGGTTTTTGAGATGCCAAAACTGAGGACCTTTTTTTTTTTTTAGTTATTGAGAAAATTTTACAAAAATTTCGTACATTTTAGTAAAATTGGGTGTTCACGCCAAAAAAGTACATTCGGCCTCTAAAAAGTACATTTTAAGTCTCGATTCAGTACATTTTCACAAAACCCAAATGCCATCACTGATCCAAGTCACCATCATTTCATTTTACTTGATGCTAATGATAGTGCTTCCCTACTGAACACAATAACTCTTATGTTCAGTAGTTAAACACATCCAAGCATCAAGTTGACTAAGGGTGCGCGGGTACGTCAAGCCCGTAGAATCTAATAAAATTTTAGATCCTCCCTTGCGGGGATAATAATAATTTTTTTTTTTTTCGTGGGGAAGGTTGTGGTAAATGTACTGCAATAATCATGCAATTCACTATCCTTAAGCTACCGTCATAGCTTCAGAGTGTGTCACTTCACTAAAACCCACAACCTTTGACCTCCAGGCCTCCTACCCTGGGACTGCGTTAGCATTGCTTCGGGGTAGGTCCGTTGATTTGTCCTCAAATCATATACCTGCGTCCAGGTCTCACTTCTTTTTTCTGAGAACGTCCTCAGTAAAACTTGCAACTGCATTCCAGTTTTCTTCGCTCTGCAGAATCCTTTCGATCACGTTGTCAGCGGAGTACTGGCCGACTGATTCCTGTAAGGATGCGCGTTCGTTGTCCCATCGATTGCAGTTGAAGAAGGTGTGCTCTGCGTCATCTTCATCAGCGTCTCCATATATACAGAAAGGGTGCTCTGTTTTGCCCATACGGTGTAGATACTTCTGGAAGTATCCATGGCCCGATAAAAACTGAGTGAGGTAATAATTTACTTCACCAAAGTCTCTCTCAAACCATCTTCTTATGCAAGGGATCAGTCTTTTTGTCCACCTGCCGCTGACTTCTGAGCGATACCTGTCCTGCCACTTAGAGAGGGTTTCCTGCCTTGCGTCTGCAAAACTTATTATCAGGTTTCCCTCCTTTTTTGCCTCCCAGACCATTTTACGTTCGCTGGCTAGTAGGTCAATGGGGATAACCCCACTTATTACTAGCACAGCCGCTTCGGAGAGTGTGCGGTACGCACATGCAACTCTGAGCGCAGCAGTTCGTTGCACTGACAGTAGCGTCCTTTGCCGACATTTCGCCTCTAGCGTTCCTGCCCATATCTCACTGCCGTAAAGCAGTATCGAGTTTGTTGTCGCCATTAGAAGTTTCCGTTTACTTTGCGTTGGTCCACCGATGTTTGCCATGAGCTTGCTAAGCATGCCTGTTATCTTGGCTGCTTTTGTTGCTGCGTGTAGTAATTGAGACCAAAATGTCAATTTTGGGTCAACTCTTACGCCGAGCTACTTAACTACCTTCTTTGTTGTAAGTATGCTGTCGCATACTGGCAGCTCCAGTTCTAATGGTATGTGTTGCTTAGTAAGCAGTATAACCTCCGTCCTTTCGGTGGCGAGTTGGAGTCCGTGAGCCTGCAACCATTCCCTTGTCCTTAGCATAACCTGGTTTAATTTTCTCCTGGCCTCTTCGGTGTTGCGAGCCGTTATTACAGCTGCAATGTCATCTGCGTACCCCACCAGATGTGTATCATCCGGCATTTCGATTCGGAGGATTCCGTCGTAGCTCAAGTTCCAGAGGTCTGGGCCTAGCATAGACCCTTGCGCTGTTCCGGATGTTATCCTTTTTGTCTTTCTTCCTTCGCAGGTGTCATAAATGAGCTCCCGGTCCCTTAGATAGCTCTGCAGGATCCTCAGCAGATATTGCGGAGTAGCAAACTTTAGCTTAAGAGCTTCAATGATATCTGACCACCTGAGGCTGTTAAAAGCGTTGCGTATGTCTAGTGTTGCCAACAAGATAATCCTCTTGGAGTGATGGTTCCCTCGCTGTGCGTGTTCTGCGCTGGACACCACATCTTCTATAGCGCCAAGAGTTGACCTTCCTGCTCTGAATCCATGTTGTCGTTCCGATAATCCACCAGCGTCTTCAATAACTGCGGATAAGCGAGTTTTTATCATCTTCTCTAGCAGCTTCCCAGCGCTATCAAGCATACACAGTGGTCTGTATGCTGATGGTTGGGTAGGATCTCCTTTGCCTTTGCTGATCAGTACTAGTTTTTACTTTTTCCACACTTCAGGGAATAAGCCTCCCTTAAGGCACGCATTATACATCGACAGTAGAACACTTGGGCGATTTTCCGCTACTATTTTCAGTATTTCTGCAGGGATTCCATCAGGTCCTGGTGCCTTGCTACTCTTGAGAGATTTTGCTGCTCCTTTTAATTCTTCTTCAGAAAATAATGGGGTTAATCCAACAGGCAGCGCGTCTTGTTCTTCCTTCTGCAGGTTATGCGTAGGGAATAAGGCATCAACGATGTTGCTCATGGTATCGCCGTCCATATTTGGGCCAGGAATTTTAGAGCCCAGTTTCTTCATAACGATCTTATAGCCGAGACCCCATGGGTTGTTGTTCAGATCTTTGCGGAGTTCCTCCCATTTTTCTCTTTTGCTACGCTCTATGACAAGCTTCAAATGTTTCTTGGCTTGATTGTAGTTTTCGGCTTCATCTGTAGCGGCGCCTAATCATCTGGCTCTAGTGAGTTTCCTCCTCATCCGTAGGCAGTTCCGTCTAATTTCTGCTATTTCATCTGTCCACCAGTATACGGCATCTTTTCTGCGGCTTGTGCCAACTTTAGGCATCGATGCGTTGCAGCATTGAGCTAATCGCTGCATAGTCGCATTTGTGAGAGTTCTGGCGTCCCTAGTTGTGTCAGTTGGCAATGAGTTTTCGTCGATATTTGCCAGCAAATATTCGGATCTAAGTTTCGCTACATTCCATTTTCGCGTGCCTCTTCTTGTTGGTGCCTGGATGGGGCGACTTCCTGAGTCTAGATGGTAAGTGATATACTGGTGGTCACTACCAGTAAAATCTTCTAGGACTCTCCATTCTTTAAGCATTCCAGCTAAGCTCTCTGACACTAGAGTGATATCTGGTGTGGTGGCCTCGCACCCTGGTCTTCTGAAGGTCGTAGCTGCGCCAATGTTAGCGATGGCTAAGCCCAGCCTAGCGGCCATGTTTAGCACGCGTCTGCCTCTGGAGTTTGTTGCTGCCGTTCCCCATTCGACAGCTTTAGCGTTGAAATCTCCTGCGATGATAAAGGGACCTCCAATTTCCAGCACTTTGTCTTCAATGCTTTCAAGCTTCTTCTGGAATTCAGCAATGCTATCGCTTGGGGTTAGGTAACAGCTGAGCAAAGTGAAGCTCGTGTTTTGCACGTATACGAAGCAGTTCCCTGCACCTTTAAGTGTATTGACAAACCTGCTGTTGCTAGGCAGCCAGATTGCTGCAGTACCGGTCGCATCTTCTAACCAGTTTTCTCGATCCACTCGCCCATACTGTTCACTTATAACGACAGCGTCCGCTTTCTTCTCTATTGCCATCTGCTCTAATAGCGCATCAGCCGTTCTGCTTCGATGCATGTTGGCCTGGAGTATTCTCACTTTGTCGCTTGGCACTTAGTTGAGCCAGGTATATGATCTACCCGGCTACGCCCAGCTTCTGTGCACAGGCAGCACTTTGGTCTCTTGCAGCACTCCTTTATTTTATGTCCTGGCTCTCCGCATCTCATACACAGACCTTCACCTTCCTATCCGGTTCCTTGCAGTCCATTTGCAAGTGGCCCATTCCGAAACATCGGAAACATCTTTTGATGCTTGAGCAGAGTCTAACTCTGGCTCTGACGTAACCGATTTTTATGCCATCTTCTTTGAGCAATTTTTCCGCTTTTTCTTGCGCTAGTGTTGCAAACGCTCGTATTTGCTCACGCTTGTTTGGTGCTGTTACCCTGACGCACATTTCCTCAAGTTGATCTCCTAGCACCTTTTTGATGGCCTGTTCAACTTCTAGTTGGACAGTAAGAGAATCCAGGTCTCTTATTTCCACTGTAGCGACTGGTTTCAGCTCCATTACAGAAGCATCTTCCTTTACAGTGGTTTTCAGCCTCTGGAGAAATTCGGGTTCCACCTTTCCCCCTTTTTCCATTTCTAGGAGGAGTGCACCAGTCCTCGTTTTCCTGATGCCTCTTATATTGGCGACCTCTTCGGGCTGAATTTTGCTACGCAGGTTTTTGAGCGCCTCCGCATAGCTATGTCCTTCTGTCGGTTTTATGAGGACTGCCTCCGGTTTCGGCCGATGCCCTCTCTCTCTTCTCTTTTTTGGGGTTTTCCCTCCTCTCCTTACTTCTCTCTCCTTTTCCTTCTTTGTTTCGCCCGTTCTTCTGAGAGGGTTTGGTTTTTCTCGTCTTTTGACTTCTTGCCATTTCTCAGAGTTATTTTTCTGCGGCTTTTCAGCTTTATCGGACTTTGCCACGTTTGTTGCTGTCCTTTTTGGGCGCGGGAGGGCCGTGGTGTTTTCTTTTTCCCTCGGTCTTTTGCCTGTACTAGGCTGCGCCGGGCTCGATGCGTGCCTTATCGGGCGGGTTGATGGAGTTTCATTTGCTACAGCTGCATTTGTCTCCGGAGGTGCGGTCTTCTTTTTCTCCTCCTCCAATCTTCGCCAAGCTCTTCGACTATGTCAAACAGTTCCTCCAATTCCGTGACACCATCTTTTACATCCATGCTGATGTTCCTCTGTTTTTGCATGGCCTGTTTCATCTTAGCAATAGCCAATCGGCATTTAGCCAGTGCCTGCTCCTCATCTTCACGCAGCTTGCGGAGGTATTGCTGGCGCGGAGAGGGTTTCTCTTCTTCTGGCAAAGACGTCACAATTTCTGTGTTGACTGCTTCTACTTCAATTTGTTTGGGCAGTCCCGGCGTCTTTTTTGGTTGACTGCCTTTAGCAGTCGTTTGGCCAGGTGTTGTTCTCAACACGTTTGTGAGTCTCTTGGGACATGCACCGTGTTGGTTTCCACTGTTGGGAGTTCCATCGTTTTGGGCTGTTAGGTCTACTTCCATGGCAGCAGCGATAGCGGCAGCGCTAGTGGAAGCGACCGGAGACATCCTCAGCTTTGATCTCTTGTCGAAGGGGTAGTCGTTCGTCTTTTCGTCCATCTCTGTTGTTTCCTTTAAAATTGACATACGGTTTTGAATTCAGCGTATCGTGTGTAGGGGGCGGGCCGCAATAGCCAGGAACGGGTATACCCTCGGGGTGACACCCCTACCCCAGTTCCCTGAGGCCTGACCTGCACTTTGCTAGTCCCGGAAGACACGGACGGACTAGTGCTCGCCCGGAGCAATGCAAACATCTACTTCTGCATCCAATACACACTCCCTGACCAGGGCCCGAAGTAGCTGGTTTCTGATACGTACCGCGGCGGTCATCTCGGCAGAGCAAGCTCACATCAGCTCCTTCAGCGGGACCCGCAGGAATAACGGGTTGCGTTTCCGGAGGACTCCCAATGTGCCGCGGCAAATAACGGTCATCCTTCCATTGATCAGCTCGTCATCCATGTCCTAATCCAAGTCAGTGATGGCATTTTCGGTACATTTGTACTTTTTTCGGTACATTTGCGTCCTGAAAAATCGTCGTCAGTACATTTAACAAGTTTTCAGTACATTCGGTACATTTGCCGCATTTTTAGTACATCCGGCGAATTTTCAGCACATTTTCAGTACATTTTCGGTACATTTGAACAATTTATAATAATTACCTGATTTCGGTTTAACTAAATGAAAATAATTGCAATGGGAAGATATATAATAATTACCTTTTTTTTGATAAATAATTGCAAGGTATATTTTTTGTAATTAATTTTCATATATATCTCATTTTCCTAGGGTTTTTGAGATGCCAAAACTGAGGACCTTTTTTTTTTTTAGTTATTGAGAAAATTTTACAAAAATTTCGTACATTTTAGTAAAATTGGGTGTTCACGCCAAAAAAGTACATTCGGCCTCTAAAAAGTACATTTTAAGTCTCGATTCAGTACATTTTCACAAAACCCAAATGCCATCACTGATCCAAGTCACCATCATTTCATTTTACTTGATGCTAATGATAGTGCTTCCCTACTGAACACAATAACTCTTATGTTCAGTAGTTAAACACATCCAAGCATCAAGTTGACTAAGGGTGCGCGGGTACGTCAAGCCCGTAGAATCTAATAAAATTTTAGATCCTCCCTTGCGGGGATAATAATAATTTTTTTTTTTTTTCGTGGGGAAGGTTGTGGTAAATGTACTGCAATAATCATGCAATTCACTATCCTTAAGCTACCGTCATAGCTTCAGAGTGTGTCACTTCACTAAAACCCACAACCTTTGACCTCCAGGCCTCCTACCCTGGGACTGCGTTAGCATTGCTTCGGGGTAGGTCCGTTGATTTGTCCTCAAATCATATACCTGCGTCCAGGTCCCACTTCTTTTTTCTGAGAACGTCCTCAGTAAAACTTGCAACTGCATTCCAGTTTTCTTCGCTCTGCAGAATCCTTTCGATCACGTTGTCAGCGGAGCACTGGCCGACTGATTCCTGTAAGGATGCGCGTTCGTTGTCCCATCGATTGCAGTTGAAGAAGGTGTGCTCTGCGTCATCTTCATCAGCGTCTCCATATATACAGAAAGGGTGCTCTGTTTTGCCCATACGGTGTAGATACTTCTGGAAGTATCCATGGCCCGATAAAAACTGAGTGAGGTAATAATTTACTTCACCAAAGTCTCTCTCAAACCATCTTCTTATGCAAGGGATCAGTCTTTTTGTCCACCTGCCGCTGACTTCTGAGCGATACCTGTCCTGCCACTTAGAGAGGGTTTCCTGCCTTGCGTCTGCAAAACTTATTATCAGGTTTCCCTCCTTTTTTGCCTCCCAGACCATTTTACGTTCGCTGGCTAGTAGGTCAATGGGGATAACCCCACTTATTACTAGCACAGCCGCTTCGGAGAGTGTGCGGTACGCACATGCAACTCTGAGCGCAGCAGTTCGTTGCACTGACAGTAGCGTCCTTTGCCGACATTTCGCCTCTAGCGTTCCTGCCCATATCTCACTGCCGTAAAGCAGTATCGAGTTTGTTGTCGCCATTAGAAGTTTCCGTTTACTTTGCGTTGGTCCACCGATGTTTGCCATGAGCTTGCTAAGCATGCCTGTTATCTTGGCTGCTTTTGTTGCTGCGTGTAGTAATTGAGACCAAAATGTCAATTTTGGGTCAACTCTTACGCCGAGCTACTTAACTACCTTCTTTGTTGTAAGTATGCTGTCGCATACTGGCAGCTCCAGTTCTAATGGTATGTGTTGCTTAGTAAGCAGTATAACCTCCGTCCTTTCGGTGGCGAGTTGGAGTCCGTGAGCCTGCAACCATTCCCTTGTCCTTAGCATAACCTGGTTTAATTTTCTCCTGGCCTCTTCGGTGTTGCGAGCCGTTATTACAGCTGCAATGTCATCTGCGTACCCCACCAGATGTGTATCATCCGGCATTTCGATTCGGAGGATTCCGTCGTAGCTCAAGTTCCAGAGGTCTGGGCCTAGCATAGACCCTTGCGCTGTTCCGGATGTTATCCTTTTTGTCTTTCTTCCTTCGCAGGTGTCATAAATGAGCTCCCGGTCCCTTAGATAGCTCTGCAGGATCCTCAGCAGATATTGCGGAGTAGCAAACTTTAGCTTAAGAGCTTCAATGATATCTGACCACCTGAGGCTGTTAAAAGCGTTGCGTATGTCTAGTGTTGCCAACAAGATAATCCTCTTGGAGTGATGGTTCCCTCGCTGTGCGTGTTCTGCGCTGGACACTACATCTTCTATAGCGCCAAGAGTTGACCTTACTGCTCTGAATCCATGTTGTCGTTCCGATAATCCACCAGCGTCTTCAATAACTGCGGATAAGCGAGTTTTTATCATCTTCTCTAGCAGCTTCCCAGCGCTATCAAGCATACACAGTGGTCTGTATGCTGATGGTTGGGTAGGATCTCCTTTGCCTTTGCTGATCAGTACTAGTTTTTACTTTTTCCACACTTCAGGGAATAAGCCTCCCTTAAGGCACGCATTATACATCGACAGTAGAACACTTGGGCGATTTTCCGCTACTATTTTCAGTATTTCTGCAGGGATTCCATCAGGTCCTGGAGCCTTGCTACTCTTGAGAGATTTTGCTGCTCCTTTTAATTCTTCTTCAGAAAATAATGGGGTTAATCCAACAGGCAGCGCGTCTTGTTCTTCCTTCTGCAGGTTATGCGTAGGGAATAAGGCATCAACGATGTTGCTCATGGTATCGCCGTCCATATTTGGGCCAGGAATTTTAGAGCCCAGTTTCTTCATAACGATCTTATAGCCGAGACCCCATGGGTTGTTGTTCAGATCTTTGCGGAGTTCCTCCCATTTTTCTCTTTTGCTACGCTCTATGACAAGCTTCAAATGTTTCTTGGCTTGATTGTAGTTTTCGGCTTCATCTGTAGCGGCGCCTAATCATCTGGCTCTAGTGAGTTTCCTCCTCATCCGTAGGCAGTTCCGTCTAATTTCTGCTATTTCATCTGTCCACCAGTATACGGCATCTTTTCTGCGGCTTGTGCCAACTTTAGGCATCGATGCGTTGCAGCATTGAGCTAATCGCTGCATAGTCGCATTTGTGAGAGTTCTGGCGTCCCTAGTTGTGTCAGTTGGCAATGAGTTTTCGTCGATATTTGCCAGCAAATATTCGGATCTAAGTTTCGCTACATTCCATTTTCGCGTGCCTCTTCTTGTTGGTGCCTGGATGGGGCGACTTCCTGAGTCTAGATGGTAAGTGATATACTGGTGGTCACTACCAGTAAAATCTTCTAGGACTCTCCATTCTTTAAGCATTCCAGCTAAGCTCTCTGACACTAGAGTGATATCTGGTGTGGTGGCCTCGCACCCTGGTCTTCTGAAGGTCGTAGCTGCGCCAATGTTAGCGATGGCTAAGCCCAGCCTAGCGGCCATGTTTAGCACGCGTCTGCCTCTGGAGTTTGTTGCTGCCGTTCCCCATTCGACAGCTTTAGCGTTGAAATCTCCTGCGATGATAAAGGGACCTCCAATTTCCAGCACTTTGTCTTCAATGCTTTCAAGCTTCTTCTGGAATTCAGCAATGCTATCGCTTGGGGTTAGGTAACAGCTGAGCAAAGTGAAGCTCGTGTTTTGCACGTATACGAAGCAGTTCCCTGCACCTTTAAGTGTATTGACAAACCTGCTGTTGCTAGGCAGCCAGATTGCTGCAGTACCGGTCGCATCTTCTAACCAGTTTTCTCGATCCACTCGCCCATACTGTTCACTTATAACGACAGCGTCCGCTTTCTTCTCTATTGCCATCTGCTCTAATAGCATATCAGCCGTTCTGCTTCGATGCATGTTGGCCTGGAGTATTCTCACTTTGTCGCTTGGCACTTAGTTGAGCCAGGTATATGATCTACCCGGCTACGCCCATAATAATAATAATAATAATAATAATAATAATAGAGTTTAGCTACTACCAGCGTTGCCACAATTATTTTGAAAAAAAAAAAGGTCGACCACCTTAAAAAAGGCTTAAATGGGTTAAATTAAATTTTTCAAGCTAAAAAGAAAAGCTAGAATAAAATTTTTATATACATGTGTTTTTTTTTTATTCTGTGTACATATAGTTCGCTTAAAATAACGAAAAAAATATTAGATTCAGATAATAAATGTTACGAATATTACATATGTATGCAGGGCCGTCGACAGGATAACCACAGATGAGTAAAATGCGTAAAAAAAAAAGTTTTTTGTGTAAGTACATTAAAATCAGCGACCTTCTTTTATACGCGTAAAACCCGTATGATATGCGAAAATCATGTGTATTTTAAGGATATCCGAGATTTTTCTGTTATGCGATGTGTACGAATTTTGAAGGCATCCGTGTTCGTTGGGAATAAAATAATAGTTTGCATGCAGGGTATTAATATCTTGAAAAGAGAAGGTCAGTTTGTGATTTTTCAGTCAGTATTAATCGGGATATACATATATATATTTATATAAGTCGAGATGTTCAGATGAAGCTGTGATCGAATATTAAAAATAAGATTACAGTTCTCAATACGATGCTTTTTTTCATGAATTTCAAAATTTTTTTTGTTCAACTGCTGTTAGATATTTATAAAATGGTGGAGCAATTAAAAATTACCCAATTTTGATTTCATTTCTTTTGTTATAAATGAACATTTCCTGCTTTCTGGGCAGCAAACTGACTTATGAGAACATCGAAATCTAACTGCCTTACCACCTTAATTTATCGACTGGGGGAATTTTTTTTTTTTCATTATTAATTTAATCGAAGCTTCCATGCGTTCAATGGCGTCAAATTAAAAATAGTTTTTACCTGCATTTTTTAAATTATTTCACATATGAAATTATAAAATTTTCAAAAACTTCCAAATTTTCAGGCCGCCTCAAAAAACTTGCTCGCGGGAAGATTCCACCCTTCAAACCCCCCACTCGTCGGCCATGTATATATGTACATACTTTGTTTAACATCGAAATATGAAATGGTGTAAAACACCAATTTCACTTCAAAGAAAAAGTCGGCCCAATTCGCCATGAGCTCCAAATGTTATTTTTAATCCGGGAAAAATCAATAGGTCTTTCTTTCGTCTTTCTTTTTAACGTAAAATTGGCGAAATACAGCAATGGTATTCATCTAAACACGCAGGTTTGCACAATTGTGCAAATAGGCAACTTTGCGCGATGTGTTTCATGAATGCCCCTTCGAATAGTCTGTGAACGGTTGCGTAAAAGTGCTAAATTTTTAAGACTTTAGGATTTCGGTACCCCATCTGACAAAAAAAGGCCAAAATATAAAAAAGGCTCGATGAAATTTTCGAGGCTAAGTGGAATTTAAAGAGGCTAAATCTAGCCTCAAAAAGGCCAAAACGGTAAAGCTACAGCTACTAGCCTTCTTAGCTATTTGGCTTGAAGCTTTAAATCAAGTAAAAAGCTTTTCAATAAATAATGAAAATGAAAAAATTTGTAATTAATAATTTTTTTATAATTTGTTTTAGCTTTATCGCACTTTCTCAACATACTCACTCAGACCCTGTGATTGAGAATAAAATAATTAGTTGTCATGTCTTTGTTAATACTAATCAACATGCTATCATCTTCTTTATTAGCAACAATTCTACTTCATTACTTTATTTACTACATTATTACTTTACAATGTTAAAATACAGAGTGCTTACATTCATAATATCCAATTGTGTACTCTTGCGGTAAGTAGAGAACCAAACAGCTAAATTAAAATATCCAAAGCGCGTCCCCTTCCGATAACTAGAGAACACACACCTAAATTAAAAATATCCAAACGCGTTCTTTTGCGGTAAGTACACACAGCTGAACAAAGTCTTACCACACTAAAAATATTATACCACACAAATAATAAAATATAAGGGAACGTATTGGACCGTATTCTTATTTTACGAAGAGTAAAACCAAATACTAGCCGTGTTTTATTCGTTTTGGTTAAACCAAAATTCCATACAAGTGCGTGAACCAGCTCGACCTCTAGTTACTTTGATTGAACTTTTTTGTCTTTGCAAAATTTAAGAACAGATATCGCGCATTGCAAGTAGCTGAGACACAAACCTAAAATAATCAGGCAGCATTGCTTGAATTTTGCAGAACCACTTTTAGGTCACGCGAGGCCTTATGCATTGTCACAGAGACTGACATAGATGTTGCATTAAAAAGAAGGATTGACTATGACGCAAAGTTGTGAAATCTATATATTAATACGTGATCATCGAAACTTATGATACACTTTTTTTGTAGTTATTATAAAGAGAGGGGAATGAAACTTATATCATATGAAAGGTACTGTTTTGTAGATATGCACAAAGAAAAAATAATTTGTAATGTGTGCCGTTAAGGCAGGTAAAATAAAGATAACATATGCGCATGATTCCCCCACACAAAATGCTTTAACGAACGCATCCATGGATCCATGGACAAATACGTTTTGTTCGTCATAGGTCGGCAAAATTCTTCCAAAATTAAAACTTGGTGGGGTTCGGTTTTCGACCACAATACGATACTAGTCATTATAAATAAATCAACAGCCATATGTAATAGAAGAATTCAAATTTTTATTTATTTATTAATTTTATTTTTTTTTTTATTTTATTTTTTTTTTAAGTATAAAAGTTAATAATTAAAATTAAGACTATGTTTTTATTCAGGAAGCACAACATCCTCAAGTTATGCGGTAAAATGCGATTTCGCAACTTTCTTTGTATTAGACCTGTCGTTGTAAACAATCGCTCGGATGAGATAGAAATCATTTGAAAACTGAAATACATTTATGCCAATTTTTTTAAATTTGGGTGCAGAACCTCATTACGCCAAAAACTGAGAGGATCTGCATCTGTCGCAATATTGGGAAATAGAAAATATCTCTCAATTTCTTCTTTGAAAGTATCGGAGCACAAAGAGGAGCAAGGTTCTTCTTCTTCAGATTCCTTAATAATATTTTCACAAACGCTCCATATACCCCGTCTTGTAATTCGTTCAGAACTCGTACTAGGCTGGAACGTAACTGTTTGTGAAGAGGTTTCGGAATATAGTGGTAAATTAATTAAATTTGCAAGCCGCTTATTTGCCGTAGAAATAGTAGACTGCAATTGGAATGTTCGTAGCTTATATCGAGGATCAAGCGCCGTTGCTAAATATTAAGATTCTTCACTTTCCAAATTAAATCTTTTTTCAAGAGCCAATATTTAAGTTTTTTTTTACCTTTGTTGTGTCCAGGGTTGTCGCAGTCACTTCAATCGCAGTGTTTCACTGCGATTCAAAGTACGACACTGCATCTTTTATGAAAACACTGCACTTTTAGAAAAAAAAAATGTCGCAAAAGTAATCTAGCAAAAAATCTTCAAATTATAAATTCTTGCAATCACTCCTGGATTATTAACGGTTTGGAGATGACAACGCAGAATTTTTAATTAATTTTACTGTAACATTATTGGCAGTTCATCAGCTTTTGACATTTTGATTTAACTTTTCTTTTTACTGCTTTTCATGCAAAGCAATGAACTGGCCCGTTCAACGTTCAAAGCTAAAAAGAATAAATTTAAAAGATCCTGTTTTGAAAGCGGTTCAATTGTTAAGTCCGATTTCTCTAGGCGAAAATTTTTTGCTACTGATTCTGATTTTTCCTAACCTGGTAAATAATGATGACATACTATAGGAGATGTCGAAGCCATGTGGTTTAATGCAGAAGCCAGAAAAACCAAAAGAAACAAATTTGGAAGAACTTTGGCATATGGAATTTTTTTGATTTAAATACGCTTTAGGCGAAACTTGGTATCCTGGCTTAAAACAATTTGTTGGCGCATTATTATGCCTACCTCACAGTATCGTATCCACCGAACGCATTTTTTCACTTAAAAAAACGGTTTCTAATGAAGGCTTTAAAAATTGTGTGTCTTCAAAATAATTACTAGCAAAATACTACCAATAGTCGTGTGTCGTATTTTTATTTTTTTTCTTAGTTTATTTTAAACTATATTAACAAAGTACATACAAATATATATATCGGCCATTTTTTCATTAAACGCACACTTTGTATTTTTTGACGTTTTGAACATTTTTTGAACCCAAATATCTCACAAACTATAGGAGATAGGATGAAAAACCATTTAATTATTTTAGTTTAGAAATACTATAGCTTTATAAAAAAAATGAAAAAATTTAAATAAATTTGTTAAAACATTAATTTTTTTAATTAAAAAAATTTTTCTCAAAATATTTTCAATATACCACCTTTTGTTTTTTTTTATTTTTTTATATGTTATTCCTCAATTGATCCTAGGAATGCATGTGCTTTCATATCGAAATTCCCGCCATAACTTTGGAAACTACGAATTTTTTACTGATGAGGCGCATGGTGCGTTTTTCAACATAAAATTCGACATAAAATTTTTTTTTTGTTTATTTTTTTTTTTTTTTTTGGTATTGTAATGTTATTTGCAATCAATCCTAAGAATGTATCTGCATTCAAAATGAAATTCCCGACATAACTTTGGGAAATATGATACAATTCATACAATAAGACTGAAACGCGCCTTCATAAAAAGCTCATATTTTCCAAAGATATGGCAAGAATTTTGAATTGAATGCAGATTCATTCTTAAGATTGATTGAAAATAACATTACCAAAAAAAAAAACAAAAAAAAAATTTTTTTGTCGAATTTTATGTTGAAAAAACATTGTGCGCGTCATCAGTAAAAAATTCGTAGTTTCCAAAGTTATGGCGGGAATTTCGATATGAAAACACATGCATTCTTAGGATTGATTGAGGAATAACATAAAAAAACAAAAGGTGTTATATTGAAAATATTTTGACAAAAATGTTTTTAATTAAATAAATTAATGTTGTAACAAATTTATTTAAATTTTTTTATTTTTTTTATAAAGTTATAGTATTTCTTAACAAAAATGATCAAATCGTTTTTCATCCTATCTCTTATAGTTTTTGAGATATTTCGTTTCAAAAAATGTTCAAAAACGTCAAAAAAAACAAAGTGTGCGTTTATTAAAAGAATGACCGATATGTACTTTTATAATTATTATTTTTACAAAATGACACATTTTGATTTATTTAATTTTTACTTTATTTAATTTTAACGAATAATTAAATTTTATTTATAATTTATCGAAAAAATCTGTTGTTTTTATGTTACTGAAAAAAATAGTCGAATACAATGAAATTCTTGATGTGATGAAATGTTACTAAGTCATCTCTGGCAAAATGCTTCAAAATGGGAACTTGCTTCAATGCCTCAGCATATGCAGTTATGGGGTCAGCAATTTTCTCATCATTGTCTTCTGACTCGCTTATCTCTGGAGTGGCGCTTTGATTTTCAAATTGTACTTCAATATTGTTGACTTCAGTTAATAAACTTTGATCGATTTTCGAAAATTCGTCAAAAACAGCAAACCAGAATGAACGAAAAAGACCAATACTACTCAACACTTCTGACATTAGCATTATTGGGAAACCACCAAATTCGTTACTTTCAAAAAAAAACGAATTAGAATTTGTAAAAAAGGGTAGTTGTACAAACTTAATAGAATTCTTATTTGATTCAGTCCGTTTAAAAGAGATATTTTGACTTAGAATATAGTGTCCGCGTCCGGTCATTGGAACGTCCGGCTATCGGAATTAATTTTATATGGAAAAGTTAATGAAAAGTGAGTGTCGCCGAAATGTGTCCGGTTATAGGAACTGTCCGGTTATGGGAGCTGTCCGTAATAGGAATTTCACTGTACATGTACGTATCTTTTTCTTATAACACTGCGAAATTCACTGCACTTTTGCTTTTAAAACACTGCGAACACTTCACTTTCCAACAATTTTTTGGAATTTTCACTGCGGTCAAAATTCCAAAACGACATCCCTGGTTGTGTCGTTTTTCTTTGTTATAATTGTTGTTGAATCGTGTTTTTTGTTTCAAGTAGCTAACTTTAGTAATTTTCCTTTGTTTTTTTCTTTATTTATTGTTTGTTTGTTGTGAAATTCTCAACGACTGCATTAATTTGAAGCATGGTACATGGTGTAGACAAATGTTTTTAATTGATTTTGACTCTTTGGGGCACAGGAACATTTTTTTTTGTATATATCGGTGTATCGGCAAATAAATATCGCCGCTGTCGATATACCGGAATATACCGATATATCGGTAATCGTATTCGTATCGGTTGCATCCCTAATTAAAATAAAGTCACATAATAAAAACAAAAACATTGATCGTTGCTTTGGCTCTGCTTTGATTTTTCCTTTTTAATAAAACGTCAAATAGTTTTGTTCTTCACTTTCTATCGTCGATTTTTTTATATGCTCGGGAAACGGAAGAAAAAACTTTTGTATTACCATCTACGACGCTTTGAAAACAGTTCAAAAGCGTGTGATAACAATTTTCAGAAAAGAAAAAAAAAAATATGTATCATACGAGTTTACCGGCCATACAGCGGGCCTCGATTTTATAATAGAAGTTTTGTCAAACACTGTCATGCCTCCTAGTGGTCAGTAACTGAATTAGAAAAGGTTAAACTTATGCGTTTAATTCACTTTTAGGTTTAACCAAAGCGAATAAAACACGGATACTATTTTATTTTGCGACTATTCTTTAAGGCCGTATTTGATAAAATTTACTTATCTTGCTACCAGCAAGTCCAATAGCATGATTTTCAATCGTTTTATTATTTCAAATACTTCGGTTTGCAGCTTACGGTGGGCTTGAACCAAGTTTAAATGACAAGTTGAGTTACTACAGAAACTTGAATGGGAAATTATTTGGGATGTTATTTATAGTCGATATAGATCAAGAGGAAAAAAATCCTAGAGCTTTTCTTAGTTCCATATTTACTGTTTTTTTTACTGTTATTACACACGTATGAAATACATATGTGTAACATACATACTATGGGCGTCAAAAAAAGTAAATACACTCACGGTCAAAAAAAACGCAGAATTGAATTTTGCAAGAAGTTTTATATTTTGATGCGTAAAATAATATCTATTCTTGTTTAACGGTCTTAAGTTTGTTAGATACTGTTACTAGGGACAAGTTTTGAGTATTTTCAAAACTGTTCACCTAACAATAATAAATTCTAGGAACCTTTTCCAAATAAACACATAATTGCTAGTTTTATAATCAGAAATTACAACTTTATATGAAAAAATACATTGTTTTTTGTAGTTTTTTTTACGCATTTTTGATTTTTCGCATATCCCTTAATTATATATTATTTATTTATTTCAAATAATACGGTGAAATTGATTTTAATAGCGCGTAGGACCTATTTTTGCCTTGATGACGCTTTCCATTCGAGAAGGCATGCTCTCATAGAGTTTCCGTATTAATTCCATTAAAATATCGTTGTACCAAGTGAATTCAATTATTTCCTTTAACTTTGGAATATTATTAAGGTTTTGTTGGCGCACTTTGCGTTTTAAAATGACCCAAACATTCACAACGCGATTGAGGTCAGGGCCGTTACCGGGCCATGGACTTACTCGATTCTCAAAAAGTCCTTATATTCATTTACCTATGCAAAAATAAATAGTTAATTATTGTAAATTTATCAAAAAAAAAATGTAAAAAATAATTACTGTGGGTGGGACACTTAACGATTTCGAGCGATGACAAGGCGCAGAATCGTCTTGAAATATGAGTTTTGCTACGTGCTCACTTAGTCGGTCAATGGTCAAATGGAGGCAATAGCCAGCTCTGGTATGGAAGAGATTCTTCTTCTGGAAGGTTGTGTGAATTCCGCAGCCATGAGCTCCAAATGTTATTTTTGATCCGGGAAAAATCAATAGGTCTTTCTTTCGTCTTTCTTTTTAACGTAAAATTGGCGAAATACAGCAATGGTATTCATCTAAACACGCAGGTTTGCACAATTGTGCAAATAGGCAGCTTTGCGCGATTTGTTTCATGAATGCCCCTTCGAATAGTCTGTGAACGGTTGCGTAAAAGTGCTAAATTTTTAAGACTTTGGGATCTCGGTACTCCATTTGACAAAAAAAAGGCCAAAATATAAAAAAGGCTAGATGAATTTTTAGAAAGAGCTGAAAAAAAGGCTAGAGGCTAGATGAAATTTTCGAGGCTAAATGGAATTTAAAGAGGCTAAATCTAGCCTCAAAAAGGCCAAAACGGTAAAGCTGGCTACTACAGCTACTAGCCTTCTTAGCTATTTGGCTTGAAGCTTTAAATCAAGTAAAAAGCTTTTCAATAAATAATGAAAATGAAAAAATTTGTAATTTATTATTTTTTTATAATTTTTTTTAGCTGTATTGCACTTTCTCAACATACTCACTCAGACCCTGTGATTGATAATAAAATACTTAGTTGTCATGTCTTTGTTAATACTAATCAACATGCTTTCTTCTTCTTTATTAGCAACAATTCTACTTTATTTACTACATTATTACTTTACAATGATAAAATACAGAGTGCTTACATTCATAATATCCAATTGTGTACTCTTGCGGTAAGTAAAGAACCAAACAGCTAAATTAAAATATCCAAAGCGCGTCCCCTTCCGATAACTAGAGAACATACACCTAAATTAAAAATAACCAAACGGGTTCTTTTGCGGTAAGTAGACAACACACAGCTGAACAAAGTCTTACCGCATTAAAAATATTGTAGCGAAATTGATTTATGCCAGAAAATGCTCGAAATGAAAATTAAATGATACTAGCTAGCATCACTGCCCGTAGAAAAATACTTGCATCACTGACCACCATCTAGCGGCACTGACCATAGAACACCATCTAGCATGTTTTCTGTACTATAAATGATAAAGTGTGAGCGTCAGTGTGGTACTATCGCTATCTAGAAGATACCGAAAACGACATTCTGGATAACTGCACACTGTACGACATTATCAACGTCGATAATCGCCATATAGATGGTACCGGAAACGACATTCTGGACAATGGCGGATGGTTCTAGAAAATGATGACTTTAGTATAAAAGGCAGTCATCTGAGCAGTCGGCATACAGTTAATGTTGAACAGTTGAACACAGTGGATCTTAAGCAAGACAGTTTAACAGTTGTTTTTAAGTAAGACAGTTAAATTTAAGTACTAAAGTGATACAGTTGATTTTAAGTAACACAGTTGATTTTGATAAAGTGAAACGGTTGTCTATACAGTTTGAATATAAAGAGGAAATAAACAATTGTACCGTGTAAAAACTAACGTTTGTGATTTAAATAAACCATTTTATAATTAAATAAAATTTGCGTTTTTCTTGATTGTTACACAATCCAGTGATCGAACTCAGAGAAGTATTAGAGATCGAAATTATTTTTAAAGGGACAGGAAATTTCGTAACAATATTATACCACACAAATAACAAAATATAAGGGAACGTTTTGGATCGTGTTCTTATTTTGCGAAGAGTAAAACCAACAGTCTGCAAATACTAGCCGTGTTTTATTCGTTTTGGTTAAACCAAAATTCTATACAAGTGCGTGAACCAGCTCAATTTCTAGTTACTTTGATTGAACTTTTTGTCTTTGCAAAATTTAAGAACAGATGTCGCGCATTGCAAGTAGCTGAGACACAAACCTAAAATAATCAGGCAGCATTGCTCGAATTTTTTTTTAGTTTTATTTATTTTTTAAGTATAAAAGTTAATAATTAAAATTAACACTAACTAGGTCTTTATTCAGGAAGCACAACATCCTCAAGTTATGCGGTGAAATCCGATTTCGCAACTTTCTTTGGATTAGACCTGTCGTTGAAAACAGTCGCTCGGATGCGATAGAAATCATTTGAAAACTGAAATACATTTGTACCAATTTTTTTAAATTTGGGTGCAGAACCTCATTACGCCAAAAACTGAGAGGATCTGCATATGTCGCAATATTGGGAAATAGAAAATATCTCTCAATTTCTTCTTTGAAAGTATCGGAGCACAAAGCGGAACAAGGTTCTTCTTCTTCAGATTCCCTAATAATATTTTCACAAACGCTCCATATACCCCGTCTTGTAATTCGTTCAGAACTCGTATTAGGCTGGAACATAACTGTTTGTGAAGAGGTTTCGGAATATAGTGGTAAATTAATTAAATTTGCAAGCCTCTTATTTGCCGTAGAAATAGTAGACTGCAATTGGAATGTTCGTAGTTTATATCGAGGATCAAGCGCCGCACAGTGGCTTGCTTTTCAAAAAAGCGTTGCAAAAATCAATTTTAGTGTGGGTCTGTTTGACAAATTTGATACTCGCATCGAATAGTGAAATGTCTAGAAGTGATAAATTTTAAATTTCAACCCACTCGGATAAGTAGTTTAGTTTTTACAGTTAGTCAAAGTGGAGACATTTTTTAAGTTTGCAAAAAATTAATTTTTTTGGATAAAAATTTCATGTTTGAGCTGAAAAATTCAACAAATGCTGAGAGAAAAATATATTATTTTTTTGTAAAAGCATTATTGGTTTTAATTAAACAAAAAAAAATTAGTCCACCAAATTTTTTTTTGTTTTTTTTTTTTTTTTTTTTTTGAAAAACTGTTTTTAGCGATGTTTATGAACTTTGATATGAGTTTAAAAATGAACTTCACAAAACTTCAAGCTGAGCTTCCACACAAATCATCACTAATTCTTTCTTAACATATCCCCAGAACAAACTAGGCACCGGTGTTAGCCCGTTTGGGTGCTAGAGCGATTTTTATCGACAAAACTGTGGATATAGCACCCTAAGTCCTTACGCATATTAGAAATATTAATTCTTAAACCCTTAACTAGAAAACATTTAACTAGGTGTGCAATGCCTATTTCATTGGTCATAGTTCATAATTAAAACTGTTTAAATAAAACTACAGCCACGCCCACTTTTTTTAATAGTGGGCGAACCATTGTGTTTTGGTCAAAAACTACCTCTTATAGTTTTTGAATTTATTATATACAATAAAACCCCAACTAAAAACTTTTCTGATTGCACTTATTCTGTTAACCCATATCGTACCAAAATATTCAGGGAGATTTTTTTTGAAAATCATTGTGATGGGTGGGTGCAGTGGATGAAAAAACCTGACCGTGGTGAATTTGAAAAAAATCGGTGAGTGCATTTTCCTAGAATTGCAGATTGAAAATTGATTCGTTAACGCATCAATGGCCACTTCCCATACTCATAAATCTATATATAAAATACAAAGTCGGGTTAGTTACACCATTTATAACTCAAGATCGGCTGGACCGATTTTAATGACCTCCAATTTGTTGGATTCCTCTCCGCCTCAAATAGAACATAGGCTGCAAAAAATTTATTTAGGGTGCATAATTAGGGTGGCCCTCATAGAAAAATCTTTTTAAAATAGCATTTTCACAAAAACCACTTAATCGATTCACATGGAATTTACAGCACGAGTCTTTTATATTAAGAGGCTTAAAAATTTTACTAAAGGTGCATATTTAGGGTGGTCCTCATAAAAAAAATTATGTTTAAAATAGCATTTTTACAAAAACTACTTCATCGATTCACATGCACCACGTGTCGTTTATATATGTATGAAATTATATGTACATTAGGGTGATTCAAATTTTATACTGTTTGTTTTTTCTAGGGTGCTGTTGCTTAAAAGTAAGTTTATGATGTGATGAAAAAGTTCACGAAAATTCAGCTCTGTACCTCAATTTTATAAGGTGGCGCTGAAGCCTGTTAGTTTTACATTATAATTGTATGGAAAAATGATTTTTTATTAAAAATGTATCTGAATGAATAGGTTATTAATGTTGTTGGGCTGAACAGGGTCATTTTTCAAAGTAATTTTTGCGCTGAATCTAAATCTGGCCTCAGAATCGACCCATCATGTCAGAATTCTGAAATATTTGAAATACATTTGTATACCTATGCAAAATTGAATAAAAATCAATTTAAAATGATTTTACGAAATAAAATTATTTTAGTTGTATATTGCATTATAAATAAAGGTATGGAAACAAAAAATAAAAACAGTTTTAAAAAATGCATTCAAGAAGGCAAACAT
Organism: Meiosimyza platycephala; assembly: GCA_963662105.1. Taxonomy (NCBI): domain Eukaryota; kingdom Metazoa; phylum Arthropoda; class Insecta; order Diptera; family Lauxaniidae; genus Meiosimyza; species Meiosimyza platycephala. Next base: position 51,046,751 of record OY759210.1, read on the forward strand.
ATATAAAATTTTAATCTACACTGAGAATGCTAAAATGAATTCATAATTGCGACTAGTTTTTTCCACAACGGTGTTGTCAGCAATCAATTTTTTTCATTGCTAACGTTGGGCAAGTTATTATGTGGTCTTGCCAACAATTTAGATTAGTTGGATTCCGCGAATCCCGGTACGATACTCAATAAAGGATTTTTTCACCAGTAGTCTGTAATTTTTGGCACTGTAGGAGAGCCTTGAGAGTAATACTATACCCATGCCCCAAAAGCGCTTCAAAGTCCATCGGTCCAATTCAAAGTTTCGTTCGTTCGTTCGTATACGGACAGTCAGCTTTTGATTTAACTTTATCACTCAAAAGTGCCTCAGACTTTTTTATGGTCATCAGATCCTTCCTCATGAATTATTATTGGTTAACGTTTTCTAGTGTCAGAATAATCACGGCTATGATGGCGATATCTTTGCCTTCATTGGCTGAGCTTGCATTCAACTCAAAATGCACACGTTTTGTTACAATCAACTTTCACAAACAACATTTTTATAAACTGAACTAAGAAATAATGATTCCCAACAATTAAAATGTAAATTACCTGCAAAAATACAAAATTTCAAAATCTTTTTCAACAAAAATTTTTTTAGAAGTGATAAAAAAATCTACCTAGGGAAGTGGCCATTGATTCGTTTACGCATCACCATACTTGCGTGTTATCTTCTACTCATCTTATCAGTCCGACAACTATATTATTCTTGTTTGACATAAGCTTAGCCTATTCCAAGTTATTCTATATGGGTTTAGTTGATAATGGATAATTTTTAATATTTTTACCTAATTTTTTAAAAAAGCTCCAAACTTAAGGTTTTTTTGCACTCCCCTTTCAGCTTTAAAAAAGGGCGTGGCATGACCAAAAAAATTTTTTTATGAAAAGCGAATAAATCAAACTATAATATCAGACACATAAACTTTTTATTATACAAGTATATCATGGTGAAAAAACCTTGCAAACATTAGGCATTTTCGTGATTCGTTAACGCATCAACGGTACGATATGGGTTAGAGGTAAAATTCCTGAAATATTAAAATTTACGTGAGGATTACAGGAACAGGTAAAAAGATGTCAAACGATTTGTGTAGAGAAAAACCAAACGAAAATTTTAGAATATGTAAAACGGCAGCTATACAATTTTTTTAATTTTTTGCTAAGAAGAGCATAATTATAAGTATGGAATTTCACCACTGCATGAAATTGGCGTATACAATTCCAGAAGATAGTAGTGATTTAAAGAAGTTTCTTGTAATCAAAGAGGAAATAGCTGATAGGAAGAAAAAAATTCAAGTTGCGTTTTATGCAGAAATTGGTTTGAAAGTTGATCAACCAAAACAAGGGTTTGTTAATACCAATGATGGAAACACTTCCAGAACATTTTTTGAAAAGGATGAAGTCACAGCGCGAATTACTGGAGTTGATAAAGAGATAATTAAAAGGCTACAAGTCATATTAAATGTTTTATGCTGCAAGGAAAAAGTTCACGCATAGAAAACTTACACCTACGGTTCACAAAATTCTGGTCCATGGTGAAAATATAATAGAGTTCCAGCCTTTACCAATTGGTGAACTATCCGAAGAAGCACAGGAATCCAAAAACAAAGATTACAAAAAATACAGATATCTCAACACGTGCAAGATATCAAGAAAGCGACAAAACCAGGACCTTTTTAACATGCTGGCCGCCTCGTCTGACCTAATTATTATATCTCTAAGGCACACCCAATCATCAAAAGAGCTGAAAGAATGTTACTCTCAAGAAATGCTAAGTCTATTATATAGCCATTCAGATACTGTTAATTATTTTGAAAGAAATTAAATTGTTAATTTAAGTAATAAAAAAATATTTAGTTTATAAATTAAAAAAAAAAAATAAATATCTCACAAAAATTTTAATTTATTAAATTTTTTTTCTCCACATTACAATATGTAAGAGGGCTTTGGGCCTGTTTATTATATATATAAGCATAACTATCAATAAAGAAAAAAAAAATAAAAATCCGCTTTGAATGTTTTTACAATTTTAGTTTTATATACTAAGCCCAAGCACATTTCTATCACACTTTCCGGCAGTTTTCAATGTCTACTAGTGGTGGCAAACTATCGATAGACCTGACCATCGATAGTTAGATTACTTGAAAAAACAAAAAAAAAAATTAATACTGTCCCTACAATGTCACTGCAATAGAAAAAGTCTGGAGTCGTGTTCGGTGAGGTGATAGTTGATTATCAACTATCGCAATTTTGTCTCGCTTGCTTTTATGAGATAGCTATTTAGGTATTGCTTTCAAAAACGACAATAAAAATAGCGACAGTCAACTATCACCTTACAAAATACCACTCCGGGATTTTTTTTCCACTAGAACCAATTATTTTTATTTAAGAAACATATAGCATCAACATTTTTTGTTTTAGCTGTGACCGTTTTTCGGTTATTATTAATGCTGCTTTCATCCAAAAATGCAAAAGTGTATTTTCACCTTCCTGTTCTTCCAGCTGGTAAGATGGTGGTAAGTGTGGTTGTCCCATCAAACTTATCATCTCACTTTCAAGCAAATTTGAAGTTTCATTGGCATTGTTGTCAGATATGAACGCTTCCTTTTTAAATCGTGGATCTAGAATTGTTACCATTCGTGTTGGTGTTCTATTTTCATAAGAAATCAGTATTTTCTCCATTATATTTCGGTATAGTCCATTTGCAAGCGGAATAATAAGAGATGCTGTAACATAATTTCCGCTTCATTTTTCTGTTATGGTCCAGAACGGAAGAAGTAATTTTTCCATTTCTGTTAATGTTTGTATTTCGTCAGCTGTAAGAGTTGGAGGTGCTTTTGGAGTAGATAGTAGTACGCTTGATATAGCTGTATTTGTTTGAATGATACGTTGAATCATAATGTATGTGCTGTTCCATCTCGTTGCGATATCTTGCTTCAGTTTTAGTGGTTTTTCAGATTTTTGTTCCATTTAAAATTTTTCCATAGATATGGTACTGTTTTTGAAAAATGTTACAATTGTTTTGCACTTCGAAATTAGAGATTGTAAATCCTTAGCCTGCACCACTAGATTCAAGTTGTGAGCAAATGTCGTAGTTTTAGCAATTCGCATGACTATATCATCGAGTATGCGTTGTCTGTGGTAATACAGTACACTTTATCCAAAATTGACCATTCCAATAACACTTCATGTATGGTATCCGCAATATTTCTTACACTATGATTTGTTACATCGATGAGTTTTTTTGTGGACAACACAACGTGGCGCAAAATATATTCTTCATCAATAAATTGGCATGTAATTGTAAGGTAGGCTTCATGATTCATTGATGACCAGCAATCCGTAGTTAATGCAACGTTTTTGACGTTGTTTAAAATGCTAAACAGCATTTCGGCTTGCAATATGTACATTTTTCAACGAATTTTTACTTGGAAGAACATATCTTGGATCCAACACCTTGACAAATTTTCGAAATGCATTGTCGTTAACAATGTTGAATGGCTGAAAACTTTCGGTGACCAATTGCGCCGAAGCAGTATCGACGTCGTTTTCCACAGCTCTTTTAAAATATGAATCGACTGAATTGAAACTGGACTGATTCGATTAGCTCGTACTTGGCATCTTAGTCTTATCCAACGTCGGGTGCATTCGCTTTAAGTGGTCGCGCAAATTGGAAGTGTTTCCACTTGTTTTATATTCTTTGCTGCATTTTAGACACAGTTTAGACAGTTTTTTGTCATATGACCTTTTAAAATATTTCCAAACGTTAGCAAAAAAATTAAATTTAAGATTCATGTCACCAAAATTTTTAACATTTATCTTACCGTTGAAAGAGATTTGTACCTTTTTGAAGTGCCCTCAAGTAGGCACTCATTGCTTTCTTCAGAAGAACAGGAACAGTTGAGAGTTTTATCCTTGCCTAAATTAAGAATTTAATTTTCAAATATGCACCAATATAAACAAAATGTGTTACCTTTTCGCTAAATAAAAATTTATCCATTGCTGCCTATAATGGAGTAGCTAAAACAAAGAAAACGCAATTGCAGTAGTGGTGGCAAATGTTCGATAGTGAAAACATTCGATAGTTTTAGAAAACAATCGATAGTGAGAACAAATTTAAAACTATCGATAACATCGATAGTGCCATCGATAGTTTGCCAACACTAATGTCTACTTGCGACATAAAAAGCATAAATTAAATTTTTACATGCATAATATATGTAATTTTTCCTCCCTTCAACAATCAATTGCGTCGGATTCTGCAAACTTATTTCAGCAAAATTTACTACTGTATTAGCTATAAGAATTCCCTATCATATTGTAGCGAAATTTGGTTTATGCCAGAAAATTCTCGTAATAATTATTAAACGATATTAGCTAGCATCACTGACCGTAGAAAAATACTTGCATCATTGACCGTAGAAAAATACGTGCATCACTGACCGTAAGAAAAATACTTGCATCATTGACCGTAGAAAAATACGTGCATCATACGTAGCATGTTTTCTGTACTGTAAATGATAAAGTGGTACGACATTATCAACGTCGATAATCGCCATCTAGAAGACACTGGAAACGACATTCTGGATAATGGCGGATGGTACGACATTATCAACGTCGATAATCGCCATCTAAAAGACACTGGAAACGATATTCTGGATAATGGCGGATGGTTCGAGAAAAGGATGAATTTAGTATAAAAGGCTGTCGTATGAGCAGCAGAGACACAGTTGATATTGAACAGTGGAACACAGTGGATCTTAAGTGAGAACATTTGAATTTAAGTACTAAAGTGATATAGTGGATTTTAAGTAATAAAGTATAACGTTTGTGTATACAACTTGAATGTAAAGATTAAATAAATAATTGTACTGTGTAAAACTAACGTTTGTGATTTAAATAAACCATTTTATAATTAAGTAAAGATTGCTTTTTTTCTTGATTATTACACAATCCAGTGATCGAACTCAGAAAAGTGTAAGAGATTGAAATTACTGTCAAAGGGACAAGGAAATTTCGTAACAATTGGTGTCAGAAGTGGGATTGTGTAAAAAGAATTAACAATCAAATAAAAAATGGTTAAGTTTGATGAACTAAAAGTGGATCAACTAAAGAAGGAGTTGCAGCAGCTGAATCTGGCGGAAAGTTGGAAAGTTGGAGTTACAGAAACGCTTACGGCAGGCTCTTGAGGCTCAAGGGGTAAACCTAGAAGAGCATGAATTTTATAGTGATGCCTCAGAATCAACAGCGAAAATGCAGGAAGCTTCTGGAACGGCTGCAAGTGGTGAAGTTGTGGATATGTCGAAGTTCGAGAAAATGTTAATGGCGATGACGCAGGCAATGAGTCAGAACGCGCTGCAGATGAATAACAATATCCAGGCCGTTCGGGAAGAAATAAGTCAGAACGCGCTGCAAATCCAGACCGTTCGGGAAGAAATTAGTCAGAATGCGCTACAGATTGATCAGAGGTTGAGTCAGAACGCGACGGAGATCCACGAGGCTGTTCGAACGGAGGTTGCCAAAATGGTAAATGGCCTCGATGCAAAAGTGATTGAGTTACGAGACGACGTTGAATCATTCAAAGAAAAAGCCCAAGATAAGTTTGAAAAAGTTCAAAATAATCTTGAAAAAGTTCAAAATAATGTTGAAGGCGTTAACAAAAGGATTCAACAGTTGGAAATAAGCGGACCAACCACTCAAGTGATAAGAGAAATTAGCGCAGAGAGGCTTAAGGCACCCACGTACGATGGAACAACGCCATTTAGTGTTTTCAAGCTCCAGTTCGAAACAACATCTACTCATAATCGCTGGGATAACGATAGCGCAGCAGCAGCGCTAATTGTGGCATTAAAAGGCGCAGCTGCAGAAGTACTGCAAACGGTCCCAGTGGCGGAGCAAAAGAATTACAAGGCAGTGATGGATGCCTTACAGCGAAAATATGGCAGTGACCACATGAAGCAGATTCACAGACTGGAGTTGAAAAGTCGTGTCCAGAAATCTGGTGAGTCCTTGCAGGAGTATGCTGCAGATATTGAACGATTGGCACACCTTTCCTATCCTGACGAGTTAAGTGTCGTAGCTGAAAAATTCAAAATTGAGGCTTTTATTGACGGCATACGTGACTCAGAGACAAAACGCGAGACAATGAAGAACCCGAAGATTACATTTAATGAAACAGCCACGGTTGCTCTCATTCAAGAGACGATTGCATTGTCATGCCGCCCTTCATTGAAAACTCGTCGGATGGAGGTGGAGGCTGAGAACAAAAATTCGTCGTTCGCCAGCAGTAGCTTCAACGGAAATTGCTATAACTGTGGCAAGCAGGGACACATGACACGTGAATGCAAATCACGTCGTAAACGTTCCGCATCACGTTCACCAAGAAGAAAAATTGGAAATAGGGTGAACGATGGCGAAAATGATAACGAACAGCAGTCGTTAAACTAAAGAGAGTCAGTGCAGCGGGGCGTGAGCTGACTCTCACTTATGATTGCCCCACAGTCTTAGTTTCGAAGCTCTGCCGAAATTCCAACAGCCTTACCATCGGTGGAATAATCAATTAAAGACCATGTGAGCTAACTTTGGACACAGGCGCATCGCACTCAATTGTGAGGAAGGATTTATTTAATAGACGACGAGTAATGCCATTAAATGGGATCCAATTGAGAACAGCGACAGGAGAAATTGCGCAAATAGTAGGAAAAGTTACAGCAAGTGTTCTTACCGGCAACAAAACTGTGGAACATGATTTCATTGTTGCAAACATCACCGATGAGGTTATCATTGGCGTAGACTTCATGATTCGACACGGGTTCACTTTGGATCTTAAGAAAAAGACGTTAAGATATGCCAATGTAGAGTTGCCTTTGGACATTGGCTGTGGACAAAAGTTAACAATTGCAGGAGTCTACATAAGTGAGCGCTGTCGAATTGAACCCAACACCGAAGAAATTATTTGGGCTACAACAAGTGAAAACTGTGGGACAAGCCATCTGTGGGTAGTGGAAGCAGATAGGAAAAATTTTAAGAAAGACCTGATTATTGGAAAGACCCTTGTAAAAACAAGAGCGGACAGCAAAATACCAGTACGAATTTTGAATCCAACAAATAAGCCGAAATGGATGCAAAAAGGTGAACTAATAGCGCAATGTGAGAAAGTTACAGCTGTTATAAATTGTGAAAATGACCAGCAGGACACAAAAGGTACAGCTTTAACAAAATCATCGGCCTTGAAAGTATTGACGAAAGAATGGACGAAGGAGTTGTCTGCCCAGAACAAAAATAAAGCAAAAAGGTTTCTGCAAAAGCATTGGCAGATATTCGCATTCAAAGGAGAAAATAATGGCCGAACATCAGTTGTCAAACATCGCATTGATACGGGTGATTTTCGGCCAATTCGTCAACCTCCAAGGAGACTAGCACTCGCTAAGAGAGAGGAAGTAACGGGCCTTATAGAGTATATGGCGCGAGAAAAGGTCATTGCACCATCAGAAAGCCCGTGGAGTTCACCGGTCGTGCTTGTCAAGAAAAATGACGGAAGTATGCGACTCTGTGTGGATTACAGAAAATTAAATGACGTCACCAAGAAAGACAGCTACCCGTTACCCAGAATCGATGATACACTGTATACGTTATCTGAAGCAACATGGTTTTCCACCCTGGACTTACAAAGTGGATATTGGCAGGTGGAAATAGATGACAAAGACAAAGAGAAAACTGCTTTTAGTATTGGGAATGGTCTATGGCAGTTTAACGTCATGCCGTTTGGTCTTTGTAACGCTCCAGCTACGTTCGAGCGGTCAATGGAAAGAGTGCTCAAAGGACTGCATTGGAAGACCTGTTTAGTGTATCTCGATGACATAATCATTATGGGAAAAGATTTTGATGACCACTTGAAAAATCTGGAGGAAGTGTTTGAGCGCTTGGAGGCAGCTGGACTAAAATTAAGTGCGAAAAAGTGCTCACTTTTCCTGCGTGAAGTCAAATATCTGGGGCACAAGGTTACGTCAGAAGGAATACACACAGATGAGGATAAAATAAAAGCTGTGAAAAATTGGCCACGACCATCTAATCTTCATGAGTTGCGAAGTTTTCTGGGCCTATGCACTTATTACAAACGTTTTGTTCCTGGTTTCGCAAATGTCGCAGGCAGTCTACATGAGCTGACACAGAAAAATTGGAAATTTGAATGGAGTGGTGCACAGGAAAATGCATTCCAAAAGCTGAAAGAATTATTGTCTACAGCGCCAATACTCGCGTACCTAATACCCGGCGAAAAATTTATATTGGATACCGATGCGAGTGGCCATGGTATTGGAGGAGTTTTGTCCCAAGTCATCAATGGACAAGAAAAAGTCGTCGCATATTTCAGCAAAATTCTGTCGAAACCTGAGAGGAATTATTGTGTAACTCGGAGAGAGTTACTGGCAGTAATGGAATGCGTGAAACACTTCCATAAGTACTTATATGGACAGCATTTTCTCCTGAGGATAGACCATGCAGTATTAAGGTGGCTACTTCAATTTAAGGATCCTGAAGGTCAAATCGCACGGTGGGTAGAACGCCTGCAGAGCTATGATTTTACCATAGAACATCGCAAAGGAAGCCAACATGGAAATGCGGATGCACTTTCCCATCGTCCATGTAAAATTGAATGCGGTCATTGTTCACGAACGGAAAGTAAAGCTGGAACAATTGATGTGCGCCTTTTGAACGTTTTGCCTGAAGAAAAGTGGACAAAAGAGGAGGTACAACGGGACCAGCGCAGTGATACAGATTTGGCAACTATAGTTAAGTATAAAGGCAAGAAATATCAAGTGAAAGCCAAATCTGTAAAGCATACTGGGCGCAATGGCAAAGTTTGGAGTTGCATGATGGTTGCCTCTACCGAATCTGGGAAAGCGAGGATGGTAAAATTCGTTCAAAACTGCTGGTTATTCCAAAGGAAAAATTTAAGGAAATAATCAAGGATTATCACAATGGATCGAGTGGTGGACATCTGGGCGTAACAAAAACCACAGAGAAAATAAAGAAACGGTTTTATTGGGTAGTATGCCAAGAAACAGTTGCTGACTGGATCCGTCGTTGTGACCAATGTGCAATTGCTAAAGGACCAAGGCACCGCACTCGGGGAAAAATGCATCAGTATAACGTTGGAGCTCCCTTTGAGAGGATAGCCATGGATATAGCGGGACCTTTTCCAATTAGCAATGCAGGAAATAAATACATCCTTGTGGTAATTGATTACTTCAGTAAGTGGCCAGAAGTATATCCCATTCCCAATCAAGAAGCAAAAACAGTGGCAGACATTTTCATCAAAAATTGGATTTGCCGATATGGAGCTCCACTTGTGTTGCATTCCGACCAAGGACGAAATTTTGAGTCGGCACTTTTTAAGGAGGTTTGTGACATGCTTGGAATACAGAAGACACATACCACAGCATTGCATCCTCAGTCCGATGGCATGGTCGAAAGGTTCAACCGTACTCTAGAGGAGCATCTGAAAAAGGTTGTTGACAAAGGACAAAAAGATTGGGATGAGCATCTACCAATATTTCTGATGGCTTTTCGTTCGTCAGTACACGATACCACTACAGTCACGCCAGCAAAAGCAATTTTTGGTACGGACTTAAGGCTTCCAGCAGATTTGAAGTACGGAGTAAGCGCTGTCCCAGAAACGACCAATACTGACGATTACATATCGCAGAAAAGAGAAGAACTAGCAGATATACACGAGCTCATCAGGAGACGTACTCAATTGGCTAGCGACAAGATGAAAGCTCGGTATGATCTGCGAGCAAATACTGAAGGGTTCAAAGAAGGTCAATTAGTGCTACTACACAACCCACAACGAAAACGAGGCTTGTCTCCTAAATTACAGACTCATTGGGAGTGACCTTATCGGATCGTCACAAGGATTAATGATGTTGTGTATCGAATTCAAAAATATCCCGGCAACAATGGTAAATTAAAGGTAGTCCACATCGACAGGCTGGCACCTTATACTAGAGATGGAGAGACTCTTGTTCGGGACGAACAAGTTTAAGCGGAGGGCAGTGTAGCGAAATTTGGTTTATGCCAGAAAATTCTCGTAATAATTATTAAACGATATTAGCTAGCATCACTGACCGTAGAAAAATACGTGCATCACTGACCGTAAGAAAAATACGTGCATCACTGACCGTAAGAAAATACTTGCATCATTGACTGTAGAAAAGTACGTTCATCACTAACCGTAAAAAAATAACACCATCTAGCGACATGTAGCATGTTTTCTGTACTATAAATGATAAAGTGGTACGACATTATCAACGTCGATAATCGCCATCTAGAAGATACTGGAAACGACATTCTGGATAATGGCGGATGGTACGACATTATCAACGTCGATAATCGCCATCTAGAAGACACTGGAAACGACATTATCGCCATCTAGAAGGCACTGGAAACGATATTCTAGACAACGGCAGATGGTTCGAGAAAAGGATGACTTTAGTATAAAAGGCTGTCATATGAGCAGCAGAGACACAGTTGATATTGAACAGTGGAACACAGTGGATCTTAAGTGAGCACATTTGAATTTAAGTACTAAAATGATATAGTGGATTTTAAGTAATAAAGTATAACGTTTGTGTATACAACTTGAATGTAAAGATTAAATAAATAATTGTACTGTGTAAAAACTAACGTTTGTGATTTAAATAAACCATTTGATAATTAAGTAAAGATTGCTTTTTTTCTTGATTATTACACAATCCAGTGATCGAACTCAGAAAAGTGTAAGAGATTGAAATTACTGTCAAATGGAAAGGAAATTTCGAAAAAAAAAAAAAAAAAAAAAACGGCGGGTTGCACTCTGGGAGTGCCGACAGAAGTGAGAACTTAAAATAATATAATTGAAATTTGTTTTCATGATGTTTTGTAATGTTTATGGAATAATTTTTTACGAATTGTTTTATTTATCAATAGAAATTACTATAAATTTTGGGTAAATTACAATATTCATTTATTATACATACATATTATACATAAAATAAGAATTTTTCACTTAAAAAACATTACATTTCAGTATTATTACAGTTACTATACAAAACTAAGTTAAGTGCAAATGACGCAATCGATGTCGATGGCCTGTCGCGAGTTTATACATTTTTCCTCAGCCGCAAATGCTTTCTTACGGAGGTGCACAACGTGCCTAAAGAAGTTCTCATTTTTTTTTTGCGGTTGAGGAAGAATGTATAAACTCGCGACAGGCCACCGACATCGGATGACACTGGATTTTAAAAGCTGAAAACTTGACATTAGCTTTCCTCCATTTATTTAAAATCATGTAGCACGCATTTAGATAAATCAGTAGCCAAGACAATAACCATACGTAATCAATTTAAAATAGTCGGTACACTACTAGCCAAAATTGTGGTGACCTGACAATATTTTTAAAATTATGTAGCATGCTTTTAGATCTATGTTGATAGATCAGTAGCCAAGACAACAACCATGCCCAAAAGCACGCAGAAAATTTCTAAAATTACCATATACCAACTAATGACGTCATGGTTGTTGTCTTGGCTACTGATCTATCAACATAGATCTAAAAGCATGCTACATAATTTTAAAAATATTGTCATTGTGGCGTCATCGATGTCGGTGGCCTGTCGCGAGTTTATACATTTTTCCTCAGCCGCAAATGCTTTCTTACGGAGGTGCACAACGTGCCTAAAGAAGTTCTCACTTCAAAAATTATCAAAAAATCTTTATTCGTTCAGAAGTTATGATTTTTGCAATCAAAAAAGTCATATCTTTCCACCGCCTTTGCTAAATAATAAGATTCTTCTCTTTCCAAATGAAATCTTTCTCTTTTTTTACCTTTGTTGAGTCGCTTTTTTCTTTGTTATAATTGTTGTTGCAACGTGTTTTTTGTTTCAAGTTGCTAACTTTAGTAATTTTCCTTTTTTATTCTTTATTTATTGTTGATTGTTGTGGAATTCTCAACGACTGCATTAATTTGAAGCATGGTACATGGTGTAGACAAATGTTTTTGATTGATTTTGACTCTTTGGGGCACAGGAACATTTTTTTTGTATATATCGGTGTATCGGCAAATAAATATCGCCGATGTCGATATATCGGAATATACCGATATATCGGTAATCGTATTCGAATCGGTAGCATCCCTAATTAAAATAAAGTCACATAATAAAAACAAAAACAGTTATGAAACAACAAACATTGATCGTTGCTTTGGCTCTGCTTTAATTTTTCCTTTTTAATAAAACGTCAAATGGTTTTGTTCTTCACTTTCTATCGTCGATTTTTTTATATGCTCGGAAAGCGGAAGAAAAAACTTTTGTATTACCATCTACGACGCTTTGAAAACAGAAAAGAAAAAAAAATATGTATCATACGAGTTTGCCGGCCATACAGCGATTTTAAAATAGAAGTTTTGACAAACACTGTCATGTCTCCTAGTGGTCAGTAACTGAATTAGTAAAGGTGAAACTTATGCGTTTAATTCACTTTTAGGTTTAACCAAAGCGAATAAAACACTATTTTATTTTGCGACTATTCTTTAAGGCCGTATTTGATAAAATTTACTTATCTTGCTATCAGCAAATCCAATAGCATGATTTTCAATCGTTTTATTATTTCAAATACATACTTCGGCTTGCAGCTTACGGTGGGCTTTAACCAAGTTTAAATGACAAGTTGAGTTACTACACAAACTTGAATGGGAAAATATTTGGGATATTATTTATAGTCGATATACATCAAGAGGAAAAAAATCCCTAGAGCTTTTTTTTAGTTCCATATTTACTGTTTTTTTACTGATATTACACACGTATGAAATACATATGTTCAACATACTATGAGCGTCAAAAAAAAGTAAATAGCAGCCAACTAAAAATAAATTTACCAGTTTTGGTACAAATTATGGTGCCATTATAAAGGTGGGGCAATTAGAGCACTTTTCTTATAATTTTCTGGACATTGGTGTATAACACTTTCACATTGGCATTTATTGTCAGTTCCATTTTATTGTGTTTCGTAATATTTTTGACATATCGTTGTTTTGATTATTTGACCCGTTCAACAACTTCAACATTCGTTTCAAAATTCTGATGAGAACAAAAAATTACGCTAAATAGTGCAGTGGGTTTCAATCCGAAAGCGATAAGTTTTTTTCGCTATTAAATATCAACAACAGTGACTAAATTTCTCGGAAATAAAGTAGTTCGCAACATTGCAGCACATCGTTCAGAGAATTTTTAAGAAATTAAATGCGCTGCAATTAATCAAAGCGCTTAACTTTGTTGAACGGACAATTGAAATGTTATGAAGAGGGCTAAGAAAATTAAGTTCGAAAAAAATGATTTTAAGCGCTTAAATATTCTCCAAAAAAGTACATAATAAGCACGAAAACATGCCTTAAAAAACACAAAGTAAAGCACAAAAACGTATAGAACTTATTTAGAATTTATACCATAGTTATGAACAATCATATATATTTTAAAATTTTCATAAAGAAAATACCTCAAAAATGTGTGTACTACAAATTTTAAAAAAACAGTTCTAATTTTGAAAGTTAAGTTGAATGAATGTATGTTTGTCATGGTTACCAAGTGACCGGAATTGAGCCGACCTGACCAGGAATTTCATGTCAAAGCCTGGAGCCTGGAAGGAAGTTATAATTCGTCGTTCTCTTCTTTCGTTACCCAAGTCCCCGAGTCGCTATTCAAAAAGTTATCAGCGAGAAAAGATTGTGACATGTTGAGAGAGAAACATTGAAAGAGGAAAATTTGGACGTTTTTATACCTAAGTCATCGTCATATTCATACATATTGTTACGAAATTTGCTGTCCCTTTGACAATAATTTCGATATCTATACTTCTCTGAGTTTGATCACTGGATTGTGTAATAATTATGAAAAACGCAATCTTTATTTAATTATAAAATGGTTTGTTTAAATCACAAACGTTAGTTTTAACACAGTACAATTGTTTATTTAATCTTTACATTCAAATTGTATAAGTTAAGGACCACTCTAATACTGGCCTAGTTGGGATCACTCTAATTCGCAATAAGTATTTGCAACTTCAAATATTGCTGATCAAGCGCGTCTGCGATATTTCCGTTCTTTGTTTAAGTCAACGAAACGTTGACCATTAAAAAATTCATTAAATTTCAAAAGAAATAAAAATGCTGACTCTTCATACAAAAGCAAATTTAGCTTGTAAGATTTGATTTTGTATTCAGTTCGTTTGCAATGTCCAATTCCAAAAGTCGTTTTAATTAAATAAAAAGTAAAACAAAAATAAAAGTATTTTTAAATAAAAAATAAATATATATATTAGTTTATTTATCCACATCACACTGGTGGATTTATTAACTGGCGCCCAACGTGTGTGTTGATTAAGAAGGGCCTAATCCTGTCGGGTAGTTACATAAAACAAGGGACAGGTCATCTTTAAGTCGGAGGATTACAAGTCACGGAGTGGTTCCCTAGTAGAGATATCAAACGGGAGTTCTGATCCGAGGAACAGCCACAACGAAAGAAAAGACTACACCGACAATTGACATCAAAACCCAGGACTTCAGCAGCGGACTCAACTAAACGTAAATTATGCTTTTTATTCTCAGCATATTACTGTAAGTTTTAAAAGAAAGATTACAAAATAATTGAAACAATTTAAATGTAAAGTGAGAAAATAAATTAGGTTTTTAAGAAAAAAATTAAACGCTATAAAAGCTATAAAATTAAAAAAAAAGTTAATCTAAACAAATTTACTTATAAAGGAGAAAGAAAAGAAACGAGTGTTAGTTAAGAAAAACATACTCTATAGAATTTCAAAACAAAAAAAAAAAATTGTTTTTGTTTGCGTTTTAGTTAAGATTAAAATATCTTATGCAGTAGAACCTCACAAAGGTTAAGTAGTTTGTTTTTGGGGTGCTTAATTTTTATGAATTCTTAACTTTTTAAAGACACTAATGCAATTTCAAAAATAAAACAGTCCATGTGTCTATATATGTGTATTTACATAGGTACATACATGTTTTATATTTTTTTAAAATGCAGCATTTTTTGGCGATTAATAACCGATTTTGTTTACGTGCTGCTGACATTGTTGCGATCACATCGAAATAAAAAACTAAATGTAGCCAAACAGTTCAAATTCATCTGTGAACATAGCAACCGATATGTGCATACATATGTATGTACATATAAATTTGCAGGAAATTTATAACGGTAAAGACCGATTGTATTTGCATTTCATCGTTTTGACATACAAGTAAGTCAAATTTATGTTAGAAATAGAAAACTAAGCAAAAAACAAAAATGACTCAAAAAAGTTAAGAAAAAAATTAACTTTTTAGAGACGAGTGTGGTGATTGAATTTAGGTGAATTTAGCTCATGGAAGAAAAGTGTGGACAGAATTTCAGCAATTTATGAACACCTAAAAGGTAGTCCCAAATATTACGGAATACTCAGTGTCATAAGAAACAAAATAGCTGGTCAGGCCGATATTGCACTCGAATCGTACAATACTCCTTTAAATTGGAGCAAAATATCAAAATGTCTTACTTTACACTACGGGGACAAAAGAGACATTGGCTCACTTGAGTATCAAATGACCACTCTAATCCAAGGTAACAAATCAGTGCAAGATTTTTACCATGACGTTTATCATCACCTTTCGTTAATTCTAAACAAACTTTCATGCATGGATATTGGTAACGAATCACTCAATAATATGACTCAGTCCTACCGCGCCAAAGCGTTAGACACGTTTGTTAGAGAACTAACAGGAGACTTACTAAGGCTGCTAAGCATGAGGGAACCGGTTGACTTACCGCAAGTCCTTCACTTATGCCTTAAACTACAAAATATCGACTACAGAACACAATACGCCCATAATAGGCAAACCAATGGTAAAACCATTAATTCACCTATGCATCATAAAATTAATTACCAACCCATTCAATCAAATTTAAAACCTATTCCAGCACCCCGAAACTTTTATCCGGAGTTATCCCATAGTCCCCAAGTTTTTCCTAGACAAAACTTTTTAATACAACACGGACAAAACTACAAACAATACCCTTATCGAGGACATTTTAATCCAAATCCATTTTAATCCAAACTCCTATCAAGGACAACAACAACAAAATTTTGCAAGCCAACCTACGCTACCACCAAGACCTCAACCGCGCGCTGAGCCAATGGATGTCGATAAAAGTATCCATTCCAGACAAATTAATTACGCAAATCATCCGCAAAATTACCAACCTTACGATCAAAAACGAATGAAATTCCCGCCACCACAGCAACTTCAACCGGCGCATAAGCAACAAAGAGTTTTTAATACCGTTGGTAATGAACAGAAAATAACAGAGGTAGAAGTCCAACAAATTGAACAACAACCTGATTGCGTAGAACCGCCCTTACAAGAATACATAGAATCTGTTGATAATCCCAATTACGACCAAACTGAGGAAGTCCAATGTAGCTATTGTTTGGATTAAATCACTCTTCGTTGCCATATTTTGAACACCAAAAAGGAAACGGAGAAATTATAAAATTTTTAGTAGATACAGGGTCAAATAAAAATTATGTTCACCCACGTCATATAAAAAATCCAATTTTGTACGAGAAACCATTCTTTGCAAAATCTGTTTGCGGAAATGTTAAAATAACCCATCATGCCAATGTGCAATTATTTCCAAAAAGCGACAAAATTAAATCCTTTTTACTACCAAGCCTTATTTCATTTGACGGTATTATTGGGAACGATACAATGCGTAATCTTAATGCCGTAATTTACACTAAGTAAAACTATATGGTAATCGATTCCGATGTAACAATTCACTTAAAACAGTGCCTTTCAGAGCACGGTAACATTATAAAACTACGTACGTCTCATTTATCAGAACACCAAAATCTTCATATTTCTAATTTACTTCAAAAATGTCCCAAGCTATTTTCAGACCCTAATAAAAAATTAACTTTCGTAACAAAAGTTCAAGGCGAAATTCGAACTATTACAGATCAACCTGTTTATTCGAGAAGCTATCCATATCCTATGGCCTTAAAAGACGAAATTGACAATCAAATAAAAGAATTACTTCAAGACAACATTATAAGACCCTCCAATTCTCCATACAATTCACCATCATATTGGCAGGAGATGTTATGTTTACATTGACGATGTAATTATATTCGGAAAAGACGAAAGAGAACACTTCGATAACCTTGAAAAAGTATTTCACACTTTAGAAAAGGCTAATTCTTAAGTTCAACTCGACAAGTGCGAGTTCATGCAAACAGAAGTTGAATTCTTAGGGTTTATAATAAGCACCGAAGGTATAAAGCCAAACACAAAAAAAGTACAAGCAATAGCAGATTTTCCTCAACCAAAAACCCTCAAAGACTTACGATCATTTCTAGGAATGGCAGGATACTACAGAAGATTTGTAAAGGACTTTGCTAAGCTAGCAAAACCCCTGACATCCCTTTTGAGTGGGGAGGATGGAAGCGTGTCTAAACAAGCCTCCAAGAACAAATTGGTAAAATTAGGAAAAGAAGAAATAGATGCTTTCAATAGTCTCAAAAACACACTTATGTCAAAAGAAGTAGTTTTATCACATCCCAACTTTGAGAAAGACTTTGAACTGACCACAGACGCTTCCGATTTTGCAATTGGATCCGTGCTTTATCACGAACTTTGAATAAAACAGAGGAAGCCTATGCAACAAATGAAAAAGAAATGTTGGCCATAATATGGTCATTAAATTCGTTGCGTAACTATCTATATGGGTCAAGAAAAGTCAAAATTTATACTGATCATCAGCCCTTGACCTATGCATTAAGCAACAAAAATACCAATCATAAACTCAAGAGATGGAAGGCTATCCTTGAAGAATATAATTATCAGTTTCAATATAAACCTGGTAGGGAAAACGTAGTAGCCGACTGTTTATCTAGACCTCTTATAAATGGAGAAATAAATTCTTTAACACCAACGATTCATAGCGACCAAAGTTCAGGCTATAATTTGATACCTGCAATAGAGGCACCTGTAAATGTATTTCGTAATCAATTGGTTATAAAACCAGGCGATAAAGAAAGTTATGAAGTCAAAATAATGTTCAATTGTTACTCGAGGCACACAATAGCTAAGCAGAGCTTCGTAAGAGAAGATTTGATTCAAATTTTCAAGAACCACCTTAATCCAAATTTAATTAATGGTCTATGTACTACGGAACCACTTATGGGTTGCATTCAGGAATTTTACCCTCAACATTTCAAAGACTACCAGATACAATTCACACAGACTATAGTTGAAGACATAGAAAATATCGAACTACAAAAAGAAATAATTTGTCAAGAACACCGTAGAGCACACAGAAATGCTAAAGAAAATCGAGTTCAAATTTTACAAAAATACTTCTTCCCGAATATGTCAGCCAAAATAAAAGAAATGGTAAATAATTGTAGCACGTGCAAAGAGAACAAATACGAACGTCATCCCAACAATATAGAAATCCAACCAACACCTATTTCAAGTCATCCGGGACATATCTTACATATCGACATTTTCTCAGCTGAGAAATTTCTCGTTTTGACAGCCATTGACAAATTTAGCAAATATGCGGTAACGAAAATAATACACATTAAAAGACCGTTACAGGACATATTGTTTTACTTCGGTGTGCCCCAAATGATAATTGTCGACAACGAAAAAGCTCTTATTTCTGCCTCGATTATGTCCATGTTTGAAGACGACTTTAAGATTAAGGTCTATAGAACGCCACCTTACAAAAGCGAAGTCCACGGTCAAGTTGAGCGCTTTCATTCCACCCTCTGAAAGATAATGAGATGCCTAAAAGCGGACGGACTTAGACGCACGTTTGAGGAACTACTCGAGAGAGCTGTGAACGAGTACAAGAAATTAAGAAATTAAGAACTCAGAATATTGAAAGGCTAAAAGAAAAGCAAAGACAGGAGTTGGAGTACCATAATAGAAAGAACTCGAAAATTAAAAACTATTTACCTGGAGATGAAATTTATGTCAAACACAACAAAAGAATAGGGTCCAAGCTGACAATTAGATACCGAAAAGAAGTTGTCAAAGAAAATAGAAATACTACAGTTATTACAAAGTCAGGAAAAACAGTTTACAAAAGTAATATAAGAAATTAAATTTCTGTTTCAGATACAGCCTCCAGGGTGCAAAATGCGAAATTCAAATTCTAGATTTTTCCAATTCACAAATAGTACCAATCAGCACTGGACAGGCTAGGATACAGAATGGAAACTTTAAACTTATTCATGTGATTGATTTAGACGGCTACGAAAAAACAATCAACAAACTACTCACCATAATCAGTGACGATAGCAACCACTCACTTTATCCTTACATAAAATATGAAATAGTACAGATTGAAACATTGATACGACATTTGAGGCCGAGAAAATTAAGGAGATCGCATAACTTTATTGGGTCAGCCTGGAAGTGGATCGCGGGGAGCCCTGATCATGAAGACTACGTAACGATTCAGGACAAAACAAATAATATTCTAGAAAACAATAACCAACAGGTCATTATTAACAATTTGTATAGAGAAAGGATAAATAATATTACGAAAGTTTCCAATGCAATAGGAAAACAACTAAAAATCAATAGTGTAGTAAAAGATGAATTTATGTCAAGCATTCAGTACAAAGTAAAAATTATTAAAGAGGAATTAGAAAACATTAATCACGCAATTCACTGGGCTAAGGCCGGCATAATAAACTCTCTGATACTTTCCGAAAAGGAAATACAGCTATCTATCAGTACTCTAGATAAGGAAAAAATTCCATTCGAAACAATAGAAGAAGCACTGAATTTGTCAGAAATAAAAATAATATCTAACTCGATTTCAATTCTCTATATTGTTAATATTCCTATAACTAGCACTAAAATTTATGAAACCATTATTCTAAAACCTGTTAAAAGATTTGATAATTTAGCAACCCATCTTCAATCGGAAAAATATTAAAATGTAAAAATGAGATTTTTGGCATAAGCAAAGATTGTAAAATTTATAAAAACTTTTCTTTGTGTAAAGATCAAAACCTTATTGATCTTGCAAATTCGAGTTGTATTCCAAATATTTTAAGCAGTAAACAATCCATATGCAATGCTAAGAACAGTCAGCATTTGCCCGTTATTGAAGAAATATCCCCAGGGATTATTTTGTTAAACAAATTTATTGGAACAGTAAAAATAGATAAGGAACAGCAGGTCCTTAATGGAACCTTCTTATTAAAATTTCACAATGTAACAATTTACATTAACGGAAAATCATATGTGACAAGCGAAGTTTCTACTTACCAACTCTTACCTGCAATACTTCAGCTGACTCCTGAAGAAAAAGAACGTAGGCAGCTTCTTTCCTTTCAGATGATGGAGGAATTGAATATTAATAATACCAAGACAATATCATATTTAAAAACGGAAGCGACGATTCATCAATACCCCACATACGGACTAATATCTGGTATTATGATAGCAATCATAATTATATTTCAGACAAATAGACGAAGCAAGGTCAAAACAATTGTAACAAATTTGACTACGGAACGAATTCATAGAGACGGCGTACCAAATCAAATTATGTTGGACGTACCGAATACGAATACGAGACAGGTACCAATTGTAAGCCAACAGGTCGCGAAACCAATAATTTTTAACGATGTGCCATTCTTCTAAACGATTAAGGACAATCGATTTTAAAGGGGGAAGAGTTAAGGACCATTCTAATACTGGCTTAGTTGGGATCACTCTAATTCGCCATAAGTAATTGCAACTTCAAATATTGCTGATCAAGCGTCTGCGATATTTCCGTTCTTTGTTTAAGTCAACGAAACGTTGACCATTAAAAAATTCATTAAATTTCAAAGGAAATAAAAATGCTGACTCTTCATACAAAAGCAAATTTAGCTTGTAAGATTTGATTTTGTATTCAGTTCGTTTGCAATGTCCAATTCCAAAAGTCGTTTTAATTAAATAAAAAGTAAAACAAAAATAAAAGTATTTTTAAATAAAAATATTAGTTTATTTATCCACATGACACTGGTGGATTTATTAACTTATACACAAACGTTTTACTTTATTACTTAAAATCCACTGTATCACTTTAGTACTTAAATTCAAATGTTCTCACTTAAGATCCACTGTGTTCAACTGTTCAATATCAACTGTGTGTCTGCTGCTCATATGACAGCCTTTTATACTAAAGTCATCCTTTTCTAGACAATCTGCCATTGTCCAGAATGTCGTTTCCGGTACTTTCTATATGGCGATTATCGACGTTGATAATGTCGTACCATCCGCCATTATCCATAATGTCGTTTCCAGTGCCTTTTAGATAGCGATTATCGACGTTGATTATGTCGTACCACTTTATCATTTATAGTACAGAAAACATGCTAAATGCCGCTAGATGGTGTTATTTTTCTACGGTCAGTGATGCAAGTATTTTTCTACGGTCAGTGATGCTAGCTAGTACAGAAACCACTCGAAAATGCCGCTAGATGGTTCTATTTTTCGACGGTCAGTGATGCTAGCTAGTATCGTCTAATTTTTATTTCGAGAATTTCATGGCATAAAGCAAATTTCGCTTCACTGCCCTCCGCTTAAACTTGCTTGTCCCGAACAAGAGTCTCTCCATATCTAGTATAACGTGCCAGCCTTTCGATGTGGACTACCTTTAATTTACCTTTGTTGCCGGGGTATTTTTGGATTCGATCATCATTAATCCTTGTGACGATCTGGTAAGGTCCCTCCCAATGAGTCTGTAACTTAGGAGACAAGCCTCGTTTTCGTTGTGGGTTGTGTAGTAGCACTAATTGACCTTCTTTGAACCCTTCAGTATTTGCTCGCAGGTCATACCGAGCTTTCATCTTGTCGCTAGCCAATTGAGTACGTCTCCTGATGAGCTCGTGTATATCTGCTAGTTCTTCTCTTTTCTGCGATGTGTAATCGTCAGCATTGGTCGTTTCTGGGACTGCGC
The DNA here is from genome assembly GCA_963662105.1 of Meiosimyza platycephala. Classification (NCBI taxonomy): domain Eukaryota; kingdom Metazoa; phylum Arthropoda; class Insecta; order Diptera; family Lauxaniidae; genus Meiosimyza; species Meiosimyza platycephala. The sequence goes on from OY759210.1 coordinate 51,068,838, forward strand.
TTACTCCGTACTTCAAATCTGCTGAAAGCCTTAAGTCCGTACCAAAAATGGCTTTTGCTGGCGTGACTGTAGTGGTATCATGTATTGACGAACGATAAACCATCAGAAACATTGGTAGATGCTCATCCCAATTTTTTTGTCCTTTGTCAACAACCTTTTTCAGATGCTCCTCTAGAGTACGGTTGAACCTTTCGACCATGCCATCGGACTGAGGATGCAATGCTGTGGTACGTGTCTTCTGTATTCCAAGCATTTCACAAACCTCCTTAAAAAGTGCCGACTCAAAATTTCGTCCTTGGTCGGAATGCAACTCAAGTGGAGCTCCATATCGGCAAATCCATTTTTGATGAAAATGTCTGCCACTGTTTTTGCTTCTTGATTGGGAATGGGATATACTTCTGGCCACTTACTGAAGTAATCAATTACCACAAGGATGTATTTATTTCCTGCATTGCTAATTGGAAAAGGTCCCGCTATATCCATGGCTATCCTATCAAAGGGAGCTCCAACGTTATACTGATGCATTTTTCCCCGACTGCTGTGCCTTTAGCAATTGCTCATTGGTCACAACGGCGGATTCAGTCAGCAACTGTTTTTTGGCATCCAACCCAATAAAACCGTTTCTTTATTTTCTCTGTGGTTTTTGTTACGCCCAGATGTCCACCACTCGATCCATTGTGATAATCCTCAATTATTTCCTTAAATTTTTCCTTTGGAATAACCAGCAGTTTTGAGCGAATTTTACCATCCTGGCTTTCCCAGATTCGGTAGAGGCAACCATCATGCAACTCCAAACTTTGCCATTGCGCCCAGTATGCTTTACAGATTTGGCTTTCACTTGATATTTCTTGCCATGCCGGTTGCCTACCCAGCTCTTTATACTTAATTATAGTTGCCAAATCTGTATCACTGCGCTGGTCCCGTTGTAACTCCTCTTTTGTCCACTTCTCTTCAGGTAAAACGTTCAAAAGACGCACATCAATTGTTTCAGCTTTACTTTCCATTCGTGAACAATGACCGCAGTCAAAGTGCATCCGCATTTCCATGCTGGCTTCCTTTGCGATGTTCTATGGTAAAATCATAGCTCTGCAACCGCTCTATCCACCGTGCGATTTGACCTTCTGGATCCTTGAATTGGAGTAGCCACCTTAATGCCGCATGGTCTGTCCTCAGGAGAAAGTGCTGTCCATATAAGTACTTATGGAAATGTTTCACGCATTCCATTACTGCCAGTAACTCTCTCCGAGTTACACAATAATTCCTCTCAGGTTTCGACAGAATTTTGCTGAAATATGCGACGACTTTTTCTTGTCCATTGATGACTTGGGACAAAACTCCTCCAATACCCTGGCCACTCGCATCGGTGTCCAATACAAATTTTTCGCCGGGTATTGGGTACGCGAGTATTGGTGCTGTAGACAATAATTCTTTCAGCTTTTGGAAAGCAGTTTCCTGTGCACCACTCCATTCGAATTTCCGATTTTTCTGTGTCAGCTCATGTTGACTGCCAGCGACATTTGCGAAACCAGGAACAAAACGTCTGTAGTAAGTGCATAGGCCCAGAAAACATCGCAACTCATGAAGATTAGATGGTCGTGGCCAATTTTTCACAGCTTTTATTTTATCCTCATCTGTGTGTTTTCCTTCTGACGTAACCTTGTGCCCCAGATACTTGACTTCACGCTGGAAAAGTGAGCACTTTTTCACACTTAATTATAGTTCAGCTGCCTCCAAGCGCTCAAATACTTCCTCCAGATTTTTCAAGTGGTCATCAAAATCTTTTCCCATGATGATTATGTCATCGAGATACACTAAACAGGTTTTCCAATGTAGTCCTTTGAGCACTCGTTCCATTAACCGCTCAAACGTGGCTGGAGCATTACAAAGATCAAACGGCATGACGTTAAACTGCCATAGACCATTCCCAATACTAAAGGCAGTTTTCTCTTTGTCTTTTTCATCTATTTCCACCTGCCAATATCCACTTTGTAAGTCCAGGGTGGAAAACCATGTATCGTCGATTCTGGGTAACGGGTAGCTGTCTTTTTTGGTGACGTCATTTAATTTTCTGTAATCCACACAGAATCGCATACTTCCGTCCTTTTTCTTGACAAGCACGACCGGTGAACTCCACGGGCTTTCTGATGGTGCAATGATCTTTTCTTGCGCCATATCCTCTATAAGGCCCGTTACTTCCTCTGTCTTAGCGAGTGCTAGTCTCCTTGGAGGTTGACGAATTGGCTAAAAATCACCTGTATCAATGCGATGTTTGACAACTGATGTTCGGCCATTATTTTCTCCTTTGAACGCGAATATCCGCCAATGCTTTTGCAGAAACCTTTTTGCTTTATTTTTGTTCTGGGCAGACAACTCCTTCGTCCATTCTTTCGTCAATACTTCCAAGGCCGATGATTTTGTTAAAGCTGTACCTTTTGTGTCCTGCTGGTCATTTTCACAACTTATAACAGCCGTAATTTTCTCACATTGCGCTATTAGTTCACCTTTTTACATCCATTTTGGCTTATTTGTTGGATTCTAAATTCGACATATAAATATATTTCATATTTTTGAAACAGATTTCCACATTAAAATTTATTTTCCCTGTTAAAACATAGCTTTAACATGAAAAAAATCCTTTGCTCAATTATATTTATGTTTATATTTTTAAGTACAAAAATAATAAAAAATTGCGGTTACCACCATCAGATAGAGGAGAAATAAATGAATTATTCAAAATAATAAAAGTAAAAAAAATCCAAAAATTTATACCTGATTTTTCATTTAAAAAAAAAAGATTTAAATTTTTGACAAAATTTCATGATTATTTTCAGTTTTTACCACTGAAGAAAACAACATAATTCAAAAATAATGAAAAATTCGAATTCCCCATTCAAAACTACTCCGAATGTGAGACTGAATTAAAAGAAAAAAGTTCACCTAAGAGATAACCACCATCGTTTTTAGGTTGTTGGTGAACTTTTTTTTTTATGCGAAAGTTTCAAGAGTAAAATGAAAATCGCTAATCAGGAGAGCAATATTTAGAAAAAATTGGTAACACATCCCACTCGGGACACTTATGGGAATAGGAAACTGCCGGTGCCTCTAAATTTCAGAGACTTTTTTTTTTTTTTGAACCGGTCTAGTGTATACATCTCTTGAATGTATACAAAAACATATTTCGCTGTTTTGAGTTCAAATTTTATTTTTCCTTATCTTTCCCAGCCTTCTATTTCAAAACAATAAAAAAGTTATCTTCATATAATTTTCAGCCAAATTCTGTTATTTATTAATACAAATCTGAGCTCTAGTTGCTTTTTATTATTTGCATTTCGTTCTATTTGATCGAAATGCATTGCTTTATATTTCTTTTACGTTTTTTACGTTATTTAGAATTTTTTGTTTCTTTACCTACTTTAATCTAAAGAAGTTATATACGAAGCGTGTGCTTATTGCGGCACACGTCGTCTCATATTTCTTGTTAACAAGCAAGTATTAATGTTTGTGTATGTAGTACAAGTATCTTGCGTTTATTTTATATTTTGTTTATTTTGATTTGATTTGATCAATTTTCATGTGGTTACGTTAAATAAATTTGCTCAAGTTTGCATTGCTTTATGCAATGCAATGCTTTGCGTTTTTATTATTATTATTTTTATCTTCAAAATTTTTCCCTTTACCTACTGTTGAGGTAGGTAAGTTATATGCGACGACGTTGTAATTTTTATTTCGGTTCATTAAATAATTTTAATAAATTATTATGTAACTTCTTTTTCTTTCCTTTTTTTACAACTTCTGTTGTAACAGGCCCCTTCACATTTGAAACTTCAAGTGGGCCTATCCATATGGGAGAAAATTTATTTTTCCGAGTTTGATTTTTCATCAAAACTTTATCCCCTCGTTTAAATATAACGGGGTTTACTGAACCGTCATATTGCTTTTTAGACAATTCTTTTGCCTTTTCTTGGTTTTTTCTCACTAACTCGTGAGTTGTTTGTATTTGAAACTTTAATACTTTTGATTGGTCCTCTGCGTTTTAAATTCGTAGGCATTTCGAATTCAAAACCGTACAAAGTTCGGAAAGGAGTTTGCTTAGTAGAAGTATGTATCGTATTGTTATGGACATGCATGGCTGCCGTCAGCCATTGATCCCAATTCGAACCATCTTCTTTAGCAAAACTTCTCAAGTATTCTGCTAGTGGTCTGTGGCTTCTTTCCAAAGAACCATTAGCTTGCGGATGGTATGGCGTTATATGCAATTTCTTAATCCCCAGCATTTTGCAAGTATCTGAAAATAATTTTGCAATAAAATTTGTACCATTATCAGTAATCAATACTTTCGGGATATTGTACCTGGCAATGATTTCGTCATAAAACTTTTTCGATACTGTACTTGCTTCTGCGTCGGGCCATATATTTTGAAAAATCATCCTGAAATGTTAGTATATACTTATTTCCTGGAAATGGACCGACAATGTCCATGTATACTTTATCAAAAGGCATGCTTGGTGTATCTGTTACAACCATCGGCATTTTTGTAAGTTATGAGCTCTTGTTGGTCTGACATTTGGTACATTTTTTAATATACTCTTTTACATCTTTTTGCATCCCTGGCCATATATACTGCTTTCTTATCCTTAGAAGTGTTTTGATAGCCCCTTGATGCCCACCAAGTGGTGTGCTATGAAAATCCCTTAATATTGTTTCTATTTCTTTTGGATCTTTAAGTATGACCACTGTATTTCCTATGTTGCTTTCAACCACCGTGTCCTTATCCACCTCGTTTGAAATATTCACTTTTTCCTTTTCAGAATTTTTAGATTTTGATCTGGTTTGTACCACTGTTATTTGTTTATTTGTTTGTGGTAATCTACTTAAAGCGTCTGCATTTAAGTTTCTTTTCCCAGGCTTGTAAATGATTTCAAAATCATATTCCGATAGTTTATGTCGGAAGCGCGCCAATCGTGACGTTTGATCCTTAAGGTTTGATATACCACGTAGTGGTTGATGATCGGTGTGGATTTTAAAATGTCTGCCAAGCAAATATGCTCTGAAATTTTTTGTTGCCCACACTATAGCGAGAAATTCCTTTTCAATGGTCGAATACCTTTTCCCGGTATCGCTTAGTGCTCTACTGGCAAATGCTATTGGATTATCTTTACCGACTTCTCCTTGAGATATAATTGCACCAATTGCATCATTACTGGCATCCGTGGTTAACAAAAATTGCTGATATGCCAATACAGGTGGTGACATTATCGCCATTTTTAATTCCTCAAATTAATTTTGGCATTCCGTTGACCATACGAACTTTGCGTCATTTCTCACTAATTTATTAATTGGTAAAGTTAGTCTTTTCGTATCTTTATTGAATTTTCGGTTTACAGTTTACCAAACCTAAAAATGTCTGTATTTCTTTTTTTGTTTTTAGGTACTGGTATGTTTTTCACACATTCCACTTTGTCTGGGTCTGGCAGGGCTCCTTGTTCTGAACATTTATGTCCTAAATACACAACTTTACGACGCAAAAAATTGCATTTTTTCGTGTTTAATTTCAGATTATGTTGTCTTAAGTTTTTCCCGTATATGAGTATGTGATCCATGATGCGTTGAAATGTTGCTGGGGCTCCTGTTAGACCGAACGGTATTCGGTTGAACTCAAAATGTCCCAACCCTGTACTAAATGCTGTTTTTTCTTTATCATCTTCATTCACCAATTCTTGGTGATATCTACTTGCTAGATCTAGCGTGGAAAAATATCTGCTATGTCCCAATTGATCTAAAATTTCATCAATTCGAGGTATGGGAAAAACTTGCTTGATTGTAGCTTCATTTAATTTTCTGAAGTCTATAACTAATCTCCACTTTTTCTCGCCATCTTTACCACTTTTCTTTGGGACAAGCAATAGTGGTGAGTTCCAAGGTGAGGTGCTTGGTGAAATAATCCCTTCTCCTACCTGTTTATTAATTTCCATTCTATGAGAATGGGGTAGTCTATACTGTTTTTGGTTTATTGGTGGTTGACCCACCAAAGTAGGGATATCATGCTTCAATTCTGGAGTATATGATAAGCAATCTCCTTCTAACAAAAATATGTCATGGAAGGATGCACATATATTTTCCATGGAAGCCTTCTCTTCATTGCTTATGTGAGGATCTAAATTAATAGATCCAAATAGCTTATCTAATCTTCCCCTCACGTTTTGTTCCGATATTATATTTATTGCGGAACTTGTGTTTATTTTAAATTCATTGTAATTTGAAAATTCCGGTTTGAAATTTCCATCAATGATAAAATCGTCTTCTGACGAGTTTAAAATTGGCACATATACTATGCCATCTTTCACTTTGCTGAGTACTTCTCCTAAGTAAACTCCTTGTGAAAGTTATTGTTTGTGTATAACAACTTCTTTTAATGTTCTTTTAACACATAAAGGTACTATTTTTACAGTTCGAGCTTCTACTGCTGTTTCTGTATTGTATAGTACTCTGTTAAAGTCATTCATCGGCTTAAGCGTGAATGCTATTACTTTCTGACGTTTTTCATTGAAAAACATTAATTTTTTATCTATAGAGTTTATGACAGTTCGGTTCCACAAAATGTCCCTACCTACTATTTCATCAGCTGGAACTCCTTGATCTAGTGACACTATGTGTAACTTTAAACTTAGATCTGGGTTCTGCTGGTGTTTAATAGTGGTTGTACATAATGTGGTAACCTGTCCGCCAAATGCTCCACTTAAATCTTTTCGATTATTTGTATCTGATTCTGGGAAATGCAACATTGCACTTTCTTTGACCAAACTTGTGTCAGCACCGGAATCTACCAACAAAATAAGTTTTCCATATCTGGCCTCTTTAAAGGGCACTTCTATGAACACGTCATTTTGATTTGCTTGGTAGAAATTCTCGTTATGCCTGCCATACAAGATGTGTCTCCCAGTTTCAGTATCTTTTGCGTTTGATACGCATTCTATGGGTTTTGCGAGGGACGCCTCAACTACAGTATTCTGTGTATGATTTGTTTTCCCCGCATTACATTGCTTTAAGTTATTACTCAAAATTTATAATTTTTCCTACTAGTAGGTAACGTATCAACTGCACTTTGTTGTGGTTGATTTACTGTTACTACTTTGTTAAAATTATTTATGATTTCAGATGTAGTTAACGTATCAGCTGCATTTTCTTGTAGCTGATTTACTGTTTTTATTTCATCTAAAATATTTTCTGAAACTTCATTTGTTTCATAATTAGTAGATAACGTACCAACTGCACTTTGTTGTGGTTGGTTTACTGTTACTACTTTACTAAAATTATTTGTAATTTTAGATGTAGCTAACGTATCAACTGCACTTTCTTGTAGCTGATTCACTGTTTCTATTTCATCTAAAATATTTTCTGAAACTTCATTCGTTTCATTATTAGTAGATAACGTACCAACTGCACTTTGTTGTGGTTGGTTTACTGTTTCTACTCCTTTTGGCCCTAATTTACTAGGTTTTTTTTTGTCCCCAGACTATTGGCCGGTCTTGGGCCCCCCTTAGTTTCCCTGAGCCTTTTCAAATTTATTTTTGGCAAAACAATTTTCTATTGCATGCCCAGTTCTATCACACCAACTACATTTACTGGAGGACTGTTGTCCCCCTTGATGCCGCTGTGAATTTGAATTATTATCTCTTACGTTTTTCCCGATATCCGTTGTGTTTTGTGAACATTTTACGTTAGTCATGTGTCCATATTCTAAACACTTGTCACAGAAAGGTGTGTTTTTCCTAACATAACAGTCCTCTCTTGTGTGACCCTTTTTATTACAATATGAGCACTTAATTGGCAGCTTTCTGGCGAAATATTTATTTGTACCCTCTTGCTCTCTCAGTGGAAATATTTATTTTTCTAAAGAATGTTTTGTAATACTTGATTTCACTGGGAGTGCTTCTTCATTGCCAGACTGCACTACGTTAACTCCAGATAATAATCCTAAATCTCCTTGTATGACATCTTCCATTTTGATTGTTTCCTGTAACAATTTATCCAAGCTGTTTGTGTCCTCCCTTAACATCAATATCTTAAGCATTTTATTACGTAATCCTAACTTAAATGCTGTAATCACTGACTTATTCAATTCTTCTCTGAATATTACATCAGATAAATCTTTATAAGTTAATTTTATTATTTCTAAGGCTTCGTTTCTTAGCGTATTTATTCGTCTCGCGAATGTACGCAGTTCTTCTTCAGGAAGTTGGCGGGCGTTTCTTATTTGTTCTTGAATTAAATCAATAGATTTGGCTTTGATGTATGTTATTTTTAACAATTCATGTAGCTCTTCTAATGACTTAGCTCATGAGATCTGATTAACTCAAATGCATCACCATGCAAATGAAGCCTAACGCTTGCTATGAGTTCAGGTTCTTCTTCAGCTTTAATAACTTTCCGCACTACCTCACATCCTTCTATGAACCTATATAGATCCGATTTCAACGTTGGTGAACTAGCCCCTGAAAAATAGGGTACTATATTTTTCACTAACTTCGAGATTTCTAGGAAACCCATTATAGAGATAAATAAAACTTAATTAGTTTTCTGTTATGCTTAAGATTTCTGTTATATGTAAATCTACACAATTTTCCTAACAATTTTCCGTGGGTGTATTTATTAAATTCTAAATCGTTCATTACCTTATATAAAATACATAAAAAGCTAAGTCAGCAACTTGAAACGGTTGTTAACTTTAACAAAAAGCAAACGTTTTATTTTACGAGCTCTCTTTTTATATATGTTTCTTTTTGCTGTACAAATGTTCTACATTTCAAATTTCCATAAATGAATGAACGACCTACTGCATTAATAAATTTTGCCTACAAATTTGTATACAGAATTTTTGTGAGTTTACGCGACCTATCCCAACTTTGTTTAGAAAAGTGTATATACCACTCATTAATTAGTGATACGAAATGCAAATCGTTAAACTTTATTTACTCCTTCTTTGGAATAATTTATACCTAATGACACACGGACCTATGCAGAACACGAATCTTTGGAATATTTGAAAGTATTCCTCAGAACCAACAATCAAATTCTGCAAGGTTATATACGATTTAAGAAGAAAGGAAAAATTATTTATAAAACGCGTCTATGCAGAATAAACGGATCCTCAGAACTTGAAATATTCTATGGAACCAAAAATAAGTTCTACAAGACTTTCAATGGAGAAAAATAAATCAAACAAACAACAAACAAATAACAAACGTTTTCCCGCGAAAATAACGTTTACGATTTACAAAATTTAAATTCTTACAAAAAATGCAAACTGTTATCAAAATTTCAAATTTAAAATTTATTGTTTCCAATGCAAATTCTATTTACAAAATTTTCTTGATAACTGAAACTTAAAAATTCTTTCAAAATTTAAACTTTCCCATAAATTATTCAACAATTGAGTAAAGTACTAAAAAAAATTATTATTTTGGAAAATTATTTATAAAAACGCGAGTCTATGTTGAATAACTGATCCTTAAGATACAAAATCTTTTTGGAACCCGATATACATTCAACAAGACAGAACCAAACGTTTCTCGCGAAAATAATATCAAATTTCTCCCTAAACTTTCAATGAAACCTACTTCCCTAAACTTTTTAATTTACTTGCCTATAACGCTAAAATAGTCCTGGCACTTGAACCAGTACTATTTAGGTTGTTTGTTTGTTACTGCAGGCACATAAACCCACAATAACAGTGTTTAATGAAAGCAAGGCACCTTACCAGTGGTCGGGGGTGTCTTGCTACGTAGGCTGATCTAGTGGCTGAATGCCGACATGTTTTAAAAAGTTTATGGTTAGTGAATATTATTACAAGGATACTCACCAATTTATTTTCCAATTCCAATGAATGTTGTACTGCTACTGCTGTTCCTTAATACGGCTGCTGTTGCTATACTTCTACTGTTGTTTGTTAATACGGCTGCTGTTGCTGTACTGCTATTGTTGTTTGTTAACAAGGCCGCTGTTGCTATACTCGTATTTTTATGAAAGCAAGGCACCTTACCAGTGGTCGGGGGTGTCTTGCTTAGTTGTCCTCTAAATACGGCAAAGGTACCAATGTACAGTTGGTATGTTGGAGTTCTTCCTTCTTCCCTGTCCGAGTAAATATGGTTCGGACTACCGGCTGCGCCAATGTTGACTAGTAATTTTCCCGTCCTGGGAAAACACTTAGTGCTGGGTGACAACTGTATCTGGAAATAGAACAAGTTTGGGGATTATCAAATAAGAATATACTTACCAGTATATTTTCCTTTCTAAATGAGTAGTGTGTCGTTTGATGCCAGAACAAATTGTGTCTTTATTTAAAAATTTTAAATACCTTAACACCTAGCTTAATAAAAAGTACCTGGAGACCGACCACTGTTCGGTTTTTCGTTTTGAGGTTGAAAAAATCGAAAAAATATGGAATTTGTTAAAAAAAGTTGACTTTTCACTTTCACGCTTCAACTTCTCTTTACTTTTTTCTGTTCCATTTTTTTCAACAAATTTGCTTCGTTTTTAGTTTCGTCAAATTGTTGTTGTTGTTGTTGAGTGGATTGGGACCAAGAGTGAATAGAAATGAAAAGGATAATGCAAAATGGCTCGATTTCATTTAAATTGGACACTAAATCGACTGAGATATCGCAGCATTTATATAAAAGAGCGCAACCGATTGTACAGTTAGTACGACGGGTAAAACCTATAAGCCACTTTGGTACAAAAACTTATCGCTCCTTATTACGTTTTGCGGTTGGTGTTATTTTTTAAATTTTATTGCTGTAAGGATATTTGCCTTGTTCTTCGGCTTATCCCGGAGGTAAGCACTCCATAAGTGACAACTCAGCGAGGCGGTTCACCCCGAGTAACGTTGGGTCACTTAAAGTCACTTTGGTTCACGAAATTCGTAAAAATCAAAAAAAAAAAAAAATTCCATGCACCGCAAAACGTAATAAGGTGCGCAACGTTTTTGCAACAAGGTGGCCTAAAGGTGTTATAGTGCAATTCTACAAAAATCGCACGCAAACCAAAAAATCGCGATTAACACTCACCTCGGTGACTCCAAGTGACCCAAAGTGACTCGGGGTGAACCGCCTCGATGAGTAGTTAGTTATGGAGTAATTACCTCCGGGATAGTCCGAAGAACAAGGAAAATATCCTTCAGCAATAAAATCCAAAAAATCGCACGCACCGCAAAACGTTATTAGGTGCGCAAAGTTTTTACACCAACGTGGCCAATAGGTGTTATAGAGCAATTCTACAAAAATCGCACGCACACCGTAATATCGCGATTTTCACTCATCTCGGTGACTCCAAGTGACCCAAAGTGACTCGGGGTGAACCGCCTCGATGAGTAGTTAGTTATGGAGTAATTACCTCCGGGATAGTCCGAAGAACAAGGAAAATATCCTTCAGCAATAAAATCCAAAAAATCGCACGCACCGCAAAACGTTATTAGGTGCGCAAAGTTTTTACACCAACGTGGCCAATAGGTGTTATAGAGCAATTCTACAAAAATCGCACGCACACCGTAATATCGCGATTTTCACTCATCTCGGTGACTCCAAATGACCCAAAGTGACTCGGGCTGAACCACCTCGATGAGTAGTCACTTATGGAGTGATTACCTCCGGGATAATCCGAAGAACAAGGAAAATGTCCTTACAGTAATAAAATCAAAAAATCGCACGCACCGCAAAACATAATTAGATGCGCTAAGAGTTTGTACCAACGTGGCCCATAGGTGTTATAGACCAATTCTACAAAAATCGCACGCAAACAACAAAATCGCGACTTTCACTCACCTCTGTGACTCCAAGTGACCCAAAGTGACTCGGAGTGAACCGCCTCGATAAGTAGTCACTTATGGAGTGACTATCTCCGGGATACTCCAAAGAACAAGGAAAATATACTTGCAGCAATAACTATCAAAAAATCGCACGCATCGCAAAACATAATTAGGTGCGATAAGAGTTTGCACCAACGTGGCCTATAGGTGTTATAGACCAATTCTACCAAAATCGCACGCAAACAACAAAATTGCGATTTTCACTCACCTCGGTGACTCCAAGTGACCCAAAGTGACTCGGAGTGAACCGCCTCGATAAGTAGTCACTTATGGAGTGACTACTTCCGGGATACTCCAAAGGACAAGGAAAATTTCCTTACAGCAACAAATTCCGCAAATCGCTCAGGACGCACTAAGTGGTCAAATATTAAAAATGACCACTACAATATTAACACTACACCACTGTAATTAAAAGTCTATTGGAACAAAAATTTTTTTTTTATTTTTCGTGCTTTCTCTATCGATTGGAACAAAAAATTTAAAAATATTACTCCCATAGTACACTAAATAACATTTAACGTTTTTCGTACATATGGGAGGTGTCACGTCCACTTACGCAATCCCGTTGAAATCCATATAATTTCAAAGCTTATAGTAATCGACACCTCTACACCAAATTTAAAGAAAATACCTCCCGTAGTGCATTAAATACAACATTCAACGATTTTCGTATATATGGGACGTGCCACGCCCACTAACGAAATCTCGTCGAAATCCATTTAACTTAAAAATTTTTGGTAACCGACATCTCTGTACCAAATTTTAATGAGATTACTCCCATAGTGCACTTAATATAACATTTAACGGTTTTTGTTTGTATGGGAGGTGCCACGCCCACTGAAGCAATCCCGTCGAAATGCATTTAATTTCAAAGCTTATAGTAACCGACAACTCCTCACCAAATTTTAAGAAGATTACTCTCATAGTACAATAAATATAACATTTAACCTGTTTTGTTTGTATGGGAGGTGCCACGCCCACTGGTACTGTTATACCCATTTTTCGTCTTGAGGTACCTTATAGCAAGTTTATTCACCATATAAAATTTCAGAACGATTGTGTTGTTAATTCTCTTATTATAATGTTTATAAATATTGTGGGCTGTGCCACGCCCTTAAACGAATTTTGCCAGTATAGTGACATAGCATGTTATGATGACTGCTTTTAGTGGTATTATCTATAAAATTTTTATGAAAATCCTCAGTGCCGTTTTTGAGTAAAATTGAATCAAAATTTACAATTATTGAAAAGTGACACGCCCACTTTTCCGATTCCGCCCGCAAAATTTAAGACATTTATGATCTGCATCTGTGTACCAAATTTCATCACAATATCTTGAATAGTTTTCGAGATATGACGTTATGAAAATAAAAGTTTAGGGCTGTGCCACTCCCCTCCAGGAGCCTTTGATAAGTTAAAACCCAGCCCAATCCTAATTCTGTTCACATATGTACCTAACCCCCAAGTTTCATCAAAATCGCTGCACTCGTTTTGGAAATAAAGTCTGAAAATATATATATATATATATATAAATACAATTATTGCTCGTTTAATAATAGTAGATTACACTAACAAAACAATTACAATAACAAAACTTAATTTAAACTTGCTGACTAAATTTAGTGGGGCGAAATGTTTTCCGGGTTGCACAAGTTGGCTTTTGCTTTGGGTTTTGTTGTTGCATTTAAGTTCATGGTGTTCTCATTCTTGTTAATTGCTAACAAGCAGAATTTGCCCATGGTAACATAAATGACCAACAAAACGACAAAAGCCCGCAAGTATGCTGCACTTTTTCAACAATAATTTACTATTATTGGATAAATTGCATTATTCAATAATGCAGTTTTAATGTTATAGAATGATGTTAATCATCATCCCAAAAGTATATATAATATGCTATTTATGTTAATAACATATTATATTGTGCGGTAAGAACCCACAACAGGTTCAATTCGAAAGCGCTCACTTATGTAGACTCTTGTAATTGTTAATTTTTGTCCACAACCAACGTCTAAAGGCAACTTTACATTGGCAAATCTTAACGTCTTTTTCTTAAGATCCAAAGTGAACCCGTGTCGAATCATGAAGTCCACGCCAATGATAACCCCATCGGTGATGTTTGCAACAATAAAATCATGTTCCACAGTTCTGTTGCCGATAAGAATACTCGCTCTAACTTTTCCTACTATTTGCGCAATTTCTCCTGACGCTGTTCTCAATTGGATCCCATTTAATGGCATTACACGTGGTCTATTAAATAAATCTGTCCTCACAATTGAGTGCGATGCACCTGTATCCAAAGTTAGCTAACATGGTCTTTCGTTGATTTTTCCACCGATGCACAGAGGGGTATTTGAACTCAAAACGCGGTCAAAAGTAGATATTTAAATTTTTAAAATGCCATAAAATTACGAATTCTATTCTGTAGCTGAATAGCTTCGACATCATATGGCAGTAGTCCTATGTGCCTCGTGTCATCCTGTGACACGTTACGCCCATTCGAGTCGAAATAAACATTTTAAAAAATTAAAAATTTTTCCATTTGTTATCTTTGTCATGTTTGTTGTAAAAAATAGCATTGATCAATAAAGTAAAAATTTACAATATTGGTCTTTGCTGAATTACTATAAGTCCGATTAAACAATGTTTAATTACAAAATAATCAGTCGCTAAATATCAAAAATTTCTTAATTTATACGGAGGACACGCCAATTTCTGAAACTATGTAGCTGACAACACTACGAATTTCTAAAAATAGATCATAGCCGTGCAAGACAAGATTCGCGCCGGCTGTGAAAACAAGCGAGAAAGTGACAAAGAAATAATAACAAATGTTATATACGCACTCTGTGCAGTTCAAGGTCAGTTCCTCAGTAGCTCAAGTGTTAGAGCGGCCGTCGCAAAAAATATCCAATTGCAATGCATGAATGGTCAGGGGTTCGAGTCCATGTACAGAATTAACCCAACTGGTCTGATGAGGCTATTGGTAATAGCCGAAACATGTCACCAATTACCAGGTTAAAAATTTTTCCATTTGTTATCTTTGTCATGTTTGTTGTAAAAAATAGCATTGATCAATAAAGTAAAAATTTACAATATTGGTCTTTGCTGAATGACTGTAAGTCCGATTAAACAATGTTTAATTACAAAATAATCAGTCGCTAAATATCAAAAATTTCTTAATTTATACGGAGGACACGCCAATTTCAGAAACTATGTAGCTGGCAACACTACAAATTTCTAAAAATAGATCATAGCCGTGCAAGACAAGATTCGCGCCGGCTGTGACAACAAGCGAGAAAGTGACAAAGAAATAATAACAAATGTGATATACGCACTCTGTGCAGTTCAAGGTCAGTTCCTCAGTAGCTCAAGTATTAGAGCGGCCGTCGCAAAAAATATGCAATTGCAATGCATGAATAGTCAGGGGTTCGAGCCCATGTACAGAATTAACCAAACTGGTCTGATGAGGCTATTGGTAATAGCCGAAACATGTCACCAATTACCAGGTTAAAAATTTTTCCATTTGTTATCTTTGTCATGTTTGTTGTAAAAAATAGCATTGATCAATAAAGTAAAAATTTACAATATTGGTCTTTGCTGAATGACTGTAAGTCCGATTAAACAATGTTTAATTATTATTTTTGAATAAAAAGATATTTTTCTTATGTTGTCAGTGTATGTCAAAAAAAAATTTTTGGTCTGACATCAAGTCTCAGGTGTCTACTACATACATAAAAAAAAAATTCCGCCGACTTGCGCCTTTATTATTATTACGACCTTTTTCTTTGGTTTAACTGTGAATTTACGATTTTTATGAACTTTACTTAACGGCGTATTTTCTTCACAAAGCAAGGTAAATACTTCAAGATAATGACTAAAAGCCAACTATTTAACTACATGAAGGAGAGTGCGGAGCGTTCGATCGAAGAAAAGATAGATTATTTGGAAAATCGTTTGTCAAAAATAAAAGTTGTTCAGTAGAAAACTCCAGGTATTTAATAATTTAGAAGTAAGAAAAGAAGAATATCCTCCAACATTTAAATTTAGATTATCTGTGCTTCATGCAAGAATCAGACTTTTTGAATCAATATTGCACCTACAGATCTTATAAATTACCTGTACAAAAGTGGCAATGTGAAACAGAAGCAGACAAATTGATTGTAAAAGAAACAAAAATACTCATACAATATTCTTTTAAAGAAGAAATGTCGTTGTTGGTCTATGTTCCCAAACGATGGCAACAGTTCTGGAAAAATTTTTGCTGATCCTGAGACTGCAGCCAAAATTGACTTAATTAAAAGATTAAAAATAATTCTTAAAGTCATTGCAAGTGGACATGAAATAGATACAAGAAAATTGGAAATATTTACGCAGAAACTGCAAAGTTATACGTAACTAAACATAGGTGGCATCCGATGACGCCAATAATGCATAAAATATTGATTCATGCACCCATAATAGTCAATCATACGTTAGTACCAATTGGCCAGTTATCTGAAGAAGCGGCTGAAGCCCGCAACTAACATTTTCGTCAGTACAGCAAGATTTTGCAAGAAAATTTTCAAGAATATATTGCAATCTTGATATAAAAAATAGGCTGCTGTTAACTTCTGACCCGCTGCTACCATTTGAGCGGCCTACAGAAAAAAAAACAGGATTTTCTAAAGAAGCCTCAGAGTTTTTTTGCCAACAAAAGCATTGCCATCGTTTTCGTCGCAAACGGAAAACATTTCCGATAAAGAGAGGGCTGCCTCTGCGGAGGTCAATTCCGATTCTGGTGAAGAACTTTAATTTTTTGTTTCATTTTTAACTTATTTTTCGAAGTTATATCTATTTTTAATTTATTACGTTAATGTACTTGGATTGATGTTTTTATTTTTATCACTACGTTGTATTAAAAACCAGTGAATTTTCTGTCAAACTTTACTTTAAAATTATGAATATCCAATTATATTATTCAGAATTGATTTAGAATCACTTATCAGGTCTTTTTCACTGAAAAAAATCAAAACCCTAATTTTGGCCGCATTTAGAACTCAAATACCCTTTGTGCGATGGTAAGGCTGTTGGAATTTCGGCGGAGCTTCAAAACTAAGACTGTGGGGCAATCATAAGTGAGAGTCAGCTCACGCCCTGCTGTACTGACTCTCTTTAGTTTAACGACTGCTGTTCGTTATCATTTTCGCCATCGTTCACCGTTCACTTGATTCAAATATATCTTCTTGGTGAACGCGATGCGGAACGTTTACGACGTGATTTGCAGTCACGTGCCATGTGTCCCTGCTTGCCACAGTTAAAGCAATTTCCGCTGAAGCTTCTGCTGCCGAACGACGAATTTTTTTCTCAGCCTCCACCTCCATCCAACGAGTTTTTAATGATGGGCGGCATGTCAACGCAATCGTCTCCTGTGTGAGGGCAACCGTTACTGTTTCATTAAATGTTGTCTTCGGGTTCCTCATTGTCTCGCGTTTGGTCTCTGAGTCACGTATGCCGTCAATAAACGCCTCTATTTTGAATTTTTCAGCTACGACACTTAACTCGTCAGGATAGGAAAGGTGTGCCAATCGTTCAATATCTGCAGCATACTCCTGCAAGGACTCACCAGATTTCTGGATACGACTTTTCAACTCCAGTCTGTGAATCTGCTTCATGTGGTCACTGCCATATTTTCGCTGTAAGGCATCCATCACCGCCTTGTAATTCTTTTGCTCCGCCACTGGAACCGTTTGTAATACTTCTGCAGCTGCGCCTTTTAATGCCACAATTAGCGCTGCTGCTGCGCTATCGTTATCCCAACGATTATGAGCAGATGTTGTTTCGAACTGGAGATTGAAAACACTAAATGGCGTTGTTCCATCGTACGTGGGTGCCTTAAGCCTCTCTGCGCTGATTTCTCTTATCACTTGAGTGGTTGTCCAACTGTTGAATCCTTTTATTAACGTCTTCAAAATTATTTTGAACTTTTTCAAAATTATTTTGAACTTTTTCAAGCTTATCTTGGGCTTTTTCTTTGAATGATTCAACGTCGTCTCGTAACTCGATCACTTTTGCATCGAGGCCATTTACCATTTTGGCAACCTCCGTTCGAACAGCCTCGGGGATCTGCGTCGCGCTCTGACTCAACCTCTGATCAATCTGTAGCGCGTTCTGACTAATTTCTTCCCGAACGGTCTGATTTGTAGCGCGTTCTGATAATTTCTCCCCGAATCGTCTGGATTTGCAGCGCGTCCTGACTTAAGCTCTGACCAATTTTTTCCCGAATGGCCTGGCTATTGTTATTCATCTGCAGCGTATTCTGACTCATTGTCTGCGTCATCGCCATTATATCTACAACTTCGCCACTTGCCGTCGGTCCAGAAGCTTCCTCCATTTTCGCTGTTGATCGCATCACTATAAAATTCATACTCTTCCAGGTTTACCCCTTGATCCTCAAGAGCCTGCCGTAAGCGTTTCTGTAACTACAACTTTCCGCCAGATGAGTGCAGATTCAGATACTGCAACTCCTTTTTTAGCTGATCCACTTTTAGTTCGTCAAACTTAACCATTTTGTTTTATTTGATTGTTAATTCTTTTTACACAATCCCACTTCTGACACCAATTGTTACGGAATGTCCTGTCCCTTTGACAATAATTTCGATCACTGGATTGTGTAATAATCAAGAAAAACGCAATCTTTATTTAATTATAAAATGGTTTATATAAATCACAAACGCTAGTTTTTACACAGTACAATTGTTTATTTAATCTTTACATTCAAATTGTATACACAAACGTTTTACTTTATTACTTAAAACCCACTGTATCACTTTATTACTAAAAATCCACTTTATCACTTTAGTACTTAAATTCAAATGTTCTCACTTGAGATCCACTGTGTTCAACTGTTCAATATCAACTGTGTGTCTGCTGCTCATATGACAGCCTTTTATACTAAAGTCATCTTTTTCTAGAACCATCTGCCATTGTCCAGAACGTCATTTCCAGTTCCTTCTAGATAGCGATTATCGACGTTGATAATGTCGTACCACTTTATCATTTATAGTACAGAAAGCATGCTAAATGCCGCTAGATGGTATTATTTTTCTACGGTCAGTGATGCAAGTATTTTTCTACGGTCAGTGATGCTAGCTAGTACAGAAACCACTCGAAAATGCAGCTAGATGGTGTTATTTTTCGACGGTCAGTGATGTTAGCTAGTATCGTCTAATTTTTATTTCCAGAATTTTATGGCATAAAGCAAATTTCGCTACAATATTTTGCAAATTAAATTTTTTTTATTTGGTAGATATGTGGCTTAAGTTCTGTTCTTTCATATAACCATATTATTGGTTACCTAATAAAGTTTTTTTCGACTAGAAAAGCGAGTGATAAGAAAAGTAACAACTTTATGGATTTGCCCATATAAAGATGATAATATAACAACTACTAACTGAGGCCATAAAACAGGAGATCTTCGTACCTAACATTCCAGCTACCTCCACCTTTTAGGTAAGCTCATATATTTGTACTTCCGAAAATTGGTCCCATTTTACGCAATAGCACAATACAGTATTCATATTTTCTTGCAATTAATATACATTTTTTGCAATTAACATACATAAACATTTTTTACGAAAACAAATCATCCGTATATATATATAATTTTTAATTAGATCCTTTAGAAACGTATACGTTTAAAGGAATGCTACAAATATATAGCGGAGGACAAGTCGATTTTCGAAATCAATGCAGTGTGCTATTGATCATTTTATGTATTAGTTATTCGTTTTGTATACACATCATATAAAATATGAATATACACATAGTTTTTTCAGCATGTTAGCTATATGTTTCAACAATATGTAAGCTTTTCATTTTTTTAGTGTTTACTATGTATTAAAAATTAACATATGGAAAAATTATCTACAACCCCAACTATTTTTTCATCTGTTTAATATTACATAAATAGAAATTATATTTCTAAAACCTGCGACAAACTAACGTTTTTAGTTAAAAGCATGTTAACAATCATATTATAGCACATCATTTGTTATTTTCTTTTGATAATTTTTATTTACTGTGTGACTACATAATGATTGATAAATATTCTTTTAAAAAAATCAACTTAAAACTATGTTGTTGGAATATTTACCACCTTTAACCCATTTTTTGCCGCTCTGTATGCAAGTTCGAATTTATAATTAAAAGAGATCTTTCTGAGGTAATTAAGACCCAAAAAACTCGAATTCGTTGTCCAAAATGATTTATCTGTTTTAGTTTCGTCAGGTGAGACTGTTCGAAAAGTCGAACAATGACGGTTGGGTACAATTTAGCTTATATAATAATAAGTACCAGGAGACCGACCACTGTTCGGTTTTTCGTTTTGAGGTTGAAAAAATCGAAAAAATATGGAATTTGTTGAAAAAAGTTGACTAATATTGAATAAGTTGAAATATTTAAAAAACATTAAAAAGAGTTAAAAAGCCAAAAAAAAAAAATTAGGAAAGTTGTACACAGTGCTCTTGAAGCACTGGAAAGTTTTATAAAAATGTGCCCGAAAAATAATTATTTGGAAATGTTCTAAATGTTTTCAGAATTAAGTCCTCCTAAACCTTGAAATCGTACCAGATCCTGTTCTTGAATAATATATGTATATATGCATATATGTGCATTAGGCTGGTTTAAAATCGTATGGAAAAATTAAATGCAGTCAAATTTCTGGTGCTCAGGCCTGAAAGTATACCTTTAGCCTATGAAGCCCTTGTGCCAAAATTTCACTCGAATCGGACCATGAGAAGGCGTGTCAATAGGCCGATTTGTATGATTATTTCTTTTACTTATAAAAAATATCAACTTCGAGGTATATTCGTGGTTATCATTTTTTACGGACTCAGTATGATGTGAAATTTGTGTGAAAATTATAAATCAGAAAATCGTCGCAAATTTGAGTATTGATTCATTGATACGAATATGAAAAATGCAAAAAAAAATCTGACATATGTCCACTTTGCTCGTCCGAAACCATACCTATTTTATATTTTTCAGCCACGGCACTATGCGCAATTGATCGGGAATCCTCTTTTACATAGAAAACGATGTGTATACAATTTTCGGTACCAACGATGCTATCTGGAGAAATTTTTGATTAATAAAAGCAAGCATTTTCGTCATAAGAAAATAAAGATTTTTAGTTTATTTTTGTTCAAGAAACGCTAATATTTCGCATTTGTCCATTTTGTAGATTTTTTACATTTACTTAAAGTCGCTGCAGAAAACCGAAAAAAAATTTACAAAATGGACAAATGCGAAATATTAGTGTTTCTTGAACAAAAATAAACTAAAAATCTTTATTTTCTTATGACGAAAATGCTTGCTTATATTATTCAAAAATTTCTCCAGATAGCATCGTTGGTACAAAAAATCTTTGACATATCGTTTTTTGTGTAAAAGAGGATTCCCGATCAATTGCGCATAGTGCCGTGGGTGAAAAATATAAAATAGGTATGGTTTCGGACGAGCAAAGTGGACATATGTCAGATTTTTTTGCATTTTTCACATTCGTATCAATGAATCAATACTAAAATTTGCGACGATTTTCTGATTTATAATTTTCACACATATTTCACATCATACTGAGTCCGTAAAAAATGATAATCTCGAATATACCTCGAAGTTGATATTTTTTACAAGTAAAAGAAATAATCATACAAATCGGCCTATTGACACGCCTTCTCATGGTCCGATTCGAGTGAAATTTTGGCACAAGGGCTTCATAGGCTATAGGTATATTTTCAGGCCTGACCACCAGAAATTTGACTGCATTTAATTTTTCCATACGATTTTAAACAAGCCTAATTATGAAAACATTTAGAACATTTCCATATAATTCTTTTTCGGGCACATTTTTATAAAACTTGCCAGTGCTTCAAGAGCACTGTGTGTAAGAGGTTGAAAAACGTCAATAAGATTAAAAACTGTAGTATGGGCAATGTTGAAATGGGTTGAAAAGGCGAAAAATGTTGGAAAAGTCGGAAAAAAATGGAACAGAAAAAAGCTGAGAGAAGTTGAAGCGTGAAAGTGAAAAGTGTGGAAAAAGTTCAAAGAGGTTGAAAATCTCCAAAAAGTTGAAAATCTCGAAAAAAGTAGAACGATTTTGAAAAAGTCAAGAAAAGTTAAATGAAGTTGACAAAGTCGGAAAAATATGAAAAATGTTGACAAAAATTAAAAGAGGTTGTAAAATGTTGAAACAGTTCAAAGAAGCTGAATAACTTAAAAAAAGTTGAAAGAGGTTGAAAAAGTTGAAAGAAGCTGAATGACGTTCAAAAAGTCGGAAAAATATGGAAAATGTTGAAAAAAGTTGAAAGGGGTTGAAAAATGTTGAAACAGTTGAAAGAAGTTGAATAATTCGAAAATGTTGAATGAAGTTCAAAAAGTCGAAGAAAGTTGAATAAGGTTGAAAAATGTTAAAACAGTCGAAAAAATTATATGAGATCCAAAAAAGTTGAAAGAGTTTGAAAAACTCGAAAAAAGTTGAAATATCTCAAAAAAAATTTGATGAGGTTGAAAAAGTTGAATATAGTTGAAACAGTAGAAAAAATTGAATGAGATTGAATGAAGTTGAAAGTGGTTGAAAAACTCGAAAAATTTGAATATCTCTAAAAAAATTTAATGAGGTCGAAAAAAGTTGAATGAGTCTGACAAAGTCGGAAAAATATGGAAAATGTTGAAAACAGTTGAAAGAGGTTGAAAAATGTTGAAACGGTTGAAAAAAGTGGAATAACTCTAAAAAAGTTGAATGAGGTTCAAAAAGTCAAAAAAGTTGAATAAGGCTGACAAAGTCGGAAAATGTTGAAAACAGTTGAAAGAGGTTGAAAAATGTTGAAACAGTTAAAAGAAGTTGAATAATTCGAAAAAAGTTGAATGAGGTTAAAAAAAGTCCAAAAAAGGTGAATAAGGTTGACAAAGGCGGAAAATGTTGAAAAAAGTTGAAAGAGGTTGAAAAATGTTTAAACAGTTGAAAGAAGTTGAATAATTCGAAAATGTTGAATGAGGTTCAAAAAGTCGAAGAAAGTTGAATAAGGTTGAAAAATGTTAAAACAGTCGAAAAAATTAAATGAGATCTAAAAAAGTTGAAAGAGTTTGAAAAACTCGAAAAAAGTTGAAATATCTCAAAAAAAATTTGATGAGGTTGAAAAAGTTGAATATAGTTGAAACAGTCGAAAAAATTGAATGAGATTGAATGAAGTTGAAAGTGGTTGAAAAACTCGAAAAATTTGAATATCTCTAAAAAAATTTAATGAGGTCGAAAAAAGTTGAATGAGTCTGACAAAGTCGGAAAAATATGGAAAATGTTGAAAACAGTTGAAAGAGGTTGAAAAATGTTGAAACGGTTGAAAAAAGTGGAATAACTCTAAAAAAGTTGAATGAGGTTCAAAAAGTCAAAAAAGTTGAATAAGGCTGACAAAGTCGGAAAATGTTGAAAACAGTTGAAAGAGGTTGAAAAATGTTGAAACAGTTAAAAGAAGTTGAATAATTCGAAAAAAGTTGAATGAGGTTAAAAAAAGTCCAAAAAAGGTGAATAAGGTTGACAAAGGCGGAAAATGTTGAAAAAAGTTGAAAGAGGTTGAAAAATGTTGAAGCAGTTGAAAGAAGTTGCATAATTCAAAAAAGTTGATTGAGGTTCAAAAAGTCGAAAAAAGTTGAATAAGGTTGAAAAATGTTGAAACAGTCGAAAAAATTATATGAGATTGAAAAAAGTTGAAAGGGTTTGAAAAACTCGAAAAAAGTTGAAATATCTCAAAAAAAAATTGATGAGGTTGAAAAAGTTGAATATGGTTGAAAAAGTCGAAAGAAGCTGAATGACGTTCAAAAAGTCGGAAAAATATGGAAAATGTTGAAAAAAGTTGAAAGGGGTTGAAAAATGTTGAAACAGTTAAAAGAAGTTGAATAATTCGAAAAAAGTTGAATGAGGTTAAAAAAAGTCCAAAAAAGGTGAATAAGGTTGACAAAGGCGGAAAATGTTGAAAAAAGTTGAAAGAGGTTGAAAAATGTTTAAACAGTTGAAAAAAGTTGAATAATTCGAAAATGTTGAATGAGGTTCAAAAAGTCGAAGAAAGTTGAATAAGGTTGAAAAATGTTAAAACAGTCGAAAAAATTAAATGAGATCCAAAAAAGTTGAAAGAGTTTGAAAAACTCGAAAAAAGTTGAAATATATCAAAAAAAATTTGATGAGGTTGAAAAAGTTGAATATGGTTGAAGCAGTCGAAAAAATTGAATGAGATTGAATGAAGTTGAAAGTGGTTGAAAAACTCGAAAAATTTGAATATCTCTAAAAAAATTTAATGAGGTCGAAAAAAGTTGAATGAGTCTGACAAAGTCGGAAAAATATGGAAAATGTTGAAAACAGTTGAAAGAGGTTGAAAAATGTTGAAACGGTTGAAAAAAGTGGAATAACTCTAAAAAAGTTGAATGAGGTTCAAAAAATCAAAAAAGTTGAATAAGGCTGACAAAGTCGGAAAATGTTGAAAACAGTTGAAAGAGGTTGAAAAATGTTGAAACAGTTAAAAGAAGTTGAATAATTCGAAAAAAGTTGAATGAGGTTAAAAAAAGTCCAAAAAAGGTGAATAAGGTTGACAAAGGCGGAAAATGTTGAAAAAAGTTGAAAGAGGTTGAAAAATGTTGAAGCAGTTGAAAGAAGTTGCATAATTCAAAAAAGTTGATTGAGGTTCAAAAAGTCGAAAAAAGTTGAATAAGGTTGAAAAATGTTGAAACAGTCGAAAAAATTATATGAGATTGAAAAAAGTTGAAAGAGTTTGAAAAACTCGAAAAAAGTTGAAATATCTCAAAAAAAATTTGATGAGGTTGAAAAAGTTGAATATGGTTGAAAAAGTCGAAAAAATTGAATGAGGTTGAATAAAGTTGAAAGTGGTTGAAAGACTCGAAAAAAGTTGAATAACTCTAAAAAAATTTAATGAGGTCGAAAAAAGTTGAATGAGTCTGACAAAGTCGGAAATATATGGAAAATGTTGAAAACAGTTGAAAGAGGTTGAAAAAATTTGAATAACTATAAAAAAGTTGAATAAGGTTGACAAAGTCGGAAAATGTTGAAAAAAGTTGAAAGAGGTTGAAAAATGTTGAAACAAATCAAAGAAGTTGAATAACTCTAAAAAAGTTGAATGACGTTCAAAAGGTCGGAAAAATATGGAAAATGTTGAAAAAAGTTGAAAGAGGTTGAAAAATGTTGAAACAGTTGAAAGAAGTTGAATAATTCGAAAAAAGTTGAATGAGGCTCAATAAGTGAAAAAAGTTGAATAAGGTTGACAAAGTCGGAAAATGTTAAAAAAAGTTGAAAAAGGTTGAAAAATGTTGAAACAAATGAAGGAAGTTGAATAAATCTAAAAAAGTTGAATGACGTTCAAAAGTCGAAGAAAGTTGAATATGGTTGAAAAAGTCGAAAAAAAAAGTTGAATTAGGTTGAAAATCTCAAAAAAGTTTGAATATATCTAAAAAATTGAATGAGGTCGAAAAAAGTTGAATAAGTTTGACCAAGTCGGAAAAATATGGAAAATGTTGAAAGAGGGTAAAAAAAGTTGAAAGTACCACGCCCACTGATGCAATCCCGTCGAAGTCCATTTAATTTCAGAGTTTTTACGAACCGACATATCTATACCAAATTTTAAAAAGATAACTCTCATAGCACACTAAATACAACACAAAACGTTTTTTGCATCTATGGGAGGTGCCACGCCTACTGATGAAATCCCGTCAAAATCCAATTAATTTCAAAGCTTATAGTAACCGACACCTCCGTACATTGCATGGGAGATGCCACGCCCACTAACAAAATAGTGTCGAACTCCATATAATTTCAAAGCGTATATTAACCGACATCTCTATACAAAATTTTATTAGGATTACTCTTATAGTTCACCAAATATTACACAAAAGGTTTTTTGCTTATATGTGAGGTGCCACGCCCACTGATGCAATCCCGTCGAAATACATTTAATTTCAAAGCTTATAGTAACCGACACTTCCTCACTAAATTTTAAGAAGATTACTCTCATAGCACCCTAAATATAACATTTAACGCTTTTTTCTTGTATGGGAGGTGCCACGCCCACATGTACTATTGCGTCCATTTTTGGTTAAAAAATACCTTATAGCAAGTATACCTACCATGCTAAATTTCATATCGACTGCTTTCTTAGTTTTCCTATTATAACGTTTATAAATATTGTGGGCTGTGCCACGCCCTTCAACGAGTTTTGCCAGTATAGTGACATAGCATGTTATGATGACTGTTTTTAGTGGTATTACCTATAAAATTTTTATGAAAATCGTCAGTGCCGTTTTTGAGTAATATTGAATCAAAATTTTCAATTATTGAAAAGTGACACGCCCACTTTTTTGATTCCGCCTACTTTTGGCAAAATTTAATTTAATTAATTAATTTAATTTTATTACAATATCTTGAATGGTTTTCGAGATATGACGTTATGAAAATAAAAGTTTAGGGCTGTGCCACGCCCCTCCAGGAGTCTTTGATAAGTTAAAACCCAGCCCAATCCTAAGTTTGTTTACATATGTACCTAACCCCCAAAATTCATCAAAATCGCTGCGCTCGTTTTGGAAATAAAGTCTGAAAATATAAATATATATATATATATTAGGGTGTTTCACTTTTTTTCAAAGGTTCTCCAAATTCAAACCGAAATTCGATTTATTATAAAAAAAAGTAGTTCATGAATTTTTTCAGATTTTTTTGAGGTCATTTACCACTCGCCAATCGCCATTTTAATAAAAAAACTCGCTTAATACATTTTTTCCTTTATAATTTTTATTCATGACTTCTAAACTAAATTTTTTCTTGTCTAAATATTAACGAATAATTATATCTTTGGGTTAGGTATCGAAAAAAAGGTTTTTACCTATCTTCTAAGTGTGAAAATTGGAAGAAATGGACAAAAACTTGCCTAATTTTTGCTTTTTTCGCTTTTTTACTTAAAAATATTAGGCAATTTTTTGTCCATTTCTTCCAATTTTCACACTTAAAAGATACGTAAAAACCTTTTTTTCGATACCTAAATTAAATTAAATTTTTCAAGCTAAAAAAAAAAGCTAGAATAAAATTTTTATAAACATGTGTTTTTTTTTTTTATGTGTACTCATAGTTCGCTTAAAATAACGAAAAAAATATTAGATTCAGATAATAAATGTTACGAATATTACATATGTGTGCAGGGCCGTCGAGAGGATAACCACAAATGAGTAAAATGCGTAAAAAAAAAGTTTTTTGTGTAAGTACATTAAAATCAGCGACCTTCTTTTATACGCGTAAAACCCGTATGATATGCGAAAATCATGTGTATTTTAAGGATTTCCGAGATTTTTCTGATATGCGAATTTTGAAGGCATCCGTGTTCTTTGGGAATAAAATAGTTTGCATGCAGAGTATTAATATCTTGAAAAGAGAAGGTTTTGTGATTTTTCAGTCAGTATTAATCGGGATATATATATATTGATATAAGTCGAGATGATCAGATGAAGCTGTTTTGAGCGAATATAAAATATAAGAATTATAGTTTTCAATACGATGCTTTTTTATATGAATTTCAAAATTTTTTTTGTTCAACTGCTGTTAGTTATTTATAAAATGGTGGAACAATTAAAAATCACCCAATTATATACATAATTATAACATTGGGCTTGCTCTGATTTCGATTTCATTTCTTTTGTTATAAATTAACATTTCCTGCTTTCTGGGCAGCAAAGTGACTTATGAGAACATCGAAATCTAACTGCCTTACCACCTTAATCGATTATTTATCGACTGGGGGAATTTTTTTTTCATTATTGATTTAATCGAAGCTTCCATGCGTTCAATGGCGTCAAATTAAAAATAATTTTTACCTGCATTTTTTAAATTATTTCACATATGAAATTATTCACTTCAAAGAAAAAGTCAGCCCTATTCGCCATGAGCTCCAAATGATATTTTTAATCCGGAAAAAATCAATAGGTCTTTCTTTCGTCTTTCTTTTTAACGTAAAATTGGCGAAATACAGCAATGATATTCATCTAAACACGCAGGTTTGCACAAATGTGCAAATAGGCAACTTTGCGCGATGTGTTTCATGAATGCCCCTTCGAATAGTCTGTGAACGGTTGCATAAAAGTGCTAAATTTTTAAGACTTTGGGATCTCGGTACTCCATCTGACAAAAAAAGGCCAAAATATAAAAAAGGCTAGATGAATTTTTAGAAAAAGCTGAAAAAAAGGCTAGAGGCTAGAAGAAATTTTCGAGGCTAAATGGAATTTAAAGAGGCTAAATCTAGCCTCAAAAAGGCCAAAACGGCAACGCTGGCTACTACAGCTACTAGCCTTTTTAGCTATTTGGCTTTAAGCTTTAAATCAAGTAAAAAGCTTTTCAATAAATAATGAAAATGAAAAAATTTGTAATTTATTATTTTTTTATAATTTTTTTTAGCTGTATCGCACTTTCTCAACATACTCACTCAGACCCTGTGATTGATAATAAAATAATTAGTTGTCATGTCTTTGTTAATACTAATCAACATGCTATCATCTTCTTTATTAGCAACAATTCTACTTTATTACTTTATTTACTACATTATTACTTTACAATGTTAAAATACAGACTGCTTACATTCATAATATCCAATTGTGTACTCTTGCGGTAAGTAGAGAACCAAACAGCTAAATTAAAATATCCAAAGCGCGTCCCCTTCCGATAACTAGAGAACACACACCTAAATTAAAAATATCTAAACGCGTTCTTTTGCGGTAAGTAGACAACACACAGCTGAACAAAGTCTTACCACACTAAAAATATTATACCACACAAATAATAAAATATAAGGGAACGTATTGGACCGTATTCTTATTTTACGAAGAGTAAAACCAAATACTAGCCGTGTTTTATTCGTTTTGGTTAAACCAAAATTCCATACAAGTGCGTGAACCAGCTCAATTTCTAGTTACTTTGATTGAACTTTTTTGTCTTTGCAAAATTTAAGAACAGATGTCGCGCATTGCAAGTAGCTGAGACACAAACCTAAAATAATCAGGCAGCATTGCTTGAATTTTGCAGAACCACTTTTAGGTCACGCGAGGCCTTATGCGTTGTCACAGAGACTGACATAGATGTTGCATTAAAAAGAAGGATTGACTATGACGCAAAGTTGTGAAATCTATATATTGTAGCGAAATTTGTTTATGCCAGAAAATTCTCGTAATAATTATTAAACTATATTAGCTAGCATCACTGACCGTAGAAAAATACTTGCATCACTGACCGTAGAAAAATACGTGCATCACTGACCGTAGAAAAATAACACCATCTAGCGACATGTAGCATGTTTTCTGAACTATAAATGATAAAGCGGTACGACATTATCAACGTCGATAATCGCCATCTAGAAGGCACTGAAAACGATATTCTAGACAACGGCAGATGGTTCGAGAAAATGATGACTTTAGTATAAAAGGCTGTCATATGAGCAGCAGAGACACAGTTGATATTGAACAGTGGAACACAGTGGATCTTAAGAAAAGTTAGATATATAAATTCAAACATTAAAAATTGGTTTTAATAAGAGTTAGATATAAAATTCAAATTTAATTTACGTTTTATAAGAATATAATATAAGAATATATCTGGCTTAAACAATTGGAATGCCATTTTTCGTATCAAATAAAACGGTCGCAAGTCTCGCAATTTCAAATTAACAAAAAAATATTAGTATTACACTTATTTCTCAAATTTAGTAATCACGCGCAGGTACGGTGATCAAAAAAATGTAATTACTTTATTTGTGTTTTTGGAAACTTGTTGATGTAATTTCACACGGTAGGCTTTAATCAAGTTTAAATGACAAGTTGAGTTGCTACAAAAACTTGAATAGTTAATTATTTGGGATGTTATTTATAGTCGTTAGACATCAAAAGGAAAAAAGTCCTTAGAGCTTTTTTTTTAATTCCATATTTACTGTTTTTTAATAATATTAAACGCGTATGAAATACGTATGACATATGTATGCAATTTTAAAAAGATCCGATTTTGCTCAAATTTTGACACGTTAAAGAACTTTAAAAGTCTATCTTTTCCACAACACAAACTTCTGTTCCCTAGATAGTCGGAGTCATGAGTACAGTTAGGTCAATGTTTGGAAATGACTATTTTTGCGAAAACTGCCGAATTCAATGTCGAATATCTCTGAACCTGGTCAACCGATTTCATTGTGTGATATCTCATTTTGAAGTGTATAAAAATGTTAAGAATATGAATTATAATTTAAGTATTTTGAGCAAGACCTAGATTTAGGGTACCATTTTCAAAGTTCTCCTATTTTATTAAAGCTTTTTTCACTTAATCTGGTCGCAAATAAAGATCTTAAAGGCTAGAAGCTTAAAATTATTTTTTGTGTTTATTAGATGATATAACAAAAAAAAAAATAAAAGGAAGTCCATGACTTTAAACTTAGAATTGTGGGCTTTTAAAACTAATATTTTTAAAACGAACTAAATTCGAATATTTTCAGGTCAAAATACAGATCTTTCTCAGTACCCTGGAATGGTTTTGAACTAAAAATTTCATGAAATTACGAGATTTGCGACCGTTTTATTCGATACGAATGTCAAAAATTGCATTCCAATTGTGATACCCAAACTTATTTCATAACATTTAATAACGAAAAGTAGTTAATAACTTTGAAATTAACTATCTAAAAAACGGCTAGCTACCGGATTTCAAATCTTGCGTTTTCTTACACTAAGAACTCTGTAAAAATAAAGTTAAAAAAAAAATTGCGGGTGGTATGAAAAAAATTTAAATCTGTTTAAACCTGCCGTGCTTAGTTTGAATATTCTTGAAATTATCACGAAAAATAATAAAGACATAATAAATTTAGTCTCTTAAAGTTTCAAAAAAATGCAACGATAAACTTTAAGAAGAACGATTTTTATAATTTTTTTTTTTTGTGTTTGAATCACCCTAACGTTCGGCTTACCTCTTGGTTTGATCGCTTTCAATCGTCATATCACCTCTCCAAATTAAAAAAATTAAAAAATGACATGGTCTACGATAAACGTCTGAAGTATTTTTTTAAAAAAATCAACAGAAAAAAAGTTATAGCACTTAAATGATATCTTACCCGAAAATTTTTGTATAATTTTAAATATAATTTTTTCATTTTCAATTTTACGTTTAAGTGTTTCAAACAAGATTTTAGAAAATTTAATTTTCTACAAAAAAAATTTTAAAAAATGTTTGTGAGACGCACGGTTCTCAAGATATCGTGGAAAAACGATTTACATCAATTTTCAAAATTGCAGCCGAATGGGGGGCTTTCAACCCCGAAAACCGAGTTTTACACTCACACTGAATACCCCTTCATAAAAAAAAAATCTTGTCCTACCAAAAATACAAGGTTCAGCCAAAATTTTCTAACATTTCAATGGACTATTAGTATAATAGGAAAAATAATCTTATGAAACTCGTTGTTAAAAAACCCGATTTTGAATTCGTGACACAGTGTATCCTCGCTTTGTTCGGGTGATTAACCTTCCGATCCTTTAAAATGTGTCGCTTTTTCTACTACCTCACCATAATGTACTATTTTTATTTTAGGACCGTTCTTCATTGTGTCTGTAGATGATCCAAACGATCGACTCGTTTCGTTGAAGAAACTACCACTGACGATGCTGAATCTGATTTCAATGGATAAGAAAATGGATCTCATTGGAGTCATTGCTTTTAAGGGTAGCAGCAATAGAAAATCTTCGGCGACGGAGGTCTCCTCCTCATTCATTGGCCGTTATACAGGCATTGTAAAAAGGGCTAATTCATGGATTGAATATGATGACCTCACATGTAAAGCAAACCCCCGAAAACCAACATGCAGATTCGTACCTCGCATACTTTTATATATTAATACATAATTAACCGGTTACCGCCCAACAAAAAAAAATTACGAATTTCCAAAAGATTTTTGGAGGAATAACTCATCTTGATCAGAAATGTTCAAAAATCAAATTTAAAAATTTTAAGACTTCTAGTTTCGGTTTGACGGACTGTTGACTATCGCGCAACACTTGTTTAAATGGCTTAAAGATGCGTAAAATAATATCTACTCTTGTTAAACGGTTTGAAGTTTGTTAGCAGACTAGTATAACTAGCTTTAAATCTACAGAGCCAAAACTCTATTGTAGAGTTTAATAACCCCACTTATGATTCAATTCAATACAAAATTTAAATATGTATTACATAGCTGATGTAAAAAATTTTAAAAATCAATTTTATTATTTCGTCCTAAGAACTTTATAATGTACTTTTTAAAAAATAGTACGGTCCGTTTAAAATATAATAAATTATTGCAGAAATTTTAATATCTACTTTGTAAAAATTAAAAACTTGAATTTGAAAAATTAATGCCTGCTTAAATTCAATTTTTATATTACGCTTAGTAAGTTTTAATAGACACTCAAACCGTTTCTAAATTACTAAATTACCTACTAATTTTTCTTAAATTTTGATTAATATTTACAATAATTTCGAGTTTGTTTTTTCCGTGTAGAAAAAAAATTCTAAAAAAATATTTAGAAAAGCAAGTTCATTTATTTTTTAATTGATGTACATATGTATTGTAGTGAAATTTGGTTTATGCCAGAAAATTCTCGTAATAATTATTAAACGATATTAGCTAGCATCACTGACCGTAGAAAAATACGTGCATCACTGACCGTAAGAAAAATACGTGCATCACTGACCGTAAGAAAATACTTGCATCATTGACCGTAGAAAAATACGTGCATCACTGACCGTAGAAAAATAACACCATCGAGCGACATGTAGCATGTCGATAATCGCCATCTAGAAGACACTGGAAACGACATTCTGGATAATGGCGGATGGTACGACATTATCAACGTCGATAATCGCCATCTAGAAGACACTGGAAACGACATTCTGGATAATGGCGGATGGTACGACATTATCGCCATCTAGAAGGCACTGGAAACGATATTCTAGACAACGGCAGATGGTTCGAGAAAATGATGACTTTAGTATAAAAAGGCTGTCATATGAGCAGCAGAGACACAGTTGATATTGAACAGTGGAACACAGTGGATCTTAAGTGAGAACATTTGAATTTAAGTACTAAAGTGATATAGTGGATTTTAAGTAATAAAGTATAACGTTTGTGTATACAATTTGAATGTAAAGATTAAATAAACAATTGTACTGTGTAAAAACTAACATTTGTGATTTAAATAAACCATTTTATAATTAAATATATATTGCGTTTTTCTTGATTATTACACAATCCAGTGATCGAACTCAGAAAAGTGTAAGAGATTGAAATTACTGTCAAAGGGACAGGAAATTTCGTAACAATTGGTGTCAGAAGTGGGATTGTGCAAAAAGAATTAACAATCAAATAAAATAAAAAATGGTTAAGTTTGACGAACTTAAAGTGGATCAACTAAAGAAGGAGTTGCAGCAGCTGAATCTGCACTCATCTGGCGGAAAGTTGGAGTTACAGAAACGCTTACGGCAGGCTCTTGAGGCTCAAGGGGTAGACCTGGAAGAGCATGAATTTTATAGTGATTTGTCAGAATCAACAGCGAAAATAGAGGAAGCTTCTGGACCGGCGGCAAGTGGTGAAGTTGTAGATATGTCAAAGTTCGAGAAAATGTTATTGGCGATGACACAGACAATAAATCTACAGATGAATAACAACATCCAGGCCGCTCGGGAAGACATAGACCAGAAGTTAAGTCAGAACGCGCTGCAGATGAACAACAATAGCCAGGCCGTTCGGGAAGAAATTGGTCAGAGCTTAAGTCAGATCGCGCTGCAAATCCAGGCGATTCGGGAAGAAATTGACCAGAGCTTAAGTCAGAACTCGACGCAGATCCACAATGAATCAAAATATGGAGGCTGTTCGAACGGAGGTTGCCAAAATGGTAAATGGCCTCGATGCAAAAGTGATTGAGTTACGAGACGACGTTGAATCATTCAAGGAAAAAACCCAAGATAAGTTATAAGTTTGAAAAAGTTCAAAATAATCTTGAAAAAGTTCAAAATAATTTTGAAGACGTTAATAAAAGGATTCAACAGTTGGAAATAAGCGGACCAACCACTCAAGTGGTAAGAGAAATCAGCGCAGAAAGGCTTAAGGCACCCACGTACGATGGAACAACACCATTTAGTGTTTTCAAGCTCCAGTTCGAAACAACATCTGTTCATAATCGTTGGGATAACGATAGCGCAGCAGCAGTGCTAATTGTTTAATTTAATTAAAAGGCGCAGCTGCAGAAGTATTGCAAACGGTTCCAGTGGCGGAGCAAAAGAATTACAAGGCGGTGATGGATGCCTTACAGCGAAAATATGGCAGTGACCACATGAAGCAGATTCACAAACTGGAGTTGAAAAGTCGTGTCCAGAAATCTGGTGAGTCCTTGCAGGAGTATGCTGCAGATATTGAACGATTGGCACACCTTTCCTATTCTGACGAGTTAACTGTCGTGGCTGAAAAATTCAAAATAGAGACAAAACGTGAGACAATGAAGAACCCGAAGATTACATTTAATGAAACAGTCACGGTTGATCTCATTCAAGAGACGATTGCGTTGACATGCCGTCCATCATTGAAAACTCGTCGGATAGAGGTAGAGGCTGAGAACAAAAATTCGTCGTTCGCCAGCAGTAGCTTGAACGGAAATTGCTATAACTGTGGCAAGCAGGGTCACATGGCACGTGACTGCAAATCACGTCGTAAACGATCCGTATCACGTTTACCAAGAAGAAATTTTGAAAACATGGTAGACGATGGCGAAAATAGTAGCGAACAGCAGTCGTTAAAGCGAGTCAGTACAGCGGGGCGTGAGCTGACTTCCACTTATGATTGTCCCAAAGTCTTAGTTTCGAAGCTCTGCCGGAATTCCAACTGTCTTACCATCGGTGGAAAAATCAACGAAAGACCATGTGAGCTGACTTTGGATACAGGCGCATCGCACTCAATTGTGAGGACAGATTTATTTAATAGACGACGAGTAATGCCATTAAATGGGATCCAATTGAGAACAGCGACAGGAGAAATTGCGCAAATAGAAGGAAAAGTTACAGCGAGTATTCTTATCGGCAACAAAACTGTGGAACATGATTTTATTGTTGCAAACATCACCGATGAGGTTATCATTGGCGTGGACTTCATGATTCGACGCGGGTTGACTTTGGATCTTAAGAAAAAGACGTTAAGATATGCCAATGTAGAGTTGCCTTTAGTCGTTGGCTGTGGACAAAAATTAACAATTGCAAGAGTCTACATAAGTGAGCGCTGTCGAATTGAACCCAACACCGAAGAAATTATTTGGGCTACAACAAGTGAAGACTGTGGGACAAGCCATCTGTGGGTAGTGGAAGCAGATAAGAAATATTTAAAGAAAAACCTGATTATTGGAAAGACCCTAGTAAAAACAAGAGCGGACAGCAAAATACCAGTACGAATTTCGAATCCAACAAATAAGCCGAAATGGATGTAAAAAGGTGAAGTAATAGCGCAATGTGAGAAAGTTACGGCTGTTATAAATTGTGAAAATGACCAGCAAGACACAAAAGGTACAGCTTTGACAAAATCATCGGCCTTGGAAGTATTGACGAAAGAATGGACGAAGGAGTTGTCTGCCCAGAACAAAAATAAAGCAAAAAGGTTTCTGCAAAAGAATTGGCAGATATTTGCGTTCAAAGGAGAAAATAATGGCCGAACATCAGTTGTCAAACATCGCATTGATACAGGTAATTTTCAGCCAATTCGTCAACCCCCAAGGAGACTAGCACTCGCTAAGACAGAGGAAGTAACGGGCCTTATAGAGGATATGGCGCAAGAAAAGATCATTGCACCATCAGAAAGCCCGTGGAGTTCACCGGTCGTGCTAGTCAAGAAAAAGGACGGAAGTATGCGATTCTGTGTGGATTACAGAAAATTAAATGACGTCACCAAAAAAGACTGCTACCCGTTACACAGAATCGATGATACACTGGATACGTTATCTGGAGCAACATGGTTTTCCACCCTGGACTTACAAAGTGGATATTGGCAGGTGGAAATAGATGACAAAGACAAGGAGAAAACTGCCTTTAGTATTGGGAATGGTCTATGGCAGTTTAACGTCATGCCGTTTGGTCTTTTTAACGCTCCAGCTACGTTTGAGCGGTTAATGAAACGAGTGCTCAAAGGACTACATTGGAAGACCTGTTTAGTATATCTCGATGACATCATCATCATGGGAAAAGATTTTGATGACCACTTGAAAAATCTAGAGGAAGTGTTTGAGCCCGTGGAGGCAGCTGGACTAAAATTAAGTGCGAAAAAGTGCTCACTTTTCCAGCGTGAAGTCAAGTATCTGGGGCACAAGGTAACGTCAGAAGGAATACACACAGATGAGGATAAAATAAAAGCTGTGAAAAATTGGCCACGACCATCTAATCTTCATGAGTTGCGAAGTTTTCTGGGCCTATGCACTTACTACAGACGTTTTGTTCCTGGTTTCGCAAATGTCGCAGGCAGTCTACATAAGCTGACACAGAAAAATCGGAAATTTGAGTGGAGTGGTGCACAGGAAACTGCATTCCAAAAGCTGAAAGAATTATTGTCTACAGCGCCAATACTCGCGTACCCAATACCCGGCGAAAAATTTATATTGGACACCGATGCGAGTGACCATGGTATTGGAGGAGTTTTGTCCCAAGTCATCAATGGACAAGAAAAAGTCGTCGCATATTTCAGCAAAATTCTGTCGAAACCTGACAGGAATTATTGTGTAACTCGGAGAGAGTTACTGGCAGTAATGGAATGCGTGAAACAATTCCATAAGTACTTATATGGACAGTACTTTCTCCTGAGGACAGACCATGCGGCATTAAGGTGGCTACTTCAATTCAAGGATCCAGAAAGTCAAATTGCACGGTGGATAGAGCGGTTGCAGAGCTATGATTTTACCATTGAACATCGCAAAGGAAGCCAGCATGGAAATGCGGATGCACTTTCCCGTCGTCCATGTAAAATTGAATGCGGTCATTGTTCACGAACGGAAAGTAAAGCTGGAACAATTGATGTGCGCCTTTTGAACGTTTTGCCTTAAGAAAGTGGACAAAAGAGGAGGTACAACGGGACCAGCGCAGTGATACAGATTTGGCAACTATAATTAAGTATAAAGGGCTGGGTAGGAAACCGGCGTGGCAAGAAATATCAAGTGAAAGCCAAATCTGTAAAGCATACTGGGCGCAATGGCAAAGTTTGGAGATGCATGATGGTTGTCTCTACCGAATCTGGGAAAGCCAGGATGGTAAAATTCACTCAAAACTGCTGGTTATTCCAAAGGAAAAAAGAAATAATCAAGGATTATCATAATGGATCGAGTGGTGGACATCTGGGCGTAGCAAAAACCACAGAGAAAATAAAGAAACGGATTTATTGGGTAGGATGCCAAGAAACAGTTGCTGACTGGATCCGCCGTTGTGACCAATGTGCAATTGCTAAAGGACCAAGGCAAAGCACTCGGGGAAAAATGCATCAATATAACGTTGGAGCTCCCTTTGAGAGGATAGCCATGGATATAGCGGGACCTTTTCCAATTAGCAATGCAGGAAATAAATACATCCTTGTGGTAATTGATTACTTCAGTAAGTGGCCAGAAGTATATCCCATTCCCAATCAAGAAGCAAAAACAGTGGCAGACATTTTCATCAAAATTGGATTTGCCGATATGGAGCTCCACTTGTGTTGCATTCCGACCAAGGACGAAATTTTGAAACGGCACTTTTTAAGGAGGTTTGTGACATGCTTGGAATACAGAAGACACGTACCACAGCATTGCATCCTCAGTCCGATGGCATGGTCGAAAGGTTCAACCGTACTCTAGAGGAGCATCTGAAAAAGGTTGTTGACAAAGGACAAAAAGATTGGGATGAGCATCTACCAATATTTCTGATGGCTTTTCGTTCGTCAGTACACGATACCACTACAGTCACGCCAGCAAAAGCAATTTTTGGTACGGACTTAAGGCTTCCAGCAGATTTGAAGTACGGAGTAAGCGCTGTCCCAGAAACGACCAATGCTGACGATTACATATCGCAGAAAAGAGAAGAACTAACAAATATACACGAGCTCATCAGGAGACGTACTCAATTGGCTAGCGACAAGATGAAAGCTCGGTATGATCTGCGAGCAAATACTGAAGGGTTCAAAGAAGGTCAATTAGTGCTGCTACACAACCCACAACGAAAACGAGGCTTGTCTCCTAAATTACAGACCCATTGGGAGGGACCTTATCGGATTGTCACAAGGATTAATGATGTTGTGTATCGAATTCAAAAATACCCCGGCAACAAAGGTAAATTAAAGGTAGTCCACATCGACAGGCTGGCACCTTATATTAGAGATGGAGAGACTCTTGTTCGGGACGAACAAGTTTAAGCGGAGGGCAGTGTAGCGAAATTTGGTTTATGCCAGAAAATTCTCGTAATAATTATTAAACGATATTAGCTAGCATCACTGGCCGTAGAAA
Source organism: Meiosimyza platycephala (assembly GCA_963662105.1). Taxonomy (NCBI): domain Eukaryota; kingdom Metazoa; phylum Arthropoda; class Insecta; order Diptera; family Lauxaniidae; genus Meiosimyza; species Meiosimyza platycephala. The sequence continues at coordinate 51,107,272 of OY759210.1, forward strand.
AATACGTGCATCACTGACCGTAAGAAAAATACGTGCATCACTGACCGTAAGAAAATACTTGCATCATTGACCGTAGAAAAGTACGTGCATCACTGACCGTAAAAAAATAACACCATCTAGCGACATGTAGCATGTTTTCTGCACTATAAATGATAAAGTGGTACGACATTATCAACGTCGATACTCACCATCTAGAAGACACTGGAAACGGCATTCTGGATAATGGCGGATGGTACGACATTATCAACGTCGAAAATCGCCATCTAGAAGACACTGGAAACGACATTCACGATAATGGCGGATGGTACGACATTATCGCCATCTAGAAGGCACTGGAAACGATATTCTAGACAACGGCAGATGGTTCGAGAAAATGATGACTTTAGTATAAAAAGGCTGTCATATGAGCAGCAGAGACACAGTTGATATTGAACAGTGGAACACAGTGGATCTTAAGTGAGAACATTTGAATTTAAGTACTAAAGTGATATAGTGGATTTTAAGTAATAAAGTATAACGTTTGTGTATACAATTTGAATGTAAAGATTAAATAAACAATTGTACTGTGTAAAAACTAACATTTGTGATTTAAATAAACCATTTTATAATTAAATATATATTGCGTTTTTCTTGATTATTACACAATCCAGTGATCGAACTCAGAAAAGTGTAAGAGATTGAAATTACTGTCAAAGGGACAGGAAATTTCGTAACAATTGGTGTCAGAAGTGGGATTGTGCAAAAAGAATTAACAATCAAATAAAATAAAAAATGGTTAAGTTTGACGAACTTAAAGTGGATCAACTAAAGAAGGAGTTGCAGCAGCTGAATCTGCACTCATCTGGCGGAAAGTTGGAGTTACAGAAACGCTTACGGCAGGCTCTTGAGGCTCAAGGGGTAGACCTGGAAGAGCATGAATTTTATAGTGATTTGTCAGAATCAACAGCGAAAATAGAGGAAGCTTCTGGACCGGCGGCAAGTGGTGAAGTTGTAGATATGTCAAAGTTCGAGAAAATGTTAATGGCGATGACACAGACAATAAATCTACAGATGAATAACAACATCCAGGCCGCTCGGGAAGACATAGACCAGAAGTTAAGTCAGAACGCGCTGCAGATGAACAACAATAGCCAGGCCGTTCGGGAAGAAATTGGTCAGAGCTTAAGTCAGATCGCGCTGCAAATCCAGGCGATTCGGGAAGAAATTGACCAGAGCTTAAGTCAGAACTCGACGCAGATCCACAATGAATCAAAATATGGAGGCTGTTCGAACGGAGGTTGCCAAAATGGTAAATGGCCTCGATGCAAAAGTGATTGAGTTACGAGACGACGTTGAATCATTCAAGGAAAAAGCCCAAGATAAGTTATAAGTTTGAAAAAGTTCAAAATAATCTTGAAAAAGTTCAAAATAATTTTGAAGACGTTAATAAAAGGATTCAACAGTTGGAAATAAGCGGACCAACCACTCAAGTGGTAAGAGAAATCAGCGCAGAAAGGCTTAAGGCACCCACGTACGATGGAACAACACCATTTAGTGTTTTCAAGCTCCAGTTCGAAACAACATCTGTTCATAATCGTTGGGATAACGATAGCGCAGCAGCAGTGCTAATTGTTTAATTTAATTAAAAGGCGCAGCTGCAGAAGTATTGCAAACGGTTCCAGTGGCGGAGCAAAAGAATTACAAGGCGGTGATGGATGCCTTACAGCGAAAATATGGCAGTGACCACATGAAGCAGATTCACAAACTGGAGTTGAAAAGTCGTGTCCAGAAATCTGGTGAGTCCTTGCAGGAGTATGCTGCAGATATTGAACGATTGGCACACCTTTCCTATTCTGACGAGTTAACTGTCGTGGCTGAAAAATTCAAAATAGAGACAAAACGTGAGACAATGAAGAACCCGAAGATTACATTTAATGAAACAGTCACGGTTGATCTCATTCAAGAGACGATTGCGTTGACATGCCGTCCATCATTGAAAACTCGTCGGATAGAGGTAGAGGCTGAGAACAAAAATTCGTCGTTCGCCAGCAGTAGCTTGAACGGAAATTGCTATAACTGTGGCAAGCAGGGTCACATGGCACGTGACTGCAAATCACGTCGTAAACGATCCGTATCACGTTTACCAAGAAGAAATTTTGAAAACATGGTAGACGATGGCGAAAATAGTAGCGAACAGCAGTCGTTAAAGCGAGTCAGTACAGCGGGGCGTGAGCTGACTTCCACTTATGATTGTCCCAAAGTCTTAGTTTCGAAGCTCTGCCGGAATTCCAACTGTCTTACCATCGGTGGAAAAATCAACGAAAGACCATGTGAGCTGACTTTGGATACAGGCGCATCGCACTCAATTGTGAGGACAGATTTATTTAATAGACGACGAGTAATGCCATTAAATGGGATCCAATTGAGAACAGCGACAGGAGAAATTGCGCAAATAGAAGGAAAAGTTACAGCGAGTATTCTTATCGGCAACAAAACTGTGGAACATAATTTTATTGTTGCAAACATCACCGATGAGGTTATCATTGGCGTGGACTTCATGATTCGACGCGGGTTGACTTTGGATCTTAAGAAAAAGACGTTAAGATATGCCAATGTAGAGTTGCCTTTAGTCGTTGGCTGTGGACAAAAATTAACAATTGCAAGAGTCTACATAAGTGAGCGCTGTCGAATTGAACCCAACACCGAAGAAATTATTTGGGCTACAACAAGTGAAGACTGTGGGACAAGCCATCTGTGGGTAGTGGAAGCAGATAAGAAATATTTAAAGAAAAACCTGATTATTGGAAAGACCCTAGTAAAAACAAGAGCGGACAGCAAAATACCAGTACGAATTTCGAATCCAACAAATAAGCCGAAATGGATGTAAAAAGGTGAAGTAATAGCGCAATGTGAGAAAGTTACGGCTGTTATAAATTGTGAAAATGACCAGCAAGACACAAAAGGTACAGCTTTGACAAAATCATCGGCCTTGGAAGTATTGACGAAAGAATGGACGAAGGAGTTGTCTGCCCAGAACAAAAATAAAGCAAAAAGGTTTCTGCAAAAGAATTGGCAGATATTTGCGTTCAAAGGAGAAAATAATGGCCGAACATCAGTTGTCAAACATCGCATTGATACAGGTAATTTTCAGCCAATTCGTCAACCCCCAAGGAGACTAGCACTCGCTAAGACAGAGGAAGTAACGGGCCTTATAGAGGATATGGCGCAAGAAAAGATCATTGCACCATCAGAAAGCCCGTGGAGTTCACCGGTCGTGCTAGTCAAGAAAAAGGACGGAAGTATGCGATTCTGTGTGGATTACAGAAAATTAAATGACGTCACCAAAAAAGACTGCTACCCGTTACACAGAATCGATGATACACTGGATACGTTATCTGGAGCAACATGGTTTTCCACCCTGGACTTACAAAGTGGATATTGGCAGGTGGAAATAGATGACAAAGACAAGGAGAAAACTGCCTTTAGTATTGGGAATGGTCTATGGCAGTTTAACGTCATGCCGTTTGGTCTTTTTAACGCTCCAGCTACGTTTGAGCGGTTAATGAAACGAGTGCTCAAAGGACTACATTGGAAGACCTGTTTAGTATATCTCGATGACATCATCATCATGGGAAAAGATTTTGATGACCACTTGAAAAATCTAGAGGAAGTGTTTGAGCCCGTGGAGGCAGCTGGACTAAAATTAAGTGCGAAAAAGTGCTCACTTTTCCAGCGTGAAGTCAAGTATCTGGGGCACAACGTAACGTCAGAAGGAATACACACAGATGAGGATAAAATAAAAGCTGTGGAAAATTGGCCACGACCATCTAATCTTCATGAGTTGCGAAGTTTTCTGGGCCTATGCACTTACTACAGACGTTTTGTTCCTGGTTTCGCAAATGTCGCAGGCAGTCTACATAAGCTGACACAGAAAAATCGGAAATTTGAGTGGAGTGGTGCACAGGAAACTGCATTCCAAAAGCTGAAAGAATTATTGTCTACAGCGCCAATACTCGCGTACCCAATACCCGGCGAAAAATTTATATTGGACACCGATGCGAGTGACCATGGTATTGGAGGAGTTTTGTCCCAAGTCATCAATGGACAAGAAAAAGTCGTCGCATATTTCAGCAAAATTCTGTCGAAACCTGACAGGAATTATTGTGTAACTCGGAGAGAGTTACTGGCAGTAATGGAATGCGTGAAACAATTCCATAAGTACTTATATAGACAGTACTTTCTCCTGAGGACAGACCATGCGGCATTAAGGTGGCTACTTCAATTCAAGGATCCAGAAAGTCAAATTGCACGGTGGATAGAGCGGTTGCAGAGCTATGATTTTACCATTGAACATCGCAAAGGAAGCCAGCATGGAAATGCGGATGCACTTTCCCGTCGTCCATGTAAAATTGAATGCGGTCATTGTTCACGAACGGAAAGTAAAGCTGGAACAATTGATGTGCGCCTTTTGAACGTTTTGCCTTAAGAAAAGTGGACAAAAGAGGAGGTACAACGGGACCAGCGCAGTGATACAGATTTGGCAACTATAATTAAGTATAAAGGGCTGGGTAGGAAACCGGCGTGGCAAGAAATATCAAGTGAAAGCCAAATCTGTAAAGCATACTGGGCGCAATGGCAAAGTTTGGAGATGCATGATGGTTGCCTCTACCGAATCTGGGAAAGCCAGGATGGTAAAATTCACTCAAAACTGCTGGTTATTCCAAAGGAAAAAAGAAATAATCAAGGATTATCATAATGGATCGAGTGGTGGACATCTGGGCGTAGCAAAAACCACAGAGAAAATAAAGAAACGGATTTATTGGGTAGGATGCCAAGAAACAGTTGCTGACTGGATCCGCCGTTGTGACCAATGTGCAATTGCTAAAGGACCAAGGCAAAGCACTCGGGGAAAAATGCATCAATATAACGTTGGAGCTCCCTTTGAGAGGATAGCCATGGATATAGCGGGACCTTTTCCAATTAGCAATGCAGGAAATAAATACATCCTTGTGGTAATTGATTACTTCAGTAAGTGGCCAGAAGTATATCCCATTCCCAATCAAGAAGCAAAAACAGTGGCAGACATTTTCATCAAAATTGGATTTGCCGATATGGAGCTCCACTTGTGTTGCATTCCGACCAAGGACGAAATTTTGAAACGGCACTTTTTAAGGAGGTTTGTGACATGCTTGGAATACAGAAGACACGTACCACAGCATTGCATCCTCAGTCCGATGGCATGGTCGAAAGGTTCAACCGTACTCTAGAGGAGCATCTGAAAAAGGTTGTTGACAAAGGACAAAAAGATTGGGATGAGCATCTACCAATATTTCTGATGGCTTTTCGTTCGTCAGTACACGATACCACTACAGTCACGCCAGCAAAAGCAATTTTTGGTACGGACTTAAGGCTTCCAGCAGATTTGAAGTACGGAGTAAGCGCTGTCCCAGAAACGACCAATGCTGACGATTACATATCGCAGAAAAGAGAAGAACTAACAAATATACACGAGCTCATCAGGAGACGTACTCAATTGGCTAGCGACAAGATGAAAGCTCGGTATGATCTGCGAGCAAATACTGAAGGGTTCAAAGAAGGTCAATTAGTGCTGCTACACAACCCACAACGAAAACGAGGCTTGTCTCCTAAATTACAGACCCATTGGGAGGGACCTTATCGGATTGTCACAAGGATTAATGATGTTGTGTATCGAATTCAAAAATACCCCGGCAACAAAGGTAAATTAAAGGTAGTCCACATCGACAGGCTGGCACCTTATATTAGAGATGGAGAGACTCTTGTTCGGGACGAACAAGTTTAAGCGGAGGGCAGTGTAGCGAAATTTGGTTTATGCCAGAAAATTCTCGTAATAATTATTAAACGATATTAGCTAGCATCACTGGCCGTAGAAAAATACGTGCATCACTGACCGTAAGAAAAATACGTGCATCACTGACCGTAAGAAAATACTTGCATCATTGACCGTAGAAAAGTACGTGCATCACTGACCGTAAAAAAATAACACCATCTAGCGACATGTAGCATGTTTTCTGCACTATAAATGATAAAGTGGTACGACATTATCAACGTCGATACTCACCATCTAGAAGACACTGGAAACGGCATTCTGGATAATGGCGGATGGTACGACATTATAAACGTCGAAAATCGCCATCTAGAAGACACTGGAAACGACATTCACGATAATGGCGGATGGTACGACATTATCGCCATCTAGAAGGCACTGGAAACGATATTCTAGACAACGGCAGATGGTTCGAGAAAATGATGACTTTAGTATAAAAGGCTGTCATATGAGCAGCAGAGACACAGTTCATATTGAACAGTGGAACACAGTGGATCTTAAGTGAGAACATTTGAATTTAAGTACTAAAGTGATATAGTGGATTTTAAGTAATAAAGTATAACGTTTGTGTATACAATTTGAATGTAAAGATTAAATAAACAATTGTACTGTGTAAAAACTAACATTTGTGATTTAAATAAACCATTTTATAATTAAATAAAGATTGCGTTTTTCTTGATTATTACACAATCCAGTGATTGAACTCAGAAAAGTGTAAGAGATTGAAATTACTGTCAAAGGGACAGGAAATTTCGTAACAGTATATTAAAAAGACTTCAAATTAACAGAAATAAAATATATATCCAATATATATATATATAAATAAAACTTTTTTTTTAATAAATACCTGTGTTCGGATGAACAAAAAAATTGTTGACAAAATAGGATATTTTTAAAAAAACTCTTCAAAATAATATAAAAAGTGAAATAACTGAAGAAATCTAGCAGGAGCTTAGATTGAACTCTTTTCTAAGTGAATTATTCAAAAAATATTACTTTTGCTGAACTCAATTTATACAAATGCAAATTACTAGAACATTGATCGGAAACCGATTTGTGAGGTCCATTGCAATTTGCACATTTTTCTGTTGATTCCTTACAGTCTGATATCTTATCTTTACAGTGGCTAGAGCCATGGCCAAACATTTGGCAGGTATAACATTGTGTGATCTGAGATTTGTTGGGTCGTTGAAATTCCCATCTAACTTTGACATAATAATAATAGAGTTTAGCTACTACAGCTATTATCTTTCTTAGAAATTTAGCTTGAAGCTTTAAAACCAAGTAAAAAGCTTATATATTAAAGGAAATGAAAAAATTATACATGCAATTAATTTGTTATATATTTATAATTTTTTCTTAGCTTTATCACACTTTCTCAACATACCCACCCAGATCATATGTATATAAACATACAAATGCATTAATGTAATTGTATGGATTTATTTATATGATCTAAGGCATAAATGTTAGAAAAAATTTACCCATCATTTGGTGGGGCTCAGACAACACAAACATAAAACCAACAACCATTAAGCTACAAAATTAATTATAGTTATTTTTCAATCTAAGCTTGAGTTGACCTTTTGACAAGCTAATATTATATACAATATATCGCAATTATTAATGAGAGTAGTCATGCAATTAAAAGGAGCTGTAGCCATATAATTAGTTCTACTGACTGGTTGGTAAAATATCTGATATGAATTACGATTACTGTTAAAATGAATATATTTCAGAAGCTCTGGCGCCGCAAGTGACCCAGTCACAAGCTGATGCAAATAAAGTATACCCGAAATATTTCTACGGGTACTCAAAGACTGCATACGTAATAACTTTAAACGAACCTCATAAGGAGGAAGGTTTAAGAGGTCATTCCAATTTAAGCCCTTGAGAGCAAACCGAACAAAATTTTTTTGGACTCGTTCTACTCTATCTATATGTATATTGTAATATGGAGACCATACTAGGCTAGCATACTCTAAGTGAGGACGCACTATTGTATTATATAAAGTTACTGTTACCAACGGGCTATTAAATTTTTTTGCCCACCGCATTATAGATCCAAGTAACGCGAGGCCTTCTTACAGATTAGATTAATATGTTCATTAAACGTCAACTTAGCATCAACATGTATACCAAGGTCTTTGACTATATCGACACGACAGATTTTCATATCATTAATTGAATAATCAAATTCCACATTACTTTTATTTCTAGAGAAGATCATAGTTTGGCATTTATCAGGATTTAAATGTAAGCTATTTTTAAAACACCAAACTTCAAATGATTTCAGGTCAGACTGAAGGGCAAAGGTGTCATTATTCACCTTCGCAGTCCTGTAAATTTTCATATCATCAGCATATATAAGCAGATGAGAGTTTTTGATTACATGAGTAACATCATTGATAACCAAAATAAACAGGAGAGGCCCCAGGTGACTTCCTTGCGGAACACCTGAAAACGCTGTAAAAGGGGATGATAACACCCCTCGAAATCTTATTCGGTAAGAATAAGATAAATAAATAAATAAGATTTAATCAGTCTGACAAAATTTAGAGGAAATCCTAGTTTCTTTAATTTAAACAAAATCAAACTGTGGTAATTTGTCAAATGCTTTATTAAAGTCTGTGTAGATACAGTCTACTTGCAACCCAGAATCAATTGAACTTAAAGCAAAAGACATAAAATCAAGAAGGTTAGAAACTGTAGATCTGCCATTAACAAAACCATGCTGACGAGTTGTTATGACTTCATTACAGCACACCTTAACTTGGTCATAAATAATTCGCTCAAAAAGCTTCGGTATTGATAATTACTTGGCTATAGGCCTGTAATTAGAAATATCATTTTTTAATCCTTTTTTAAAAATAGGACTTATAAAAGATTCCTTCCAAAATTTAGGAAAATAGCCGTCATTAATAGACTTATTAAAAAGGAAACTGAGTGGCTGACTCAGGATAAGACTACAATTAATTAAAACTGTGGCTGTAATGCCATCAGGTCTTGAACCAAAGTCCTCATCAAGGGATGCAATATATTTTACTATAAGTTCAGGGGTAAATGATATTGCACCAAATGGAACCTGAGGATCAGTATTCATATACTCAAAGTAGTTGGCATCAGGGCAAAACACTTCAGTTGAAAAAGATTTTTTGAACAAATTACCGAATCCAGCTATAATTTGGGGATCGCTGGTGAGCCCATCAACAGTCTTGAATTCAGATGGGAAACCATCTGACCTTTTTTTTGAGTTAATGAATCCCCAAAATTTTGTGGGGTTCAGAAGAATATTGAGCTTCGTTTTAGTTAAATATTCAGAATAAGCTGAATCTGACTTAAGCCTAAATTCTTGAAAAAGGCGCAGATAAGCCTTCAGATTAATGCGGTCCTGACTACAAACGTATTTATTCCATGCCTATTGCGGCCGTTACGTATTTTTTTCAAATATTTAGTGTACCATGGGTACGAAGAATCATTAACATATCTTAGAGTATATGGCACAGACAGAGATATAGCTGAAAAAATTTCTTCATAAAAAAACTTTACGCAGTCATCTAAAACATTATGATTAAAAAAGTCCAACAAAATGTTAGATCTATCATTTAGGATATTATTCAATTTCAAGAAGTCAGCTTTTTTGAAATTGAATTCATAAAAACTGCTAGAAGAATTGGTGGTAACTACGTTATCTCTATCTGATTGGTACAACACACTCAGAGGTGGATGGTACTAGAGTTCGAAAACTATCGATAGTGCTATCGATAAAATCGATAGTCTTACACTATCGTGACTATCGATGGCTTATGACAGCCTATCGATAGTATTAATATTAATTTTTCATCTTAGAATTTTGTACTTTCGATAATATTTAATAACAACACTGTCTCATTGTAATAGTCATTTATTCAACCACGTTTGATTTAATTTTACATAAAACACCACGGCTCGGTTGTTGTTGCAATTGTTGTTGTTATCATTGTTGTTGTTTACGACGCTGTGGTTGCAGTTGTCCATAAATATATAGTTATCGAAAAAATTGTCTGAATTAAATTTTTTACATTCCGATACATTTAAAAAAAAAAAAACGGTTTTCATAAAAAAATAATGACAAAATTTTACAAAAATAGTCATATCGCGAAAACTGTTTAATAAACTTCTAATATTTATGTGGCGATTTTGCGACCTATTAAATTGCCTTTCATATGGTGCCCCAATTTTAGAAATCTATTCAAAGGTTCCCTGATTAAACCCTCTGGTTAAACTCTTTTTATAAAAGTTCGGCCCGCAACTTACGATACATCAGAAGAAGAAGAACTATCGTCCACTATCAATGGTCGCGACTATCGATAGTTTGTGAACTCTAGATGGTACGCATCAGCCGCAGATAAAGCATGAGGAGCATTTTGCACCACAACATTGCTACTGTCTTTAGTCAAGACTAAGCCTAGTTGTCGAATGGAATTTTTAATACAACTAAATTGTTGTAAATTAGACAGGATTTCATCAACGAAAATTTGTTGTTGTCGAGTTATTGGACTAGATACATAATAATAGTACGTACCATTGTCCGAAATAGTCCATTTTAAGTCAGGCAAATTAAATTCACCTAACAATAAAATATCGTCATTGTTATGAAGTTTGTCTATGACAAATTCTACGGTCCTCGAAAGGTGCTCGTAGACTTCTGTGCTACTATTGGGAGGAATGTAGGCGTTAAGGATATACAAATTGGACTTAGAAAAAGTTACCTTAACACATAAGGGAATTTCAATTATAGAACTAGTGTGGCTATTTTTTATAGCGATTAATATACCCCCTCCAACTGGAGACGATTCTTCCATATATCTGTCTCTTCTAAAGACATTAAAGCAATTATCAAACAGCTCCTGATTAAGAAACGAGCTGTTAAGCCAAGTCTCGGTAAAAACATAATCCATAATGGAATGATTTCGACGGAGTTCATTAATTGTAATTGACTGCGTTGGAAATAAACTATATATATAACGTACTGGGAATTATTTGCATCAGTTTTATAACGTGGTGCATAATCTTCGAAAAAGCAGGTTTTCGAAGAGTTTTGATGTGGTGGGCAGCACGCTTATTGACCGATGTGATGAAACTTGTGTGGAATTTTTCCCAGGTTTCGGAATCATTGAAATTTGAGAAATTTTCCACACTTCTGGGTAGGGGCTCAATTGAGTAATACCATTGAAAAGTATGGTTAAATATCTGACTGCACAATAAGGTAATTTAATAAGCATATTAGTAGTTATAAGGTCATGACCAGGCGCTTTCTTCTTGTTAAGTTGCGTTTGTATGAAAGATTAAACGTCCTTAGTTGTGAAGCGCAACAGAATTTGTCTCATATTTTGAGTTTCTTGCGGTATTTCGAAGCTGTTGTCCGGTGGATTTGGCTGAAATACATGTTTTAGATGGTGAGAAAATGCTTGGCATTTTTCTTCGTTACTTCTGGTCCAGTGCCCATTGCTTAGTCTGATGGGGGAAATCTAAGTCAGCAGGGGTTTTCATACCCCTGATGGCTTTCCATAAAGAGTAGTTAGAAGACTGTAAAGGGCTAAACTTTTTGATAGATGTGTCTATACCTCTTTCAGACTCTTCTCGTAGGGCTTTTCTTAGTTCCATTTTTGCCATTGACGCCTGAGTCGTCTTTTTTCCATCACTAAACGTTCTATGTGAGAAGAGTTGAGACGTTGCATTTTGTGGGATGACACTGAATGCACAGGAGTTGCATGAAGAGAAGCTGATACAAGCATGCTGTTAAATGACTGTAAGGCCGATTCCAGCTCCTCCGAATCTTTAAGGCTTACATAAACAGATAGATGGCTACTGATGCATTTTTTATATTTCAGCCAATTTGTTTTATTTGTTGTAAGCCCATTGGGGGCTTTCGAAATCTCCACAAATTTAGGAATAAGCATAATGACAGGAGAATGATCAGAGCTTAAATCAAAACATGATTCTACTGAAATTTACCTCTTATTGATTTCTTTTATAATTGCAAAGTCCATAAGGTATGGAATCTTTGACGGTCTGATGGCTAGTAAGTTGGTTGACCAGTGGAGACATAATCAACACCTTTGTGGGGATTGGTTAAAGAAAGCCAAAGTATAGTATAGTAAAGTATATATATAATATATATATATATATAATATATAATATAATATAAATATAATATATAATATATATATATAATATATATATATTGTCCATTTCTTCCAATTTTCACACTTAGAAGATAGGTAAGAACCTTTTTTTCGATAATTAACCCAGAGATATTATTATTTGTTAATATTTAGACAAGAAAAAATTTAGTTTAGAAGTCATGAAAAAAATTATAAAGAAAAAATGTATTATGCGAGTTTTTTTATTAAAATGGCGATTGGCGAGTGGTAAATGGCCTCAAAAAAATCTGAAAAAATTCATGAATTACTTTTTTTTATAATAAATCGAATTTCGGTTTAAGGTTTGAATTTGAATAACCCTTGGAAAAAAGTGAAACACCCTAATATATATATACTATATATATATATAAATAAAAAGTAAAAATGGGCTAAAGCTAGTTATACTAGTTTCGTTTTCTGCTAAGAAAAGTCATCAGTAACTTTTAAGCCGATTAGTAAGAGCTTGGCTTGCCTTCTATGTTCCATTTCTTGCATAAATCTGATTAGCTCAATAAAATAGCTATTTAAAAACTATTTTCTGTTCGAGCAAACAACTAAGTGTTTGCCTTTTGGGTTAATAAGTCGGGAGCTCCAATGGTTATGTTTCGCGTTGTAGTCACCAGCAGCAACGAATTTTGATCCTAATGAATTAAAAAAGTGGTAAACTGGGCTTCCGTCATTTCATATCTTGGCGGACAATATACTGCTGAAACTGTTACTTTGTCGTCACAACATTGTAAGCAAATCGAAGTAGCTTGTAGGTAGTCCCTCCCATACAGCTCAAGTGCGTAGTGCTTTATACCATTTTCAATAAGTATTCCCGCACCTCCTAGCGCTTTACCATCATTGTGACAGGTTTTGTAGAATCTGTACAACATCAATTTCGTTATTGCAAAGAAAGTTTTTACTTTCTAATTCGTGTTGGCTTACGCCGTTTGCATTCCAATGACAGATTTTAAGAGTGTTCATTTATTTCCAATCAAAACTTTCATAAGTTGGTTTTGATTGTTCATTAGAGCGTACCTCAAAAAAAAAGTTCACGCTACACCAGCAAATCCGAAGTATTTTTGCAAGGTAATTTCCAAAAAAAATATTTTTTTTTGAGAGGTCGCGCATTTGAGTTTTTCATCATATCTTCGGTATTTACATTCCGATCTTAAAGTATGATATATCAATGTATTTGTCTAGAGTAGACCAACTTTTTGATTCAATGATCTTTGACATCAAATACCCCGTTCTTGAACTTACCCACCATATCTCAGTTCCTACCATCCTAATGTGCCACCCTAATATCAGAAAATTAAAGCTTGCGAAAAATCAAAATTTTTCCAACGTGTTGTACTAGTATTTTTCCCGTCCTGGGAAAACACTTAGTACTGTTTTGAAAGCTGTATCTGAAAAACAAAGTGAATTTGGGGTTAATAATATGAGGATACTCACCTTCTAAACTCGTAGCTACTCCTTTTGAAATAAATAACACCAAACTTCATTTAGTCTTTAATTCAGAACTAACTCTGTTTTTAATCTTTGATTTCATTTTACTTAACACCTATGATACAGATAATTACAATAACAAATTACATGCTAAAAAAATTACTTAGAAACACAATAACAAAAACTTGTTCTACTTTACCAAATCTTGGCCCACAAATAGTTGGCCTACAAATTATGGCTTACAAATATTTGGCCTTCAATTCTTTATTTTACTTATGCAAAAATTGCATAAGTCTTATTTAATTCACCAAAGTAGTGAGGTCGGCATATTTCCGGGTTTCACACCTGGCTTTTGCTTGCTGTTTTGTTGTTGCATTTAAGTGCTTGGCGTTCTCATTCTTGTTAATTCTAAACAAGCAGAACTTGCACATAGCAACTTAAATTTATCAACAAAACAACAAATACCCAAAAGTGTGCTGCAATTATTATTGGATGATGTTAAGCATCATCCCAAAAACATGCCATAATATGTTATTTGTTTAAATAACATATCATGTGTGGTAAAAACCCACAACATTCCTCACCCCTTCGAATAAGAAAAAATTATAGCTAAGAATAATTTTTTCTTAATAACACATAATTGTGTCTTACAATAATTTTTTGTTTTGAATGTTAAATTTAAGTGTAAGTATAACTTATTTTTTTTTCGAATAACCCTACCTAATTCATGGTCTTACTTTTCTCCATCGCCGCTTGTCCGCCTTGGTTAGAAGCTGCTTGGCTTTATGGTTTTGCTTGACTTAATACTCCACAAAATTTACTTCTGATTTTATTCAAGGAGCGATGCTGGTTCTTATTTGCTCTCATCATTTCAGAATCATGATGAATAATGTTTTCTCGACAAGGGAGGCGTTACGCTGAAAACTGTCGCCCCCTCCCTTTTTCTGGCTTGGTTGTCACCTCGTAGGGATTGACAACCCTTTACGTATAGCTAGCTACTAACGCTGGATATTTCATTTATTGTGTGTGAAATATTCTTCAGCTAGCTTTTTGATTATCTGTATTCATCTTTATTTGTTGTTGTATTCGCTACCTTGAATCAGGAAAATGGAGTATTTAAGTCATTTACTGCCTCATCTACTTTTACACTGTTCCAGTGTAGGACCATGATTATAAATCAATAGAATCAAAAAAAATTTTTTTTTTTAAAAAGCTTATTGCTTGATTAATTTATGTAGTGAAATTTAATATGTAATTTAGTGTACCTAAATGTTATATGTGTGTTAGCATTTATACTATTTTATTTCTATATTATGTAAATACTATATATGTGTATGCATTTTATAATGCATAAATATATATATGTTTACGGCATTTACTCCGTTTTATTTTATTTACTTTTAAAGTTTATTGGCCTAGTTTACTTAATGTGTAATTTTTTGCAACTAGGCAAAAACATTAAGCTTTACACATTAAGCATGTCAATAAACTGACTTATTTTAGCTTACGATGCAAAAATGTGCAACGTAAATCATAAAACTATATATGTATATACATACGTCTTAAGCGTATGCATACAAATATATATGTTGTAATTAAAAACTCTATTAGAACAAAAAGTTTTGTTCTGTTTATTATCTATTGCCCATTTTTTGGATTTAGTTTAAAAAATTTTTATTTTTAACTATAATTCTTTTTGTCTGCTATTTATGTGTATACAATCTTGTTAACAAATACATATTTCGCATTATTTTTTCAAATTTTTCCCAGTTTGAAAATTCCCGTGTTCCAAAATCAAAATTCTGATTTTTCATTTAAATTTTGGTTTGCTATATGTGTGTATGCATTTGTTAAATCCATACAATCATATATTTTGCAATTTTTATTGTATCGCCCCAGCGATATCTTTAATTTTCCAATGTTATCTTCAGCTTAAGTTGCTGTTAAATTGTTTCATTGCATTATGCAGAAATAAGGCAATGTTGTTATTTATTAATTAAAGCTGAGCTCAAGTTTTTGCTCAAGTTTGCATTGCTTTATGCATTGCCATGCTTTGTGTTTTTATTATTATTATTTTTATTTTCAAAATTTTTTCCTTTACCTACTGTTGAGGTAAGTAACTTATATGCGACAATGTGCGCTTATTTCAGCACAAGTCGTTTCATATTTCTTGTTTACAAACAAGTATTTATGTACATATGTTTTTTTTACCATTTTTTTTTCTTATTTTTATTTAATTTTGCTGTATCAAATAATATGAGCAAATTATTCTAATTTAAAAGAAAAAGATTGTAATTTTTATTTCGGTTCATTAAATAATTTTAATAAATTATTATGTAAATTATTTTTCTTTCCTTTTATTACAACTTCTGTTGCAACAAGCCCCTTGACATTTGAAACTTCAAATGGGCCTATCCATATGGGAGAAAATTTATTTTTCCGAGTTTGATTTTTCATCAAAACTTTATCCCCTCGTTTAAATATAACGGGGTTTACTGAACCGTCATATTGTTTTTTAGACAATTCTTTTGCCTTTTCCTGGTTTTTTCTCACTAACTCGTGAGTTCTTTGTATTTGAAACTTTAATACTTTTGATTGGTCCTCCGCGTTATAGAGCGGTGAACATTTTCGTTTCAAATTCGTAGGCATTTCGAATTCAAAACCGTAAAAAGTTCGGAAAGGAGTTTGCTTAGTAGAAGTATGTATCGTATTGTTATGGACATGCATGGCTGCCGTCAGCCATTGGTCCCAATCCAAACCATCTTCTTTAGCAAAACTATTCTGTTAGTGGTCTGTGGCTTCTTTCCAAAGAACCGTTAGCCTGCGGATGATATGGCGTTATATGCAATTTCCCAACATTTTGCAAGTATCTGAAAATAATTTTGCAATAAAATTTGTACCATTATCGGTAATCAATACTTTCGGGATATTGTACCTGGCAATGATTTCGTCAAAAAATTTTTTCGATACTGTACTTGCTTCTGCGTCGGGCATTGCAGCACATGCCATATATTTTGAAAAATCATCCTGAAATGTTAGTATATACTTATTTCCTGATACAGTTTCAGGTAATGGACCGACTACGTCCATGTATACTTTATCAAAAGGCCTGTTTGGTGTATCTGTTACAACCATCGGCATTTTTGTGAGCTTGGAGCTTTTGTTAGTCTGACATTTGGTACATTTTTTAATGTACTCTTTTACATCTCTTTGCATTCTTGGCCATCTATACTGTTTTCTTATCCTTAGAAGTGTTTTGATAGCCCCTTGATGCTCAACAAGTGGTGTGCCATGAAAATCCCTTAATATTGTTTCTATTTCTTTTGGATCTTTAAGTATGACCACTGTATTTCCTATGTTGCTTTCAACCACCGTGTCCTTATCCACCTCTTTTGAAATATTCACTTTTTCCTTTTCAGAATTTTTAGATTTTGATCTGGTTTGTACCACTGTTTATTTGTAATCTACTTAAAGCGTCTGCATTTAAGTTTCTTTTCCCAGGCTTGTAAATGATTTCAAAATCATATTCCGATAGTTTATGTCGGAAGCGCGCCAAGCGTGACGTTTGATACTTAAGGTTTGATATACCACATAGTGGTTGATGATCGGTGTAGATTTTAAAATGTCTGCCAAGCAAATATGCTCTAAAATTTTTTGATGCCCACACTATAGCGAGAAATTCCTTTTCAGTTGTCGAATACCTTTTCTCGGTATCGCTTAGTGCTCTACTGGCAAATGCTATTGGATTATCTTTACCGACTTCTCCTTGAGATATAATTGCACCAATTGCATCATTACTGGCATCCGTGGTTAACAAAAATTGCTGAGTAAAACCTGGATACAGGTGGTGACATTATCGCCATTTTTAATTCCTCAAATGAATTTTGGCATTCCGTTGACCATACGAACTTTGCGTCATTTCTCACTAATTTATTAATTGGTAAAGCTAATCTTGCCGTATCTTTAATGAATTTCCGGTAATAATTTACCAGACCTAAAAATGCTTGAACTTCTTTTTTGTTTTTAGGTACTGGTATGTTTTTTACACATTCTACCTTTTCTGGGTCTGGCTCCGTGTTCTGAACATTTATGACCTAAATACACAACTTTACGACGCAAAAAATTGCATTTTTTCGTGCTTAACTTCAGATTATGTTGTCTTAATACCGTGAACACATTACGTAGCCTTTCTTCATGCTCTCGTAAGTTTTTCCCGTATATGACAATGTCATCTAAATAAACAAAACACTCTAGACCTTGTAGTCTTGTGAGTTTGTGATTCATGATGCGTTGAAATGTTGCTGGGGCTCCTGTTAGACCAAACGGCATTCGGTTGAACTCAAAATGGCCCAACCCTGTACTAAATGCTGTTTTTTCTCTATCATCTTCATTTACCAATACTTGGTGGTATCCACTTCCTAGATCCAGCGCGGAAAAATATCTGCTATGTCCTAATTGATCTAAAATTTCATCAGTTCGTGGTATGGGAAAAACTTGCTTGATTGTAGCTTCATTTAATTTTCTGAAGTCTATGACTAATCTCCACTTTTTCTCGCCATCTTTACCAATTTTCTTTGGGACAAGCAATAGTGGTGAATTCCAAGGTGAGGTGCTTGGTGAAATAATCAATTCATCTAACAGTTCTCCTACTTGTTTATTAATTTCCATTCTATGAGAATGGGGTAGTCTATACTGTTTTTGGTTTATTGGTGGTTGACCCACCAAAGTTGGGATATCATGCTTCAATACTGGAGTATATGATAAGCAATCTCCTTCTAACAAAAATATGTAATGGAAGGATGCACATATATTTTCCATGGAAGCCTTCTCTTCATTGCTTATGTGAGGATCTAAATAAATAGATCCAAATAGCTTATCTAATCTTTCCCTCACGTTTTGTTCCGATATTATATTTATTGCTGAACTTGTGTTTATTTTGAATTCATTGTAATTTGAAAATTCCGGTCTGAAATTTCTATCAACGATAAATTCGTTTTCTGACGAGTTTAAAATTTGAACATAAACTATGCCATCTTTCACTTTGCTGAGTACTTCCCCTAAGTAAACTCCTTGTGAAAGTTCTTGTTTGTGTATAACAACTTCTTTTAATGTTCTTTTAACACATAAAGGTACTATTTTTACAGTTCGAGCTTCTATTGCTGTTTCTGTATTGTATAGTACTCTGTTAAAGTCATTCATCGGCTTAAGCGTGAATGCTATTATTTGCTGACGTTTTTAATTGAAAAACGTTAATTTTTTATCTATAGCGTTTATGACAGTTCGGTTCCACAAATTGTCCCTTCCTACTATTCCATCAGATGGAACTCCTTGATCTAGTGACACTATGTGTAACTTTAAACTTAGATCTGGGTTCTGCTTGTATTGAATTGTGGTTGTACCTAATGTGGTAACCTGTCCGCCAAATGCTCCACTTAAATCTTTCCGATTATTTGTATCTAATTCTGGGAAATGCAACATTGCACTTTCTTTGACCAAACTTGTGTCAGCACCGGAATCTACCAACAAAATAAGTTTTCCATGTCTGGCCTCTTTACAGGGCACTTCTATAAGCACGTCATTTTGATTTGCTTGGTAGAAATTCTCGTTATGCCTGCCATACAAGATGTGTCTCCCAGTTTCAGTATCTTTTGCGTTTGGTACGCATTTTATGGGTTTTGCGAGGGACGCCTCAACTACAGTATTCTGTGTATGATTTATTTCCCCGCATTATATTGCTTTAAGTTATTACTCAAAACTTTATAATTTTTACTTCTAGTAGTTAACGTATCAACTGCACTTTGTTGTGGTTGATTTACTGTTACTACTTTGTTAAAATTATTTATGATTTCAGATGTAGTTAACGTATCAACTGCACTTTCTTGTAGCTGGTTTACTGTTACTATTTCATCTAAAATATTTTCTGAAACTTTATTTGTTTCATAATTAGTAGATAACGTACCAACTGCACTTTGTTGTGGTTGGTTTACTGTTACTACTTCTTTTGGCCCTAATTTACTAAGTTTCTATTGCATGCCCAGTTCTGTCACACCAACTACATTTACTGGAGGACTGTTGTCCCCCTTGATGCCGCTGTGAATTTGAATTATTATTTTTTACTTGATTCCCTATGTCCGTAGTGTTTTGTGAACATTTTATGTTGGTCATGTGTCCATATTCTAAACAGTTGTCACAGAAAGGTGTGTTTTTCCTAACATAACAGTCCTCTCTTGTGTGACCCTTTTTATTACAATATGAGCACTTAATTGGCAGCTTTCTGGCGAATTATTTATTTGTACCCTCTTACTCTCTCAGTGGAAATATTTCTTTTTCTAAAGAAAGTTTCGTAATACTTGATTTCACTGGGAGTGCTTCTTCATTGCCAGACTGCACTACGTTAACTCCAGATAATAATCCTAAATCTCCTTGTATGACATCTTCCATTTTGATTGTTTCCTGTAACAATTTATCCAAGCTGTTTGTGTCCTCCCTTAACATCAATATCTTAAGCATTTTATTACGTAATCCTAACTGAAATGCTGTAATCACTGATTTATTCAATTCTTCTCTGAATATTACATCAGATAAATCTTTATAAGTTAATTTTATTATTTCTAAGGCTTCATTTCTTAGCGTATTTATTCGTCTCGCGAATGTACGCAGTTCTTCTTTAGGAAGTTGGCGGGCGTTTCTTATTTATTCTTGAATTAAATCAATAGATTTGGCTTTGATGTATGTTATTTTTAACAATTCATGTAGCTCTTCTAATGACTTTAGCTCATGAGATCTGATTAACTCAAATGCATCACCATTCAAATGAAGCCTAACGCACCGATGGGAAGTTAGCGCCAAATTTGAGCGCCGGATGAAAATGTTATTAACATTTTTTATACAGAGCGCGGCGAAAACTTAACATAGTAATTTTTGCGGCGAAAACAAAAATATTTTTGAACTACTCGTTGTTCAGATATAGCGTGTTTGACTTAACATCAGTGTTGCCAGAAGATTGACCACACATATTTACCGAACATGTACAACTTTTTATACATGAGGAGCGTCAGAGCAAAAACTGAAAAATCATTTTTTTTTTTTTTTTAATGATCTCAATTGGTTGTTTTCCTACATATCTACAGATTGAGATCATTAACAAAAAAAATGTGATTTATCGCTTTTTGTTCCGTAGCTCCTCATATGATTTTCATATGCTTTTACTTAAACCAACATAATAAAAAATTCAATCTCACTTTATAAAATATATATCACAAGAAATTGCGTATTAATGTCGGAAAAATATTATAAAAATGTTTTTTAATTTCAAACAAATTTGACCAAACAGTAAAAAACCGTATTTACATTAAAAATATTGGTCATAGCCAGAGAGGATTAAGGCATGCATAGGCATAATGCATGCTTTTTGTTTAAATTTTTGATGTATCGGGCATGTTTACTATGATGTAGCATATTTATTTTGCTGTTTGAAGTGATATGCCGGTCTTACGCCGATTGGAGCAGCTGGTGTAGAGCCTTTAGCTTTTGTCGATGATATAATGGACAAACACTTTTGTAAGAGAATGTTAGAACAAGCCTTTTGTTGCTAGCTTGGGTCTTAAAGGTAACGGACATTCCAATGGAACCCCATATAATTTTTTGTTTTGTATGTAAGCCCCTAGGATCGGTTAGTACGAGCGTTTTTCAACGCGCGATAGCTAACGCGCGTTTTAGCATAACATAGAAGTATATGCAATGAGCCATACCATCAACGCGCGTTAGTTTTGTCAACGCCGGTGCTATCTGAAAACGCGCGTTGAATTTCTACTGTAATTTGGTTGTAAAACTATTGTTGATGCAAGCCTGCCGCTGTAAACTGTGACCTGATAGATTTTGTTGGAGCCGAAGCGAAAAGACGAGGTAAGAAAATTTGGTAATTTCAACTGCGTTCATTTTTACGCTTCTACGTATAACTAACGCACGTTGGCTGCCCGTGTAAAAAGTACAAAAGCTGAAAAAATGCGATAGCTCACGCGAGTTATGGAATTACCGCCAGTTATGTAATTACCGATACTACTTTAAATAAAATCACTTTTTATTTTATATTATCTTTTATTGAAACAATCAAATATATAAGCTAAAGCTAAGCTTAATATAAACGAGGTGCCGGCAGCAAAGACTATTTGGTTTGCTAGCTATCCAACGAGTAAGTTTCTGTTTGTTTCTATGACTCTAGTTGGCAAAAGGTTCTTATCTTTCATTCCCCACTCCATACATACAATAACCAAAGAATGTGCTGATCTTTCATTCTTCACTTTGGCTATTATGTATACAGAACAAAAAATGAAGAAATTACTTAATATCGTATCGCAACTTTGTTACGATGGATTACACTGAGTTTCTTAAAAGATGCTGACTCGGTGTAATCCAACGTCTGTTTTTTGTTGCTTCCTGGTTTCGTCATGTATATCTTTATTAGGGATATACATAACTCCTCCCGGGTTGCTTTTAGGATTCTCCTGAATCCTTTTATTTAACAATTTTATTTTAATACTTTTATTCTTTAACAATTTAATTCCGATTAGGATTACAATAATGAGTATTACTATTGTTGTAATACTAATTCCGTAAGATGTTGTTTTGTGAAACTTTAGTTCTTCGATAGCCTTTATATTTTCAATATGTTGTACGACTATCTTTTCAAATGACAATTTAGGATTATATGATTGATTTAACATTTGTACTGGATAAGTATTTTTGTTTCTCAATTTCAACCTTACAGTTAGTGAAACTTATTACATAGTTTTTATTCAGGGTGATTTCCCTTTTGTCGCAGTTTTGATACAATGTTAAATTGTGTGCATTTTTAATTAAAATTGTGTCGTCACTTAATTCTTGTATTTCAGTAGTATTACTATACTGAAATTTACAATTGTTTTTAAATATACAGTTGTTGCTTAATTTAAGTTTCTTTAACACTGTATTTTCTTCGTAAATATAATTTTTAGATTCTATAGTTACAATAATTTCATTTGTTATTTCTACTTGAAAATTTTCTTTGTTTGGCATTGGAGTGATGAGTTTTATTTCAGATTCTATATAAGAGTTCGGAATCTGTATTGCGAATACAATGGAATTGTTTTTGTATGATAATAACCCTATTTTTGATAATTTTAATTTGAAAAAATCTATATCAAAAAACTCTATTTCTTCCCTAGTCAACATTTTTGGATTTATTAAATTATGTTTTGCTGCCGCTATATTATCCTGAATATTTTTGATTTTATCCTCAATATATCGTAGTTTTGCCATGTAGTCATTAAATCTTACTTGTTTTTTTAACTCATTGTACTGTACATCTGTTTCATTAATATATTCTAATACCTGTTTTCTTTCATTATCTATTGCATTCTTTATTGAGAATAATGTATTATTGAAGTGGTCATTTATTAAGACTTGTTTGTTCAATGTTATAATGGCATTGTGATTGTTTTGCTCTATTATCTGTAAGTGTTCTATTATTTCTTGTCTATCGTCGTCATCCATGACTCCAAACATCCATTTATATAATACTCCTCCTGCATTTACTAAACCTCTCCTATTTCTAAGTTTTTGATTTGGAGTTATAGACTTTATCCTTGCTTTAATTAGGCTTATTTCGTTTAATAAAAAATCTTTGTTATTAATTTCTGTAACTATAATATCCTTTCTGATTTCTTGTATCAAATTGCTTATTTCTATAGGTTTGATTATATGTAATACTATGTTTACATCCTTAACTATTTCCACTGGTCCTAAATGAACCATAGTGTACCCTGATTCCTCTGTTATGGGTGTGACCTGGAGTCTCCCATGGACTGCACTTGCTATCGCGATCACAATTATCGTAGATATTATCATCTGAAAAATAGTTTTAATTACTACAATTGATTAGACTGTTTTTATAGTTATTCAATGTGATCTCCTACTCTTGCTCTAGTACTGAATCTATCGTCTTCCTCATCATCTCCCAAGTTTTCTATACCTGCAAATTTAAAAGGTCGTTTGATATTTATATGATGGACTCTGTTTAATGGATTAATTCTGTAATATGGTTCATCCTTATGACGTACTCTCTTATAATTCTTTATTGGACCAATTTCCCGTTGTTTTTCATACACTTCCCTCTTCCTATTTCTTTTGTCTATTACTTTGTTTTTGATAGCTGTAATTCTATCGTACAAAATGTTAGAGGAGACTTCATCTTTTGCTAGCCTCGGTGTACACTTGATGGTCGAATGATATCTATCGTTGTAATTTCCTACAACGATATGCATTCTCATCTCTGTTTAGAGATCTGGGTCCTCGATACCTGTTAGTTTCTCCAACAAGGTCGAGTGTAACCTCTCAACGTCGGCGTTTCCAGTATGGCTATTTGGCTTTGTCAGATGAACCTGTACTCCTTCACTTTGGAGGTATTTTAGCAATTGTTCTGCACGAAATTCATTATCCATAATGATTTTTTTTGGTTTACCAAATTTCGAAAAATGTTCTATTATTATTGATTTTTTTGCAGGCCAATTTCTATCTGTAATTTTATAAACTGCTGCAAATTTTGTAAGTTTATCTAAGACTGTCACAAATGATTGCTTTTTAAAATGGAAAATATCTAAATGGACAATTAAATTTTTATCTTTAGGAGTTTCTGAACGTAGGAATTTTGGTTTAATAGGTTTCCTATCATATTTTATTTCTTGACACTTTTGGCAATTATTAATTATTAATTGAATATGATTTTTAAATTTTGGATAGTATATCTTGTCTTTTAGGGTGTTATAAGTTTCATTTATACCACTATGCATTGATTCAATAGTGTGATAAAGTGAAATTTGTCTATGGAGTTCTTCTTCTTCGACTATTTCTGAGGCTCTTTTTGTACATTTTACGAATTTGATTTGGTTTTCATTGTTAAACAATGAAATTAGCAATTCTTGCATTTTATTGTAATCGGACTCCGAGACTTCCGAAAAAATTCCAACATATCCTTTTTTAATATACCTTTTGAAAATATCTTTAATAACGTTTTGGTTTTCTATTGGATTGATTTCGAAAATTTTTCTATTGTGTAGTGTTTGCATTTCTGCACTTGGACTGTAGGTTAAGATTATTTGAATTTTGTATTTGTTTACTATTTCTTCTTTAATGAGAAAATGTTCAAGCAATTCTTCATCTGCAGAATGTATTGTTTGACTGTCATCAACTGACATCACGAAATTCGACTGAGGTTTATTATTAAGTTGATTCAATGCTACGACTGGAATGCTACGGTTTTTATCTTTACCCCATTCTATGATTATTTCTCCAATTGTAATTTTCCCTATGTCTTTTTTGTCTTTATTAATAAAATGTTCTCTCATTTCCTCTTCCGCAAAATGTATAGTGTCGGACATGTCTAAATTGGATTCATTGTCATTATTCTCATTAATTTTTGGCGAATTTTTAATTCGACTTAAAAAATCTGCAACTACATTATCTTTTCCATTTAGGTACTCAATAGTGTAATTATATTCTTGTAATTTTAAAAGCCAACGCTGATGGCGTTGTGAAAACTCTTTTCCTTTATATTTGTTATTTAAATATTTAATTGGACAATGATCTGTAATAATTTTAAATTTGTTTCCGTAAACATACGGTCTGAAATATGTTACTGCATATATTATAGCTAAGAATTCTTTGTCCGTTGTTGCATATTTTTGCTCATGATTATTGAGTGTTCTTGAAATATAGCAAACAGGTTGCCCTTGTTGGGTTAACACTGCTCCTATTGCGTAATCACTAGCATCACAAGTGATTGTGAATTCTTTATCATATTCTGGGAATTTTAGAATTGGGTGAGAAGAAATCAATATTTTTAAATTTTCGAAGCTTGATATGTATTGTGGATCGTTCGGATTGCGTTTATATCCCTTTTTTAAATATTTAGTCATGGGGTATGCAATCTTTGAATAATCCTTAATAAATTTCCTATAGTACCCTGTGGCTCCGAGGAATCCTTTTAACTGTCTCTCTGTTTTTGGGATAGGCAACTTTTGTATGGCGAGAATTTTTTCCGAATTAGGCTTAATGCCGTCCTTCGTCAAAATATGTCCCAAAAATTGCGTCTCTTTTCTTAAGAAACTGCACTTATCTGCTTGGATTTTAAGATTATGCTGTTGTAATCTTGAAAAAATTTTTGCCAATGAACTCTTGTGTTCTTCTAAGGAAGTTGAAAAAATTAAAATATCGTCAAGATAAACGACACAAATGCGATTAATATATTCTCTTAAGATTTCGTTCATCATTCTTTGGAAAGTGGCAGGGGCATTTTTTAACCCAAAAGGCATCCTTACATACTCGTACAGGCCTGCCGGAGTTACAAAAGCTGTCTTTTCGATATCTTCCTCTGCCATCAATATCTGATGATAGCCTTTCGCTAGATCTATAGTGCTAAAGTACTGAGCTTTGCCTAATTTGTCTAGGATGCCATTGATATTTGGTAGGGGATATTTATCGTCGACTGTCAATTGGTTTAATCTCCTATAGTCTACCACTAGCCTATATTTTTGAATTCCTGAATTATCTTTTTTCTTAGGTACAATTAAAATTGGTGAACTGTACTTGCTTCTACTTTTTCTAATAATTCCTTGCTTTTCCAAGTCTAAGATTTGTTTTCGTACTTCCTCTTCATGTTTAGGAGGTAGCCTATAAATTTTTGAATTAATTTGCTGATTTGTGACTGTCCTGATTTCGTGGACTACATCTTTGGTAGTTGTTAAAGTGTCTCCGTCTTTATATACTAGATTTTTAAATTTCTTTAACAATTTCCTCACAGCTATTTTTTCCTGCGAGTTGAGATGATCTATTTTAATATCGTCACTGATGTTTGCATCTAGTGAGCAAACTTGCTCCTCTAAGGTTTTTTTGTGAAAAGGGAACTTAACGCCATTATTCATTTGCATATACATATTTTTTATGTCTATCACCTGAACATTTTTTAAAATAAAGTCATTTCCTAATAATAGGTCATATGGTTTGTCAAAGTCTACCATTAACCATTTCATCTTGTAATTTTCTGGAAAACCAAATTCAGCTGGGCACGGACTTATAACTTTAGTATTTTCTCTATCTATATTACCATTCAAGGTGCTAATTATTGTCTTATTTTTTTTTCTAAAATTGGCAAATCAAAATGTTGAAAACTTTGTTTTTTCATGATGCTTATTGTTGAACCGGGATCTACTAGGGTGCACCATTTTTTCCCAAAAAGTGTAAGTATAATTAAAATTTTGTTTGTTTCTACCGAGGCTAATTTATAAAAAAATCCTCATTTGTATTTATTTCTTCAGTATTATTTGTGGTATTCACTGCATCTACGTCCATAGGTGTTGGTTTATTCTTGGACTGCTGGTTAGAACTTTGCCTCGACTGTCTACTATTTACATTCGAGTTCCAATTATTTTGTCTCGAATAATTACCTGATGAACTAGCTTCGTTAGCATTATTAGCATTTTTGTTACTATTAAAATGCTGCTGTCCATAATACGTTTGTGAATTGTATCTGTTATTTTTATTTCTGAAATTAATATTTTTATTCTGTGAATTATTATTTCTACTTTGTTGGAAATTATTTGTTGTATTTGGTACGTATTTTTGTCTCTTCATCAGAGGATTGAGATTCCCATCATCTAATCCCGTAAAATCGTAAATAACGTCTGTGAGATCAGTCAAAGAAACCATGTTCCTAACAGCGTAAGCAAATGTGGCCGATGCCAATTGCTTTACCCTTTGGATTAGCATCCCAGAAAATATCTCTTTCATTTGAACCCCATTTTCTGTCAGCGCACAAAACTCCGTTATTGAGTCCGTACAGTCCTTAACTCGTCTACACAATTCATTCATACTCCCTACTCTTAACGCACCTATTTCTTGGGTTATCTGCATCTGATCTTTACTTGGTTTGTAGTGCTGTTTTAACCTATCTCTGCACTCACTCCAGTCTCGTGGGTTTGTTAACTGTAATAGATTTTTTGCTGATCCTATACATAATCTTGAGGTCGTACACTACTCTAAATACGGCCTCTTCTTGTCCTCTATAGTCTGCTAATATTCTTTATATTGCATCTATAAATGCAGGTAGTTTTTTTGAATGTCCTTCAAATGGACTTAAGTATTTTAAATCTCTCTCAACTCTTTGCCTAATAGTTGTTTCATTTCTATTTTGATTCGTAACCAAAGTTGTTAGAGCAATTACACATTGCTCTAATGATCTTATCTCTGCCATTTTTATTATTTTTTTTTTATATATATAGCTCACAAAACTGTTAAAACTAAAAAAAAATTGAATTGATAAATGGACACCAAACTTTTGTCTTTAATAATACAACTCCACAAATTCAGAATTCAAGTTTCAATTTTCGTTAACAACAATAAAAAAAATCAACAATGCCACAGCAAAAAAAAATTTTCGACAACGCGGTAGATAGATAGTCGATGACACAATAAAAAAAACGTAAGTTCCATAAATTTTATATGTCTATTTCCGATATCTGATTTTAATAAAATATAGGCTTATTCTGCTCCGTAAAAAAAAAATCTAGCTTTTGTATAAACTGCATGAAAATCCGTTCAAATTCCAATTCAGAATTCAAGAACATCAAGACTTACGTTGTTGCTATTGCTTTTTTTCTCTTTAATTTCACCAACACGACCACGTCTGCCCGATGTCCGCTTTGATGATTTGGTAGGAGTCAATTCTTTTGCGACTGCTTTTATTTTTATTTTTCCCTCGTTGGCTACACCTCGGCTTGGTGTGCAATCTTTTATTTAAGATTATCTTCTTTGTTTTTTTGTTTCACTTTTTTTTCAATAATATCGTTTTTTCTTTTTTTTAACTATCGTGGTAGGTAGGTTCGCGACTGCGCCAGTTATGGAATTACCGCCAGTTATGTAATTACCGATACTACTTTAAATAAAATCACTTTTTATTTTATATTATCTTTTATTGAAACAATCAAATATATAAGCTAAAGCTAAGCTTAATATAAACGAGGTGCCGGCAGCAAAGACTGTTTGGTTTGCTAGCTATCCAACGAGTAAGTTTCTGTTTGTTTCTATGCCTCTAGTTGGCAAAAGGTTCTTATCTTTCATTCCCCACTCCATACATACAATAACCAAAGAATGTGCTGATCTTTCATTCTTCACTTTGGCTATTATGTATACAGAACAAAAAATGAAGAAATTACTTAATATCGTATCGCAACTTTGTTACGATGGATTACACTGAGTTTCTTAAAAGATGCTGACTCGGTGTAATCCAACGTCTGTTTTTTGTTGCTTCCTGGTTTCGTCATGTATATCTTTATTAGGGATATACATAACTCGCGCGTTAAAACAACGCTCGTGTGAACCGAGCCTTATCCTTTATATTTTTTCGACTTTTGATAAATAAAAGGTTACCTATTTTCTTGCTGGGCTTGTGGTAATTTGTGTATTTCCGTTTTTGGCAGGGCACACAAAAATGAGTCAAAAATTAGATTCTTATATAAAGCACAACAGAGTCAGAAAAGAGTCATAGTGTCAGCGTCATTTCAGATTCACAAAATCGGAACGCTCAGAAAATTGTTTCAAGGGAATAAACTTTATACATAAATTTTCGTTGATAGGCTTAGTTTTATTTTAAAGTGAAGTTTTGGGAGAGGATTTAAACTTAAGTCTCTGACTGTAAGCCAATGAGGAGTTATTGGAAATTCACTCAATATTTCCCACAAAATTAATAAATTTACATTTCCTCAATGTGGGTAATTCCTCAAAGTCTGGCATGACTACAGTAGTTTTTTCGGCGAAAATAATAATGTTTATGAACTAGCGAATCTACTCGCTGCTTTCATATATCGTGGTTGACATATGGTTAAGATTAGCGACGGTGGTGCAACTGTATTGAGTTAGACTGCTAATCTCACATCTGTAAGTTCGAATCCTATTGGAGATGAATGTTGTTTTTTTTTTTCAATTTTAATTTGTTTCATCGCTAAATAAAATTTTTTTTTCTTATAATTGCTGCTAAACGTAATAAGTGCTGATATTTACTAAAAATTTTCAAAAGTTTCATAGATTCAATAATATAAACTGATACATTGCTGGCCTTTAGCGGTAAATATATTCGTTTAGTCGAGATAAATTGCATTCGGTGCTGCGCCATTATGAAAAGTTTGAAGAAAAAGAATGCGTACGATTCAAAGCCTACAACTCGTTCAAAAAAAAATAACATTTGAAAATCCTTAAGTTCAATATATAGAATACACCCCTTAAGGCTATGAGCATCAAAATACAAAAATTGAACGTGAAAGTTTTGAATAAATTGTATTCGGTGCTGCGCCATTATGAAAAGTTTGAAGAAAAAGAATGCGTACGATTCAAAGCCTACAACTCGTTCAAAAAAAATAACATTTGAAAATCCTTAAGTTCAATATATAGAATACACCCCTTAAGGCTATGAGCATCAAAATACAAAAATTGAACGTGAAAGTTTTGAATAAATTGCATTCGGTGCTGCGCCATTATGAAAAGTTTGAAGAAAAAGAATGCGTACGATTCAAAGCCTTCAACTCGTTCAAAAAAAAATAACATTTGAAAATCCTTAAGTTCAATATATAGAATACACCCCTTAAGGCTATGAGCATCAAAATACAAAAATTGAACGTGAAAGTTTTGAATAAATTGCATTCGGTGCTGCGCCATTATGAAAAGTTTGAAGACAAAGAATGCGTACGATTCAAAGCCTACAACTTGTTCAAAAATAAATAACATTTGAAAATCCTAAAATTCAACATATAGAATACACCCCTTAAGGCTATGAGCATCAAAATACAAAAATTGAACGTGAAAGTTTTGAATAAATTGCATTCGGTGCTGCGCCATTATGAAAAGTTTGAAGAAAAAGAATGCGTACGATTCAAAGCCTACAACTCGTTCAAAAATAAATAACTTTTGAAAATCCTTAAGTTCAATATATAGAATACACCCCTTAAGGCTATGAGCATCAAAATACAAAAATTGAACGTGAAAGTTTTGAATAAATTGCATTCGGTGCTGCGCCATTATGAAAAGTTTGAAGAAAAAGAATGCGTACGATTCAAAGCCTACAACTCGTTAAAAAAAAAATAACATTTGAAAATCCTAAAGTTCAACAAATAGAATACACCCCTTAAGGCTATGAGCATCAAAATACAAAAATTGAACGTGAAAGTTTTGAATAAATTGTATTCGGTGCTGCGCCATTATGAAAAGTTTGAAGAAAAAGAATGCGTACGATTCAAAGCCTACAACTCGTTCACAAAAAAATAACATTTGAAAATCCTTAAGTTCAATATATAGAATACACCCCTTAAGGCTATGAGCATCAAAATACAAAAATTGAACGTGAAAGTTTTGAATAAATTGCATTCGGTGCTGCGCCATTATGAAAAGTTTGAAGAAAAAGAATGCGTACGATTCAAAGCCCACAACTCGTTCAAAAGAAAATAACATTTGAAAATCCTTAAGTTCAATGTATAGAATACACCTCTTAAGGATATGAGCATCAAAATACAAAAATTGAACGTGAAAGTTTTGAATAAATTGCATTCGGTGCTGCGTCATTATGAAAAGTTTGAAGAAAAAGAATGCGTACGATTCAAAGCCTACAACTCGTTCAAAAATAAATAACATTTGAAAATCCTTAAGTTCAACATATAGGATACACCCCTTAAGGCTATGAGCATCAAAATACAAAAATTGAACGTGAAAGTTTTGAATAAATTGCATTCGGTGCTGCGCCATTATGAAAAGTTTGAAGAAAAAAAATGCGTACGATTCAAAATCAGATTTTTAAATATCGATAACTCAAAAACTAAACGAGATATCCACTTTTTTATTCAACATTTTCGATTTATTTTGACGTGTTTTATTGGAAAAGACGAAAAATTGTGGCGCCACGAATATCGTAATCGTGCCCTTGAGAGCACCCAAAAAAAATTTTACGGTGATACGACAAGTATTATCGAAATTACAGGCATATTTGCAAAAACAAATAACTACTCACAAACCTGTTTTGAAACTTTAAATGTATTGATTTTGAAATCGCTGATCAATATATCTCGAGAGCAATCTTACCAATCAGGCTCAAATGATAGCACAATCTTTAAAACAATATTTTTTGATCATTAATCGTAGATTTTGTCGATCTGATCAATGTTATTAATTTTATAAACAATTTAAAACCAAAGTTTTGGGTAAAAAGGAATATTTTTTTTTTCAAATTTAATATTTCGCTAATGCCGAAGATTTTGGACTAGATTTTACTATATATTAACTATATCGTCAAAGTTTTTTGATTTCACATAACTACTTAAGAGATTTCGTGATCACCGCAAAACCGTTTTTTTTAGATGCTCTCGGAGATTGGCTGCAGCAACTTCAAAAGTCAATATTTTGAAAAAAATGTTATTGGGGCCTTTCTATATTAAAGCCAACCGGTGATCTAGGATTTTAGTCAAATCGATTTTATTTATTTTTTAAATATTTCAAAAGAACCATCTTTATAGAATATACAGTTAAATTTTTGTAATGATATTGACAGTATTTTAGGTTATACAGCCTTTATAGTAAGTAGCGAACGGTTGGCCCGCGTGCGAAAATAAACATACTTAAAACTTTACACTCATTTATCGCGCAACTACTTTTTTCTGCTCGGCGGGATGAAAATAAAAAATACTATTCATCCGATTCATCTCAAATTTGAATATGTTATTCAAAAATTCCAGGCTATGGCAAGTGCCTCCAAAAATTTTTTAAATTAATAACTTATTTTTTTTGTATTAAAGAAATTGTAAAACAATGCAAGATATGCAAGGAGAACAAATATGAAAGGCATCCTAATAATCCAACTTTAGGTGCAACCCCAATAGCAGAATATCCAGGTCATACAATTCATATGGACATTTTCTCCACCGACAAATGTAAAGTCTTAACTGCAGTAGATAAATTTACAAAGTTTGCAGTAATTAGAATGCTTGAAGGCAAAAGTATCGAAAACATTAGAGAACCTTTGAGAGAAATCCTTTTTTACTTCGGAGTACCGAAATCAGTAGTATTCGACAATGAAAAATCTTATAATTCCCACACTATTCGATTTATGATGGAAAACGATTTACAAATTAAAATTTTTACAACACCCCCTTATAAAAGCTAAGTCAACGGACAAGTGGAACGATTCCACTTAACCCTTTCTGAGTTAATGAGATGTTTAAAACAGGAATTCCCCAATAGAGATTTTAAAGAGCTTATAGAAACTTCTGTAAATGAATACAACCATGCAATCCATTCAACAACAGGAAAAAGACCAGTAGATTTATTTTTCGGTAGACCTATGACTTTTGGTCCGAATGATTACGAAAAAACTCGACAAAATAATCTCCAACGACTCTTACAAATATAATAAAAAATTGGGTACAAAATTATCCAAAAGGTTCAAAGAAGAAATAGTCAAAGAAAATTATCACTCAACGGTCGTTACAGAATCAGGAAAAGTTGTCCACTAAAGTCACATTCGAAATTAAAAAATAATAAAATAATAAAAAATAAAACAATAAAAAAAAAAAAACAAAAAAAAACCCTTCCTGTCCATGTCCTAATATTTCATTTCCTTTTTTTCCCAGGTTGTTCGCTAGTAGTCTGGCTATAGTTGACATCCTAGACTATTCTAGAGCAAAAATTGTCACTGTGGAAACAGGTCTTGCAAAAATACAAATTGGTAACTACAAAATTATTCATATTATCGATATCGTAACTTACAAAAACAAATCGAAGAAATTGAAACGGAAGCGAAATCGATCCAAATATCCCATCCTCTTCTTCCCTTCCTTATTAATACCATTTTCCAACTTAAAAAAGATATTGAAAAACTAACTCCTATTATAAGAAATAAAAGAGCAATCAATGCAATCGGCACAGCTTGGTCATGGATAGCCGGAAATCCTGACCATGACGATTATATTAATGTAGTAAGCAAAATAGACGAGGTCGTAAGAAATAATAATCAGCAAGTTTTTATAAATAAAGAATTAATGTCTAGAATTAATAATATTACAAGAGTAAGCAACGAAATTGTAAAAACCCTAAGAAATGAAGAGGGTAGACAAAATACCTTATTATTGTTTTTAAAATTTAAAATTGAAGTAATTAAAGAGGAAATAGAAGGCTTAAAAATGGCCATTCATTTAGCTAAGGTCAACATTGTAAACCCAATAATATTAAGTGAAAAAGAAATCGATTTAATTAATAATCAATTTAAAGAAGATAATGTAACTTTTGCTAACATTGAAGAAAGTTTAGATTATTCAAAAATAACAATTGGAGTTAACAAAGAAAAACTCATTTATATTATTACTATACCAAAAACTACTAAAGAAATTTGTAAAAGATTAACTGTTAAGCCAGTAAAGAAAAATAATCAAATGATAAATTTAGAAAATGAATCAATTATAATGTGTAACAAAGAAATTTTTAATGTAAAACAAAGATGTAATATTTTTCATAATACAACAATATGCCTTAGAACAGATTTAAGTAACATAGCAGATAACCATTGTCTAGGAAACCTCTTGTTAGGAATACGTTTTACATGTCCTACTACTAATAGTAATCATAAACCTATGATTGAAGAAATTCTATCAGGTACTATTTTTTTAAACCAATTTGACGGTAACGTCACAACAGATTCTCAGGTTCGATCACTAAACGGATCATTTCTATTAATTTTTCAGAACTCCACAGTTTCAATAAATAATCAGAACTACTCAAATTATGAAATAGTGTTCGCAAAACCACTACCTGCCTTGGTTCACCAAAAAGCATCAGAGGGTCCATTCAAGGAAATGCTATCCCTTGAATTAATAAAGGAATTAAATATAAAAAATACCGAAAAAATTCAAGTTTTAAACAAATATTTCACGGGCAGCTTATTTACAAATTGCGGGTTTTTAACTATCATCGCGATAGTCATCGTACTTACCGTAGTTAAGAATTGTTTTAAAAAAGGAGTGAAAAATTCAACCATTCAGATACAGACAAATCCTGTGTCTGCAAATCCAAAAATCTATTCTGAGTCCAATCGGGACGCTTGGAATTAAGGAGGGAGGAGTTAATAATAAAACTCATTTCATTGCAATTATTTCATATTTTATGCTGACACTAAGTCTGCAGTCCGTCCGTTTAAATAAAATTCACGCGCAACAAGAATGTAAGCGCGTAATCCGATCCTCTTCAATCCTCATACTTACAATTTGTCACGTAGGCGAGGTTTCCGTTAGAATAGAATTTATTTTAAGTTTCAGTTTATAAAAACATTTCATTTCATAAAGCGCTACAGCGCTCTAAATAAAATTTTAACATAAAAAAACAAACTAATTGTTTAATTTATATACCACTCATTAATTAGTGATACGAAATGCAAATCGTTAAACTTTATTTACTCCTTCTTTGGAATAATTTATACCTAATGACACACGGACCTCTGCAGAACACGAATCTTTGGAATATTTGAAAGTATTCCTCAGAACCAACAATAAAAATCTGCAAGGTTATATACAATTTAAAAAGGAAGTTAAAATTATTTACGAAAACGCGAGTCTATGCAGAATAAACGGATCCTCAGAATTTGAAATATTCTTCGGAACCAAAAATAAATTCTACAAGACTTTCAACGGAGAAAAATAAAACAAACAAACAACAATCAAATAACAAACGTTTTCCCGCGAAAATAACGTTTAAGATTTACAAAATTTAAATTCTTACAAAAATGCAAACTGTTATCAAAATTTCAAATTTAAAATTTATTGTTTCCGATACAAATTCTATTTTCAAAATTCTATTGATAACCGAAACTTAAAAATTCTTTCAAAATTTAAACTTTCCCATAAAGTATTCAACAATTACTATCAAAAAAAAATTATTATTTCAACAATCCTATCAATTCAATTAGAATTAGAAGAGAGATAAAAAAATTATTAAACAGGAGCCCCAGCAACATTTCAACGCATCATGAATCACAAACTCACAGGACTACAAGGTCTAGAGTGTTTTGTTTATTTAGATGACATTGTCATATACGGGAAAAACTTACGAGAGCATGAAGAAAGGCTACGTAATGTGTTCACGGTATTAAGACAACATAATCTGAAGTTAAGCACGAAAAAATGCAATTTTTTGCGTCGTAAAGTTGTGTATTTAGGTCATAAATGTTCAGAACACGGAGCCAGACTCAGAAAAGGTAGAATGTGTAAAAAACATACCAGTACCTAAAAACAAAAAAGAAGTTCAAGCATTTTAAGGTCTGGTAAATTATTACCGGAAATTCATTAAAGATACGGCAAGATTAGCTTTACCAATAAATAAATTATTGACAAAAGACGCAAAGTTCGTATGGTCAACGGAATGCCAAAATTCATTCGTATTGGCATATCCACATTTTAGTTAGCAATTTTTGTTAACTACGGATGCCAGTAATGATGCAATTGGTGCAATATTATCTCAAGGAGAAGTCGGTAAAGATAATCCAATAGCATTTGCCAGTAGAGCACTAAGCGATACCGAGAAAAGGTATTCGACAACTGAAAAGGAATTTCTCGCTATAGTGTGGGCATCAACAAATTTCAGAGCATATTTGCTTGGCAGACATTTTAAAATCTACACCGATCATCAACCACTATGTGGTATATCAAACCTTAAGGATCAAACGTCACGCTTGGCGCGCTTCCGACATAAACTATCGGAATATGATTTTGAAATCATTTACAAGCCTGGGAAAAGAAACTTAAATGCAGACGCTTTAAGTAGATTACAAATAAACAAATAACAGTGGTACAAACCAGATCAAAATCTAAAAATTCTGAAAAGGAAAAAGTGAATATTTCAAACGAGGTGGATAAGGACACGGTGGTTGAAAGCAACATAGGAAATACAGTGGTCATACTTAAAGATCCAAAAGAAATAGAAACAATATTAAGGGATTTTCGTAGCATACCACTTGGTGGGCATCAAGGGGCTATCAAAACAGGATAAGGATAAGAAAACAGTATAGATGGCCAAGAATGCAAAGAGATGTAAAAGAGTACATTAAAAAATGTACCAAATGTCAGACTAACAAAAGCTCCAAACTCACAAAAATGCCGATGGTTGTAACAGATACACCAAACAGGCCTTTTGATAAAATATACATGGACATAGTCGGTCCATTACCTGTAACTGTATCAGGAAATAAGTATATACTAACATTTCAGGATGATTTTTCAAAATATATGGCATGTGCTGCAATGCCCGACGCAGAAGTATCGAAAAAATTTTATGACGAAATCATTGCCAGGTACAATATCCCGAAAGTATTGATTACCGATAATGGTACAAATTTTATTGCAAAATTATTTTCAGATACTTGCAAAATGTTGGGAAATTGCATATAACGCCATATCATCCGCAGGCTAATGGTTCTTTGGAAAGAAGCCACAGACCACTAGCAGAATACTTGAGAAGTTTTGCTAAAGAAGATGGTTCGAATTGGGACCAAAGGCTGACGGCAGCCATGCATGTCCATAACAATACGATACATACTTCTACTAAGCAAACTCTTTTCCAAACTTTGTACGGTTTTGAATTCGAAATGCCTACGAATTTGAAACGAAAATGTTCACCGCTCTATAACGTGGAGGACCAATCAAAAGTATTAAAGTTTCAAATACAAAGAACTCACGAGTTAGTGAGAAAAAACCAGGAAAAGACAAAAGAATTGTCTAAAAAACAATATATCGGTTCAGTAAACCCCGTTATATTTAAACGAGGGGATAAAGGGGAAAAATAAATTTTCTCCCATATGGATAGGCCCATTTGAAGTTTCAAATGTCAAGGGGCCTGTTACAACAGAAGTTGTAATAAAAGGAAAGAAAAATAAGTTACATAATAATTTATTAAAATTATTTAATGAACCGAAATAAAAATTACAATCTTTTTCTTTTAAATTAGAATAATTTGCTCATATTATTTGATACAGCAAAATTAAATAAAAATAAAAAAAAAATGGTAAAAAAAACATATGTACATAAATACTTGTTTGTAAACAAGAAATATGAAACGACGTGTGCCGATATTAGCGCACATGGTCGCATATAACTTACCTACCTCAACAGTAGGTAAAGGAAAAAATTTTGAAAATAAAAATAATAATAATAAAAACACAAAGCATGGCAATGCATAAAGCAATGCAAACTTGAGCAAAAACTTGAGCTCAGCTTTAATTAATAAATAACAACATTGCCTTATTTCTGCATAATGCAATGAAACAATTTAACAGCAACTTAAGCTGAAGATAACATTGGAAAATTAAAGATATCGCTGGGGCGATACAATAAAAATTGCAAAATATATGATTGTATGGATTTAACAAATGCATACACACATATAGCAAACCAAAATTTAAATGAAAAATCAGAATTTTGATTTTGGAACACGGGAATTTTCAAACTGGGAAAAATTTGAAAAAATAATGCGAAATATGTATTTGTTAACAAGATTGTATACACATAAATAGCAGACAAAAAGAATTATAGTTAAAAATAAAAATTTTTAAAACTAAATCCAAAAAATGGGCAATAGATAATAAACAGAACAAAACTTTTTGTTCTAATAGAGTTTTTAATTACAACATATATATTTGTATGCATACGCTTAAGACGTATGTATATACATATATAGTTTTATGATTTACGTTGCACATTTTTGCATCGTAAGCTAAAATAAGTCAGTTTATTGACATGCTTAATGTGTAAAGCTTAATGTTTTTGCCTAGTTGCAAAAAATTACACATTAAGTAAACTAGGCCAATAAACTTTAAAAGTAAATAAAATAAAACGGAGTAAATGCCGTAAACATATATATATTTATGCATTATAAAATGCATACACATATATAGTATTTACATAATATAGAAATAAAATAGTATAAATGCTAACACACATATAACATTTAGGTACACTAAATTACATATTAAATTTCACTACATAAATTAATCAAGCAATAAGCTTTTTAAAAAAAAAAATTTTTTTTGATTCTATTGATTTATAATCATTGTCCTACACTGGAACAGTGTAAAAGTAGATGAGGCAGTAAATGACTTAAATACTCCATTTTCCTGATTCAAGGTAGCGAATACAACAACAAATAAAGATGAATACAGATAATCAAAAAGCTAGCTGAAGAATATTTCACACACAATAAATGAAATATCCAGCGTTAGTAGCTAGCTATACGTAAAGGGTTGTCAATCCCTACGAGGTGACAACCAAGCCAGAAAAAGGGAGGGGGCGACAGTTTTCAGCGTAACGCCTCCCTTGTCGAGAAAACATTATTCATCATGATTCTGAAATGATGATAGCAAATAAGTAATTTGTTATTGTAATTATCTGTATCATAGGTGTTAAGTAAAATGAAATCAAAGATTAAAAACAGAGTTAGTTCTGAATTAAAGACTAAATGAAGTTTGGTGTTATTTATTTCAAAAGGAGTCGCTACGAGTTTAGAAGGTGAGTATCCTCATATTATTA
This sequence comes from Meiosimyza platycephala, assembly GCA_963662105.1. Taxonomy (NCBI): domain Eukaryota; kingdom Metazoa; phylum Arthropoda; class Insecta; order Diptera; family Lauxaniidae; genus Meiosimyza; species Meiosimyza platycephala. Next base: position 51,146,367 of record OY759210.1, read on the forward strand.
ACCCCAAATTCACTTTGTTTTTCAGATACAGCTTTCAAAACAGTACTAAGTGTTTTCCCAGGACGGGAAAAATACTAGTACAACACGTTGGAAAAATTAAATGATTATTCGCAAGCTTTAATTTTCTGATATTAGGGTGGCACATTAGGATGGTAGGAACTGAGATATGGTGGGTAAGTTCAAGAACGGGGTATTTGATGTCAAAGATCATTGAATCAAAAAGTTTGTCTACTCTAGACAAATACATTGATATATCATACTTTAAGATCGGAATGTAAATACCGAAGATATGATGAAAAACTCAAATGCGCGACCTCTCAAAAAAAAATTTATTTTTGGAAATTACCTTGCAAAAATACTTCGGATTTGCTGGTGTAGCGTGAACTTTTTTTTTGAGGTACGCTCTAATGAACAATCAAAACCAACTTATGAAAGTTTTGATTGGAAATAAATGAACACTCTTAAAATCCAAGCAAACCAAAATTTAAATGAAAAATCAGAATTTTGATTTTGGAACACGGGAATTTTCAAACTGGGAAAAATTTGAAAAAATAATGCGAAATATGTATTTGTTAACAAGATTGTATACACATAAATAGCAGACAAAAAGAATTATAGTTAAAAATAAAAATTTTTAAAACTAAATCCAAAAAATGGGCAATAGATAATAAACAGAACAAAACTTTTTGTTCTAATAGAGTTTTTAATTACAACATATATATTTGTATGCATACGCTTAAGACGTATGTATATACATATATAGTTTTATGATTTACGTTGCACATTTTTGCATCGTAAGCTAAAATGAAAAAGATGAACACGGAAATCTGGTTACGGATACGCAAGGTACACTGAGATTATGGAGGGAACACTTTTCCAAGCTGCTTGCTGGCGATGACTCCACCAATCCCGCCTTTGGAGAAACTAACCCGATGCCACCAATCAACGACGATGGTGTGGACGTACCACCACCTAGCCATGACGCGGTACGAGTTGTGATACAGCGACTTAAGAACAACAAAGCGGCCGGTGCTGACGGCCTGCCTGCTGAATTGTTCAAGACCGGTGGCGATGAGCTGATAGGGTGCATGCATCAACTCATCTGCAAAATATGGCTAGCAGAAAGCATACCCGACGATTGGAATCTCAGTGTCCTTTGTCCTATACCGAAGAAAGGTGACCCTACAATTTGCGCAAACTACCGGGGAATCAGTCTTCTTGCCATCTCATACAAGGTCCTGTCGACCGTACTGTGTGAAAGACTTAAGCCGTTCGCCAACACACTGATTGGGCCTTATCAGTGCGGCTTTAGACCTGGTAAGTCCACCATAGACCAGATCTTCACACTACGTCAAATCCTGGAAAAAACCCACGAAAAACAGATCGATACCCATCATCTTTTTATCGATTTTAAGGCTGCTTTCGATAGCCCGATACGGGATTGCCTGTATGCCACCATGTCTGAGTTCGGTATACCTGCGAAGCTAGTGCGGCTTTGCAGAATGACGTTGAGCAACACATCCAGCTCCGTCAGGGTAGGAACGGACCTCTCCGAACCATTTGATACCGAACGAGGTTTCAGACAAGGCGATCCACTATCCTGCAACCTCTTCAACTTTTTGATAGAAGGGGTGTTGCGAAAAGCCAGTGTACATCGTAATGGCACTATTTTCTACAAAAGTGTCCAGCTCCTTGCATATGCCGATGATATTGATATCATTGGACGTTGTAAGCGAGATGTTACTGCTGCATTTTCTGCTATCGAAAAAGAATCAGCGAAGGTGGGTTTGACGGTGAACGAGGGCAAAACAAAGTATATGCTGTCCACAAGCAGGGAGACGCGGCGCATTGGATCCAACATTGCTGCGAACAGCTATACTTTCGAAGTTGTCAAGGAATTCACCTATCTTGGCACCGCCGTGAACACTCAAAACGATATCAGCTTGGAGATAAAGCGAAGACTCACTCTTGCTAATAGGTGTTACTACGGTCTCAGTAAGCAATTGAGTAGTAGAGACCTCTCTCGCCCGACAAAACTGACACTCTACAAGACGCTCATCTTACCCGTGCTACTCTACGGTGCAGAAGCATGGGTTGTGTCGCAGACCGATGCAGCCACACTTGGGGTGTTTGAGAGAAAAATTCTTCGCAAAATCTTCGGTCCTGTTCGCGTCGGCGACGACTACCGTATTCGAATGAACCATGAACTGTACGAGCTCTACAATGACATCGACATAGTCAAGCGCATCACTATCCTACGTCTGCGCTGGCTGGGACATGTTGTGCGTATGGACGAAGAAGCTCCGGCGAAAAAGGTGTTTGATGCGGAAGCCGCTGGGCGACGACGGAGAGGAAGACCATGCCTCCGATGGAAAGACCAAGCCGAAGAAACCCTATCCACGCTTGGTGTGCCTGATTGGAGAAGGCGCGCGCGAAGCAGAGGCGCCTGGAGAGAGCTTTTGAGGTCGGCCGTAACCCGGTAACGGGTTGTTATGGCCACCCAAGTAAGTAAGTAAGTAAGCTAAAATAAGTCAGTTTATTGACATGCTTAATGTGTAAAGCTTAATGTTTTTGCCTAGTTGCAAAAAATTACACATTAAGTAAACTAGGCCAATAAACTTTAAAAGTAAATAAAATAAAACGGAGTAAATGCCGTAAACATATATATATTTATGCATTATAAAATGCATACACATATATAGTATTTACATAATATAGAAATAAAATAGTATAAATGCTAACACACATATAACATTTAGGTACACTAAATTACATATTAAATTTCACTACATAAATTAATCAAGCAATAAGCTTTTTAAAAAAAAAAATTTTTTTTGATTCTATTGATTTATAATCATGGTCCTACACTGGAACAGTGTAAAAGTAGATGAGGCAGTAAATGACTTAAATACTCCATTTTCCTGATTCAAGGTAGCGAATACAACAACAAATAAAGATGAATACAGATAATCAAAAAGCTAGCTGAAGAATATTTCACACACAATAAATGAAATATCCAGCGTTAGTAGCTAGCTATACGTAAAGGGTTGTCAATCCCTACGAGGTGACAACCAAGCCAGAAAAAGGGAGGGGGCGACAGTTTTCAGCGTAACGCCTCCCTTGTCGAGAAAACATTATTCATCATGATTCTGAAATGATGATAGCAAATAAGAACCAGCATCGCTCCTTGAATAAAATCAGAAGTAAATTTTGTGGAGTATTAAGTCAAGCAAAACCATAAAGCCAAGCAGCTTCTAACCAAGGGGGACAAGCGGCGATGGAGAAAAGTAGGACCATGAATTAGGTAGGGTTATTCGAAAAAAAAATAAGTTATACTTACACTTAAATTTAACATTCAAAACAAAAAATTATTGTAAGACACAATTATGTGTTATTAAGAAAAAATTATTCTTAGCTATAATTTTTTCTTATTCGAAGGGGTGAGGAATGTTGTGGGTTTTACCACACATGATATGTTATTTAAACAAATAACATATTATGGCATGTTTTTGGGATGATGCTTAACATCATCCAATAATAATTGCAGCACACTTTTGGGTATTTGTTGTTTTGTTGATAAATTTAAGTTGCTATGTGCAAGTTCTGCTTGTTAAGAATTAACAGCTGCGTTTTATTCGCCATCCTCTGCTAGATATCTTTAGCTAGCAACGATAATTGTATAGGAAAACAAAAACAAAATCGTAGACTTAGCGACTAAAATTATAGTTGCTAAGTAAACAAGCAAGTTTCTTAAATTCGTGTGCTACCCAGTTTTTGTCTATTGTGATTTTGTATTTTGTCAATATTGTCAATTATGAAGTTTGAAATTAAAAAAAAATATTGAATTCTACGGAAAAAAATTTTGAATATAACGGAAAACATTCATTTTCTTTTTTTAAATTCAATTCAATTTTTCAAACCAGTAAAAACACATTTGTGTAAACACCAAGATAACCTGGCAAGGCACAACTATTTCCCAAGGACACAATGCCAGCCAATTAATTTTTCAAAACAGCAAAAACACAAATAAATGACATATCTGCTGTAGCCAGTGCTACCCAGTCAGCTCTAAGGCAACTTAGCAACTTGTCGTTTTATTCGTACATAGATCGCGACTTGGCCAATAAAACGCACCTAACAAGAATGAGAACGCCAAGCACTTAAATGCAACATCAAACAACAAAAGCCAGGTGTGAAACCCGGTAATATGCCGACCTCACTACTTTGGTGAATTAAATAAGACTTATGCAATTTTTGCATAAGTAAAATAAAGAATTGAAGGCCAAATATTTGTAGGCCAAAATTTGTAGGCCAACTATTTGTGGGCCAAGATTTGGTAAAGTAGAATAAGTTTTTGTTATTGTATTCCTAAGTAATTTTTTTAGTATGTAATTTGCTATTGTAATTATCTGTATCATAGGTGTTAAGTAAAATGAAATCAAAGATTAAAAACAGAGTTAGTTCTGAATTAAAGACTAAATGAAGTTTGGTGTTATTTATTTCAAAAGGAGTCGCTACGAGTTTAGAAGGTGAGTATCCTCATATTATTAACCCCAAATTCACTTTGTTTTTCAGATACAGCTTTCAAAACAGTACTAAGTGTTTTCCCAGGACGGGAAAAATACTAGTAGAACACGTTGGAAAAATTAAATGATTATTCGCAAGCTTTAATTTTCTGATATTAGGGTGGCACATTAGGATGGTAGGAACTGAGATATGGTGGGTAAGTTCAAGAACGGGGTATTTGATGTCAAAGATCATTGAATCAAAAAGTTTGTCTACTCTAGACAAATACATTGATATATCATACTTTAAGATCGGAATGTAAATACCGAAGATATGATGAAAAACTCAAATGCGCGACCTCTCAAAAAAAAATTTTTTTTTGGAAATTACCTTGCAAAAATACTTCGGATTTGCTGGTGTAGCGTGAACTTTTTTTTTGAGGTACGCTCTAATGAACAATCAAAACCAACTTATGAAAGTTTTGATTGGAAATAAATGAACACTCTTAAAATCTGTCATTGGAATGCAAACGGCGTAAGCCAACACGAATTAGAAAGTAAAAACTTTCTTTGCAATAACGAAATTGATGTTGTACAGATTCTACAAAACCTGTCACAATGATGGTAAAGCGCTAGGAGGTGCGGGAATACTTATTGAAAATGGTATAAAGCACTACGCACTTGAGCTGTATGGGAGGGACTACCTACAAGCTACTTCGATTTGCTTACAATGTTGTGACGACAAAGAAACAGTTTCAGCAGTATATTGTCCGCCAAGATATGAAATGACGGAAGCCCAGTTTACCACTTTTTTAATTCATTAGGATCAAAATTCGTTGCTGCTGGTGACTACAACGCGAAACATAACCATTGGAGCTCCCGACTTATTAACCCAAAAGGCAAACACTTAGTTGTTTGCTCGAACAGAAAATAGTTTTTATATAGCTATTTTATTGAGCTAATCAGATTTATGCAAGAAATGGAACATAGAAGGCAAGCCAAGCTCTTACTAATCGGCTTAAAAGTTACTGATGACTTTTCTTAGCAGAAAACGAAACTAGTATAACTAGCTTTAGCCCATTTTTACTTTTTATTTATATATATATAGTATATATATATTAGGGTGTTTCACTTTTTTCCAAAGGTTATTCAAATTCAAACCTTAAACCGAAATTCGATTTATTATAAAAAAAAGTAATTCATGAATTTTTTCAGATTTTTTTGAGGCCATTTACCACTCGCCAATCGCCATTTTAATAAAAAAACTCGCATAATACATTTTTTCTTTATAATTTTTTTCATGACTTCTAAACTAAATTTTTTCTTGTCTAAATATCAACAAATAATAATATCTCTGGGTTAGGTATCGAAAAAAAGGTTCTTACCTATCTTCTAAGTGTGAAAATTGGAAGAAATGGACAATATATATATATATATATATTATATATATATATTATATATTATATTTATATTATATTATATATTATATATATATATTATATATATACTTTACTATACTATACTTTGGCTTTCTTTAACCAATCCCCACAAAGGTGTTGATTATGTCTCCACTGGTCAACCAACTTACTAGCCATCAGACCGTCAAAGATTCCATACCTTATGGACTTTGCAATTATAAAAGAAATCAATAAGAGGTAAATTTCAGTAGAATCATGTTTTGATTTAAGCTCTGATCATTCTCCTGTCATTATGCTTATTCCTAAATTTGTGGAGATTTCGAAAGCCCCCAATGGGCTTACAACAAATAAAACAAATTGGCTGAAATATAAAAAATGCATCAGTAGCCATCTATCTGTTTATGTAAGCCTTAAAGATTCGGAGGAGCTGGAATCGGCCTTACAGTCATTTAACAGCATGCTTGTATCAGCTTCTCTTCATGCAACTCCTGTGCATTCAGTGTCATCCCACAAAATGCAACGTCTCAACTCTTCTCACATAGAACGTTTAGTGATCGAAAAAAGACGACTCAGACGTCAATGGCAAAAATGGAACTAAGAAAAGCCCTACGAGAAGAGTCTGAAAGAGGTATAGACACATCTATCAAAAAGTTTAGCCCTTTACAGTCTTCTAACTACTCTTTATAGAAAGCCATCAGGGGTATGAAAACCCCTGCTGACTTAGATTTCCCCCATCAGACTAAGCAATGGGCACTGGACCAGAAGTAACGAAGAAAAATGCCAAGCATTTTCTCACCATCTAAAACATGTATTTCAGCCAAATCCACCGGACAACAGCTTCGAAATACCGCAAGAAACTCAAAATATGAGACAAATTCTGTTGCGCTTCACAACTAAGGACGTTTAATCTTTCATACAAACGCAACTTAACAAGAAGAAAGCGCCTGGTCATGACCTTATAACTACTAATATGCTTATTAAATTACCTTATTGTGCAGTCAGATATTTAACCATACTTTTCAATGGTATTACTCAATTGAGCCCCTACCCAGAAGTGTGGAAAATTTCTCAAATTTCAATGATTCCGAAACCTGGGAAAAATTCCACACAAGTTTCATCACATCGGTCAATAAGCTTGCTGCCCACCACATCAAAACTCTTCGAAAACCTGCTTTTTTCGAAGATTATGCACCACGTTATAAAACTGATGCATATAATTCCCAGTACGTTATATATATAGTTTATTTCCAACGGCAGTCAATTACAATTAATGAACTCCGTCGAAATCATTCCATTATGGATTATGTTTTTACCGAGACTTGGCTTAACAGCTCGTTTCTTAATCAGGAGCTGTTTGATAATTGCTTTAATGTCTTTAGAAGAGACAGATATATGGAAGAATCGTCTCCAGTTGGAGGGGATATATTAATCGCTATAAAAAATAGTCATACTAGTTCTATAATTGAAATTCCCTTATGTGTTAAGGTAACTTTTTCTAAGTCCAATTTGCATATCCTTAACGCCTACATTCCTCCCAATAGTAGCACAGAAGTCTACGAGCACCTTTCGAGGACCGTAGAATTTGTCATAGACAAACTTCATAACAATGACGATATTTTATTGTTAGGTGAATTTAATTTGCCTGACTTAAAATGGACTATTTCGGACAATGGTACGTACTATTATTATGTATCTAGTCCAATAACTCGACAACAACAAATTTTCGTTGATGAAATCCTGTCTAATTTACAACAATTTAGTTGTATTAAAAATTCCATTCGACAACTAGGCTTAGTCTTGACTAAAGACAGTAGCAATGTTGTGGTGCAAAATGCTCCTCATGCTTTATCTGCGGCTGATGCGTACCATCTAGAGTTCACAAACTATCGATAGTCGCGACCATTGATAGTGGACGATAGTTCTTCTTCTTCTGATGTATCGTAAGTTGCGGGCCGAACTTTTATAAAAAGAGTTTAACCAGAGGGTTTAATCAGGGAACCTCTGAATAGATTTCTAAAATTGGGGCACCATATGAAAGGCAATTTAATAGGTCGCAAAATCGCCACATAAATATTAGAAGTTTATTAAACAGTTTTCGCGATATGACTATTTTTGTAAAATTTTGTCATTATTTTTTTATGAAAACCGTTTTTTTTTTTAAATGTATCGGAATGTAAAAAATTTAATTCAGACAATTTTTTCGATAACTATATATTTATGGACAACTGCAACCACAGCGTCGTAAACAACAACAATGATAACAACAACAATTGCAACAACAACCGAGCCGTGGTGTTTTATGTAAAATTAAATCAAACGTGGTTGAATGTCATAAGCCATCGATAGTCACGATAGTGTAAGACTATCGATTTTATCGATAGCACTATCGATAGTTTTCGAACTCTAGTACCATCCACCTCTGAGTGTGTTGTACCAATCAGATAGAGATAACGTAGTTACCACCAATTCTTCTAGCAGTTTTTATGAATTCAATTTCAAAAAAGCTGACTTCTTGAAATTGAATAATATCCTAAATGATAGATCTAACATTTTGTTGGAATTTTTTAATCATAATGTTTTAGATGACTGCGTAAAGTTTTTTTATGAAGAAATTTTTTCAGCTATATCTCTGTCTGTGCCATATACTCTAAGATATGTTAATGATTCTTCGTACCCATGGTACACTAAATATTTGAAAAAATACGTAACGGCCGCAATAGGCATGGAATAAATTCGTTTGTAGTCAGGACCGCATTAATCTGAAGGCTTATCTGCGCCTTTTTCAGGAATTTAGGCTTAAGTCAGATTCAGCTTATTCTGAATATTTAACTAAAACGAAGCTCAATATTCTTCAGAACCCCAAAAAATTTTGGGGATTCATTAACTCAAAAAAAAGGTCAGATGGTTTCCCATCTGAATTCAAGACTGTTGATGGGCTCACCAGCGATCCCCAAATGTTAGCTGGATTCGGTAATTTGTTCAAAAAATCTTTTTCAACTGAAGTGTTTTGCCCTGATGCCAACTACTTTGAGTATATGAATACTGATCCTCAGGTTCCATTTGGTGCAATATCATTTACCCCTGAACTTATAGTAAAATATATTGCATCCCTTGATGATGACTTTGGTTCAAGACCTGATGGCATTACAGCCACAGTTTTAATTAATTGTAGTCTTATCCTGAGTCAGCCACTCAGTTTCCTTTTTAATAAATCTATTAATGACGGCTATTTTCCTAAATTTTGGAAGGAATCTTTTATAAGTCCTATTTTTAAAAAAGGATTAAAAAATGATATTTCTAATTACAGGCCTATAGCCAAGTAATTATCAATACCGAAGCTTTTTGAGCGAATTATTTATGACCAAGTTAAGGTGTGCTGTAATGAAGTCATAACAACTCGTCAGCATGGTTTTGTTAATGGCAGATCTACAGTTTCTAACCTTCTTGATTTTATGTCTTTTGCTTTAAGTTCAATTGATTCTGGGTTGCAAGTAGACTGTATCTACACAGACTTTAATAAAGCATTTGACAAATTACCACAGTTTGATTTTGTTTAAATTAAAGAAACTAGGATTTCCTCTAAATTTTGTCAGACTGATTAAATCTTATTTATTTATTTATCTTATTCTTACCGAATAAGATTTCGAGGGGTGTTATCATCCCCTTTTACAGCGTTTTCAGGTGTTCCGCAAGGAAGTCACCTGGGGCCTCTCCTGTTTATTTTGGTTATCAATGATGTTACTCATGTAATCAAAAACTCTCATCTGCTTATATATGCTGATGATATGAAAATTTACAGGACTGCGAAGGTGAATAATGACACCTTTGCCCTTCAGTCTGACCTGAAATCATTTGAAGTTTGGTGTTTTAAAAATAGCTTACATTTAAATCCTGATAAATGCCAAACTATGATCTTCTCTAGAAATAAAAGTAATGTGGAATTTGATTATTCAATTAATGATATGAAAATCTGTCGTGTCGATATAGTCAAAGACCTTGGTATACATGTTGATGCTAAGTTGACGTTTAATGAACATATTAATCTAATCTGTAAGAAGGCCTCGCGTTACTTGGATCTATAATGCGGTGGGCAAAAAAATTTAATAGCCCGTTGGTAACAGTAACTTTATATAATACAATAGTGCGTCCTCACTTAGAGTATGCTAGCCTAGTATGGTCTCCATATTACAATATACATATAGATAGAGTAGAACGAGTCCAAAAAAATTTTGTTCGGTTTGCTCTCAAGGGCTTAAATTGGAATGACCTCTTAAACCTTCCTCCTTATGAGGTTCGTTTAAAGTTATTACGTATGCAGTCTTTGAGTACCCGTAGAAATATTTCGGGTATACTTTATTTGCATCAGCTTGTAACTGGGTCGCTTGCGGCGCCAGAGCTTCTGAAATATATTCATTTTAACAGTAATCGTAATTCATATCAGATATTTTACCAACCAGTCAGTAGAACTAATTATATGGCTACAGCTCCTTTCAATTGCATGACTACTCTCATTAATAATTGCGATATATTGTATATAATATTAGCTTGTCAAAAGGTCAACTCAAGCTTAGATTGAAAAATAACAATAATTAATTTTGTAGCTTAATGGTTGTTGGTTTTATGTTTGTGTTGTCTGAGCCCCACCGCATGATGGGTAAATTTTTTCTAACATTTATGCCTTAGATCATATAAATAAATCCATACAATTACATTAATGCATTTGTATGTTTATATACATATGATCTGGGTGGCTATGTTGAGAAAGTGTGATAAAGCTAAGAAAAAATTATAAATATATAACAAATTAATTGCATGTTTAATTTTTTCATTTCCTTTAATATATAAGCTTTTTACTTGGTTTTAAAGCTTCAAGCTAAATTTCTAAGAAAGATAATAGCTGTAGTAGCTAAACTCTATTATTATTATGTCAAAGTTAGATGGGAATTTCAACGACCCAACAAATCTCAGATCACACAATGTTATAACTGCCAAATGTTTGGCCATGGCTCTAGCCGCTGTAAAGATAAGATATCAGACTGTAAGGAATCAAAAAATGTGCAAATTGCAATGGACCTCACAAATCGGTTTCCGATCAATGTTCTAGTAATTTGCATTTGTATAAATTGAGTTCAGCAAAAGTAATATTTTTTGAATAATTCACTTAGAAAAGAGTTCAATCTAAGCTCCTGCTAGATTTCTTCAGTTATTTCACTTTTTATATTATTCTGAAGATTTATTTTTAAAAATATCCTATTTTGTTAACAATTTTTTTGTTTATCCGAACACAGGTATTTATTAAAAAAAAAGTTTTATTTATATATATATATATTGGATATATATTTTATTTCTGTTAATTTGAAGTCTTTTTAATATACATACATATGTACATCAATTAAAAAATAAATGAACTTGCTTTTCTAAATATTTTTTTAGAATTTTTTTTCTACACGGAAAAAACAAACTCGAAATTATTGTAAATATTAATCAAAATTTAAGAAAAATTAGTAGGTAATTTAGTAATTTAGAAACGGTTTGAGTGTCTATTAAAACTTACTAAGCGTAATATAAAAATTGAATTTAAGCAGGCATTAATTTTTCAAATGCAAGTTTTTAATTTTTACAAAGTAGATATTAAGTAGACAGTCCGTCAAACCGAAACTAGAAGTCTTAATATTTTTAAATTTGATTTTTGAACATTTCTGATCAAGATGAGTTATTCCTCCAAAAATCTTTTGGAAATTCGTAATTTTTTTTTGTTGGGCGGTAACCAGTTATTATGTATTAATATATAAAAGTATGCGAGGTACGAATCTGCATATTGGTTTTCGGGGGTTTGCTTTACATGTGAGGTCATCATATTCAATCCATGAATTAGCCCTTTTTACAATGCCTGTATAATGGCCAATGAATGAGGAGGAGACCTCCGTCGCCGAAGATTTTCTATTGCTGCTACCCTTAAAAGCAATGACTCCAATGAGATCCATTTTCTTATCCATTGAAATCGGATTCAGCATCGTCAGTGGTAGTTTCTTCAACGAAACGAGTCGATCGTTTGGATCATCTACAGACACAATGAAGAACGGTCCTAAAATAAAAATAGTACATTATGGTGAGGTAGTAGAAAAAGCGACACATTTTAAAGGATCGTAAGGTTAATCACCCGAACAAAGCGAGGATACACTGTGTCACGAATTCAAAATCGGGTTTTTTAACAACGTGTTTCATAAGATTATTTTTCCTATTATACTAATAGTCCATTGAAATGTTACAAAATTTTGGCTGAACCTTGCATTTTTGGTAGGACAAGAATTTTTTTTTATGTAGGGGTATTCAGTGTGAGTGTAAAACTCGGTTTTCGGGATTGAAAGCCCCCCATTCGGCCGCAATTTTGAAAATTGATGTAAATCGTTTTTCCACGATATCTTGAGAACCGTACGTCTCACAAACATTTTTTTAAATTTTTTTTGTAGAAAATTAAATTTTCTAAAATCTTGTTTGAAACACTTAAACGTAAAATTGAAAATGAAAAAATTATAATTAAAATTATACAAAAATTTTCGGGTAAGATATCATTTAAGTGCTATAACTTTTTTTCTGTTGATTTTTTTAAAAAAATACTTCAGACGTTTATCGTAGACCATGTCATTTTTTAATTTTTTTAATTTGAAGAGGTGTTATGAAGATTGAAAGCGATCAAACCAAGAGGTAAGCCGAACGTTAGGGTGATTCAAACACAAAAAAAAAATTATAAAAATCGTTCTTCTTAAAGTTTATCGTTGCATTTTTTTGAAACTTTAAGAGACTAAATTTATTATGTCTTTATTATTTTTCGTGATAATTTCAAGAATATTCAAACTAAGCACGGCAGGTTTAAACAGATTTAAATTTTTTTCATACCACCCGCAATTTTTTTTTAACTTTATTTTTACAGAGTTCTTAGTGTAAGAAAACGCAAGATTTGAAATCCGGTAGCTAGCCGTTTTTTAGATAGTTAATTTCAAAGTTATTAACTACTTTTCGTTATTAAATGTTATGAAATAAGTTTGGGTATCACAATTGGAATGCAATTTTTGACATTCGTATCGAATAAAACGGTCGCAAATCTCGTAATTTCATGAAATTTTTAGTTCAAAACCATTCCAGGGTACTGAGAAAGATCTGTATTTTGACCTGAAAATATTCGAATTTAGTTTGTTTTAAAAATATTAGTTTTAAAAGCCCACAATTCTAAGTTTAAAGTCATGGACTTCCTTTTATTTTTTTTTTGTTATATCATCTAATAAACACAAAAAATAATTTTAAGCTTCTAGCCTTTAAGATCTTTATTTGCGACCAGATTAAGTGAAAAAAGCTTTAATAAAATAGGAGAACTTTGAAAATGGTACCCTAAATCTAGGTCTTGTTCAAAATACTTAAATTATAATTCATATTCTTAACATTTTTATACACTTCAAAATGAGATATCACACAATGAAATCGGTTGACCTGGTTCAGAGATATTCGACATTGAATTCGGCAGTTTTCGCAAAAATAGTCATTTCCAAACATTGACCTAACTGTACTCATGACTCCGACTATCTAGGGAACAGAAATTTGTGTTGTGGAAAAGATAGACTTTTAAAGTTCTTTAACGTGTCAAAATTTTAGCAAAATCGGATCTTTTTAAAATTGCATACATATGTCATACGTATTTCATACGCGTTTAATATTATTAAAAAACAGTAAATATGGAATTAAAAAAAAGCTCTAAGGACTTTTTCCTTTTGATGTCTAACGACTATAAATAACATCCCAAATAATTAACCATTCAAGTTTTTGTAGCAACTCAACTTGTCATTTAAACTTGATTAAAGCCTACCGTGTGAAATTACATCAACAAGTTTCCAAAAACACAAATAAAGTAATTACATTTTTTTGATCACCGTACCTGCGCGTGATTACTAAATTTGAGAAATAAGTGTAATACTAATATTTTTTTGTTAATTTGAAATTGCGAGATTTGCGACCGTTTTATTTGATACGAAAAATGGCATTCCAATTGTTTAAGCCAGAGATATTCTTATATTATATTCTTATAAAACGTAAATTAAATTTGAATTTTATATCTAACTCTTATTAAAACCAATTTTTAATGTTTGAATTTATATATCTAACTTTTCTTAAGATCCACTGTGTTCCACTGTTCAATATCAACTGTGTCTCTGCTGCTCATATGACAGCCTTTTATACTAAAGTCATCATTTTCTCGAACCATCTGCCGTTGTCTAGAATATCGTTTTCAGTGCCTTCTAGATGGCGATTATCGACGTTGATAATGTCGTACCGCTTTATCATTTATAGTTCAGAAAACATGCTACATGTCGCTAGATGGTGTTATTTTTCTACGGTCAGTGATGCACGTATTTTTCTACGGTCAGTGATGCAAGTATTTTTCTACGGTCAGTGATGCTAGCTAATATAGTTTAATAATTATTACGAGAATTTTCTGGCATAAACCAAATTTCGCTACAATATATAGATTTCATAACTTTGCGTCATAGTCAATCCTTCTTTTTAATGCAACATCTATGTCAGTCTCTGTGACAACGCATAAGGCCTCGCGTGACCTAAAAGTGGTTCTGCAAAATTCAAGCAATGCTGCCTGATTATTTTAGGTTTGTGTCTCAGCTACTTGCAATGCGCGACATCTGTTAAATTTTGCAAAGACAAAAAAGTTCAATCAAAGTAACTAGAAATCGAGCTGGTTCACGCACTTGTATGGAATTTTGGTTTAACCAAAACGAATAAAACTAGGCTAGTATTTGGTTTTACTCTTCGTAAAATAAGAATACGGTCCAATACGTTCCCTTATATTTTATTATTTGTGTGGTATAATATTTTTAGTGTGGTAAGACTTTGTTCAGCTGTGTGTTGTCTACTTACCGCAAAAGAACGCGTTTGGATATTTTTAATTTAGGTGTGTGTTCTCTAGTTATCGGAAGGGGACGCGCTTTGGATATTTTAATTTAGCTGTTTGGTTCTCTACTTACCGCAAGAGTACACAATTGGATATTATGAATGTAAGCACTCTGTGTTTTAACATTGTAAAGTAATAATGTAGTAAATAAAGTAATAAAGTAGAATTGTTGCTAATAAAGAAGATGATAGCATGTTGATTAGTATTAACAAAGACATGACAACTAATTATTTTATTATCAATCACAGGGTCTGAGTGAGTATGTTGAGAAAATGCGATACAGCTAAAAAAAATTATAAAAAAATAATAAATTACAAATTTTTTCATTTTCATTATTTATTGAAAAGCTTTTTACTTGATTTAAAGCTTCAAGCCAAATAGCTAAAAAGGCTAGTAGCTGTAGTAGCCAGCGTAGCCGTTTTGGCCTTTTTGAGGCTAGATTTAGCCTCTTTAAATTCCATTTAGCCTCGAAAATTTCATCTAGCCTCTAGCCTTTTTTTCAGCTTTTTCTAAAAATTCATCTAGCCTTTTTTATATTTTGGCCTTTTTTTGTCAGATGGAGTACCGAGATCCCAAAGTCTTAAAAATTTAGCACTTTTATGCAACCGTTCACAGACTATTCGAAGGGGCATTCATGAAACACATCGCGCAAAGTTGCCTATTTGCACATTTGTGCAAACCTGCGTGTTTAGATGAATACCATTGCTGTATTTCGCCAATTTTACGTTAAAAAGAAAGACGAAAGAAAGACCTATTGATTTTTTCCGGATTAAAAATATCATTTGGAGCTCATGGCGAATAGGGCTGACTTTTTCTTTGAAGTGAATAATTTCATATGTGAAATAATTTAAAAAATGCAGGTAAAAATTATTTTTAATTTGACGCCATTGAACGCATGGAAGCTTCGATTAAATCAATAATGAAAAAAAAATTCCCCCAGTCGATAAATAATCGATTAAGGTGGTAAGGCAGTTAGATTTCGATGTTCTCATAAGTCACTTTGCTGCCCAGAAAGCAGGAAATGTTAATTTATAACAAAAGAAATGAAATCGAAATCAGAGCAAGCCCAATGTTATAATTATGTATGTATATAATTGGGTGATTTTTAATTGTTCCACCATTTTATAAATAACTAACAGCAGTTGAACAAAAAAAATTTTGAAATTCATATAAAAAAGCATCGTATTGAAAACTATAATTCTTATATTTTATATTCGCTCAAAACAGCTTCATCTGATCATCTCGACTTATATCAATATATATATATCCCGATTAATACTGACTGAAAAATCACAAAACCTTCTCTTTTCAAGATATTAATACTCTGCATGCAAACTATTTTATTCCCAAAGAACACGGATGCCTTCAAAATTCGCATATCAGAAAAATCTCGGAAATCCTTAAAATACACATGATTTTCGCATATCATACGGGTTTTACGCGTATAAAAGAAGGTCGCTGATTTTAATGTACTTACACAAAAAACTTTTTTTTTACGCATTTTACTCATTTGTGGTTATCCTCTCGACGGCCCTGCACACATATGTAATATTCGTAACATTTATTATCTGAATCTAATATTTTTTTCGTTATTTTAAGCGAACTATGAGTACACATAAAAAAAAAAAACACATGTTTATAAAAATTTTATTCTAGCTTTTTTTTTTAGCTTGAAAAATTTAATTTAACCCATTTTAGCCTTTTTTAAGGTGGTCTAGCTTTTTATTCAAAATAATTGTGGCAACACTGGTAGTAGCTAAACTCTATTATTATTATCTACTATTATTAAACGAGCAATAATTGTATGTATTTATATATATATATTAGGGTGTTTCATTTTTTTTAAAGGTTCTTCAAATTCAAACCTTAAACCGAAATTCGATTTATTATCAAAAAAAAGTAATTCATGAATTTTTTCAGATTTTTTTGAGGTCATTTACCACTCGCCAATCGCCATTTTAATAAAAAAACTTGCACAATACATTTTTCCTTTATAATTTTTTTTCATGACTTCTAAACTAAATTGTTTCTTGTCTAAATATTAAAGAATAATAATATCTTTGGGTTAGGTATCGAAAAAAAGGTTTTTACGTATCTTTTAAGTGTGAAAATTGGAAGAAATGGACAAAAAATTGCCTAATATTTTTAAGTAAAAAAGCGAAAAAAGCAAAAATTAGGCAAGTTTTTGTCCATTTCTTCCAATTTTCACACTTAGAAGATAGGTAAAAACCTATTTTTTCGATACCTAACCCAAAGATATAATTATTCGTTAATATTTAGACAAGAAAAAATTTAGTTTAGAAGTCATGAATAAAAATTATAAAGGAAAAAATGTATTAAGCGAGTTTTTTTATTAAAATGGCGATTGGCGAGTGGTAAATGACCTCAAAAAAATCTGAAAAAATTCATAAATTACTTTTTTTTTATAATAAATCGAATTTCGGTTTGAATTTGGAGAACCTTTGAAAAAAAGTGAAACACCCTAATATATATATATATATATATATATTTATATTTTCAGACTTTATTTCCAAAACGAGCGCAGCGATTTTGATGAATTTTGGGGGTTAGGTACATATGTAAACAAAATTAGAATTGGGCTGGGTTTTAACTTATCAAAGACTCCTGGAGGGGCGTGGCACAGCCCTAAACTTTTATATTCATAACGTCATATCTCGAAAACAATTCAAGATATTGTAATAAAATTAAATTAATTAATTAAATTAAATTTTACCAAAAGTGGGCGGAATAAAAAAAGTGGGCGTGTCACGTTTCAATAATGAAAATTTTGATTCAATATTACTCAAAAACGGCACTGACGATTTTCATAAAAATTTTATAGGTAATACCACTAAAAGCAGTCATCATAACATGCTATGTGACTATACTGGCAAAACTCGTTGAAGGGTGTCGCACAGCCCACAATATTTATAAACGTTATAATAGGAAAACTAAGAAAGCAGTCGATATGAAATTTAGCATGGTAGGTATACTTGCTATAAGGTATTTTTTAACCAAAAATGGGCGCAATAGTACATGTGGGCGTGGCACCTCCCATACAAGAAAAAAACGTTAAATGTTATATTTAGGGTGCTATGAGAGTAATCTTCTTAAA
The DNA here is from genome assembly GCA_963662105.1 of Meiosimyza platycephala. Taxonomy (NCBI): domain Eukaryota; kingdom Metazoa; phylum Arthropoda; class Insecta; order Diptera; family Lauxaniidae; genus Meiosimyza; species Meiosimyza platycephala. The sequence continues at coordinate 51,164,361 of OY759210.1, forward strand.
ATTTAGTGAGGAAGTGTCGGTTACTATAAGCTTTGAAATTAAAAGTATTTCGACGGGATTGCTTCAGTGGGCGTGGCACCTCCCATATAAGCAAAAAACGTTTTGTGTAATATTTGGTGAACTATAAGAGTAATCCTAATAAAATTTTGTATAGAGATGTCGGTTAATATACGCTTTGAAATTATATGGAGTTCGACACTATTTTGTTAGTGGGCGTGGCATCTCCCATGCAAGCAAAAACGTTTTGTGCAATATTTGGTGAACTATAAGAGTAATCCTAATGAAATTTGGTATGGAGGTGTCGGTTACTATAAGCTTTGAAATTAATTGGATTTTGACGGGATTTCATCAGTAGGCGTGGCACCTCCCATAGATGCAAAAAACGTTTTGTGCTATATTTGGTGAACTGTACGAGTAAAACTAATGAAATTGGGTATAGAGATGTCGGTTACTATAAGCTTTAAAATTAATTGGATTTCGACGGGATTGATTCAGTGGGCGTGGCAACTCCCATACAAGCAAAGATCGATTTGTGTTATATTTAGTGGGCTATGAGAGTTATCTTTTTAAAATTTGGTATAGATACATATGTCGGTTAGTAAAAACTCTGAAATTTAATGGACTTCGACGGGATTGCATCAGTGGGCGTGGTACTTTCAACTTTTTTTAACCTCTTTCAACATTTTAAATATTTTTCCGTCTTTGTCAAACTCATTCAACTTTTTTCGACCTTTTTAAATTTTTTTAGAGATATTCAACTTCTTTCGAGATTTTCAACCTCTTTCAACTTTATTCAACCTCATGCAATTTTTTCGACTTTTTTACCTATATTCAACTTTCTTTGACTTTTTGAACGTCATTCAACTTTTCTAGAATTACTCAATTTCTTTCATTTGTTTCAACATTTTTCAACCTCTTTCAACTTTTTTCAACATTTTCCGACTTTGTCAACCTTATTCAACTTTTTTCACTTATTGAACCTCATTCAACTTTTTTAGAGTTATTAAATTTTTTTCAACCGTTTCAACATTCAACCTCTTTCATTTTTTTTCAACATTTTCCTTATTTTTCCGACTTTGTCAGACTCATTAAACTTTTTTCGACCTCATTAAATTTTTTTAGAGATATTCAACTTTTTTCGAGTTTTTTAACCACTTTCTACTTTATTCAACCTCATTCAATTTTTTCGACTTTTTCAACCATATTCAACTTTTTCAACCTCATCAAATTTTTTTTGAGATATTTCAACTTTTTTTCGAGTTTTTGAAACTCTTTCAACTTTTTTCAATCTCATTTCATTTTTTCGACTGATTCAACATTTTTCGACCTTATTCAACTTCTTCGACTTTTTCAACCTTGTTCCACTTTTTTCGAATTATTCAACTTCTTTCAACTGTTTCAACATTTTTCAACCTCTTTCAACATTTTTCAACATTTTCCGAGCTTGTCAACCTTACTCAACTTTCTTCGACTTTTTGAACCTCATTCAACTTTTTTCGAATTATTCAACTTCTTTCAACTGTTTAAACATTTTTCAACCTCTTTCAACTTTTTTCAACATTTTCCGCCTTTGTCAACCTTATTCACCTTTTTTGGACTTTTTTTAACCTCATTCAACTTTTTTCGAATTATTCAACTTCTTTTAACTGTTTCAACATTTTTCAACCTCTTTCAACTTTTTTCAACATTTTCCATATTTTTCCGACTTTTTGAACGTCATTCAGCTTCTTTCGACTTTTTCAACCTCTTTCAACTTTTTTTGAGTTATTCAGCTTCTTTGAACTGTTTCAACATTTTACAACCTCTTTTAATTTTTGTCAACATTTTTCATACTTTTCCGACTTTGTCAACTTCATTTAACTTTTCTTGACTTTTTCAAAATCGTTCTACTTTTTTCGAGATTTTCAACTTTTTGGAGATTTTCAACCTCTTTGAACTTTTTCAACATTTTTCACTTTCACGCTTCAACTTCTCTCAACTTTTCCTTTTCCATTTTTTTTTCCGACTTTTCCAACATTTTTCGCCTTTTCAACCCATTTCAACATTGCCCATACTACTTTTTTATTCTATATTGACGTTTTTCAACCTCTTACAACTTTCCTAATTTTTATTTTTGGCTTTTCAACTCTTTTCAATGTTTTTTAAATATTTCAACTTATTCAATATAAGTCAACTTTTTTCAACAAATTCCATATTTTTTCGATTTTTTCAACCTCAAAACGAAAAACCAAACAGTAGTCGGTCTCCTGGTACTTATTATTATATGTATAAGCTAAATTGTGCCCAACCGCCATTGTTCGACTTTTTGAACAGTCTCACCTGATGAAACTAAAACAGGTAAAACATTTTGGACAACGAAACATCAAAACGAATAAATCACGGCTAGTATTCGCAGACTGTTGGTTTTACTCTTCGCAAAATAAGAACACGATCCAATACGTTCCCTTATATTTTATTATTTGTGTGGTATAATATTTTTAGTGTGGTAAGACTTTATTCAGCTGTGTGTTGTCTACTTACCGCTAAAGGGCGCGTTTGGTTATTTTTAATTTAGCTGAGTGTTCTGTAGTTATCGGAAGGGGACGCGCTTTGGATATTTTAATTTAGCTCTACTTACCGCAAGAGTACACGATTGGATATTATGAATGTAAGCACTCTGTATTTTATCATTGTAAAGTAATAATGTAGTAAATAAAGTAATAAAGTAGAATTGTTACTAATAAAGAAGAAGAAAGCATGTTGACATTGCAAATAATTATTTAATTATCAATCACATGGTCTGAGTGAGTATGTTGAGAAAGTGCGGTACAGTTAAAAAAAAAAATTTAAAAAAAATAATATATTACAACTTTTTTTCATTTCCATTATTTATTAAAAAGCCTTTTACTTGATTTAAAGCTTCAAGCCAAATAGTTAAGAAGGCTAGTAGCTGTAGTAACTAAACTCTATTATTATCATTATCTACTATTATTAAACGAGCAATAATTGTATGTATTTATATATATATATATATATCTACTATTATTAAACGAGCAATAATTGTATGTATTTATATATATATATATATATTTATATCTTCAGACTTGATTTCCAAAACTGGTGCAGCGATTTTGATGAAACTTGGGGGTTAGGTATATATGTAAACAAAATAAGGATTAAGCTGGGATTAAACTTACCAAATACTCCTGGAGGGGCGTGGCACAGCCCTAAACTTTTATTTTCATAACGTCATATCTCGAAAACCAATTAAGATATTGTAATAAAGTTTGGTACACAGATGCAGATCATAAATGTCTTAAATTTTACTAAAAGTGGGCGGAATCGGAAAAGTGGGCGTGTCACTTTTCAATAATTGAAAATTTTGATTAAATATTACTCAAAAACGGCACTGACGATTTTCATAAAAATTTTATAAATAATACCACCAAAAGCAGTCATCATAACATGCTATGTCACTATACTGGCAAAACTCGTTGAAGGGCGTGGCACAGCCCAAAATATTTATAAACGTTATAATAGGAAAACTAACAATGCAGTCGATATGAAATTTAGCATGGTAGGTATACTTGCTATAAGGTATTTTTTAACCAAAAATGGGCGCAATAGTACATGTGGGCGTGGCACCTCCCATACAAGAAAAAAGCGTTGAATGTTATATTTAGGGTGCTATGAGAGTAATCTTCTTAAAATTTGGTGAGGAGGCATCGGTTACTATAAGCTTTGAAATTAAATGTATTTCGACGGGATTGCTTCACTTGTCGTGGCACCTCCCAAATAAGCAAAAAACGTTTTGTGTAATATTTGATGAACTATAAGAGTAATCCTAATAAAATTTTGTATAGAGATGTCGATTACTATAAGCTTTGAAATTTTATAGAAATCGACACGATTTTGTTAGTGGGCGTGGCACCTCCCATGCAAGCAAAAACCGTTTTGTGCAATATTTGGTGAACTGTACGAGTAATCCTAATGAAATTTGGTATAGAGATGTCGGTTACTATAAGCTTTAAAATTAATTGGATTTCGAAGGGATTGAATCAGTGGGCGTGGTACCCCCATACAAGCAAAACACGTTTTGTGTTGTATTTAGTGTGCTATGAGAGTTATCTTTTTAAAATTTGGTATAGATATGTCGGTTCGTAAAAACTCTGAAATTAAATGGACTTCGACGGGATTGCATCAGTGGGCGTGGTACTTTAAACTTTTTTTACCCTCTTTCAACATTTTCCATATTTTTCCGACTTGGTCAAACTTATTCAACTTTTTTCGACCTCATTCAATTTTTTAGATATATTCAAACTTTTTTGAGATTTTCAACCTAATTCAACTTTTTTTTTCGACTTTTTCAGCCATATTCAACTTTCTTCGACTTTTGAACGTCATTCAACTTTTTTAGATTTATTCAACTTCTTTCATTTGTTTCAACATTTTTCAACCTTTTTCAACTTTTTTTAACATTTTCCGACTTTGTCAACCTTATTCAACTTTTTTCACTTATTGAGCCTCATTCAACTTTTTTCGAATTATTCAACTTCTTTCAACTGTTTCAACATTTTTCAACCTCTTTCAACTTTTTTCAACATTTTCAATATTTTTCCGACTTTTTGAACGTCATTCAACTTTTTTAGAGTTATTCAACTTCTTTGATTTGTTTCAACATTTTTCAACCTCTTTCAACTTTTTTCAACATTTTCCGACTTTGTCAACCTTATTCAACTTTTTTAGAGTTATTCAAATTTTTTCAACCTCTTTCAACTGTTTTCAACATTTTCCATATATTTCCGACTTTGTCAGACTCATTCAACTTTTTTCGACCTCATTAAATTTTTTTAGAGTTATTCAACTTTTTTCGAGTTTTTCAACCAGTTTCAACTTTATTCAACCTCATTCAATTTTTTCGACTTTTTCAATCATATTCAACTTTTTCAACCTCATCAATTTTTTTTTGAGATATTTCAACTTTTTTCGAGTTTTTCAAACTCTTTCAACTTTTTTCAATCTCATATAATTTTTTCGACTGTTTCAACATTTTTCAACCTTATTCAACTTTTTTCGACTTTTTGAACCTCAATCAACTTTTTTGAATTATGCAACTTCTTTCAACGGCTTCAACATTTTTCAACCTCTTTCAACTGTTTTCAACATTTTCCGACTTTGTCAGCCTTATTCAACTTTTTTGACTTTTTGAACCTCATTCAACTTTTTTAGAGTTATTCCACTTTTTTCAACCGTTTCAACATTTTTCAACCTCTTTCAACTGTTTTCAACATTTTCCATATTTTTCCGACTTTGTCAGACTCATTCAACTTTTTTCGACCTCATTAAATTTTTTTAGAGATATTCAAATTTTTCGAGTTTTTCAACCACTTTCAACTTCATTCAATCTCATTCAATTTTTTCGACTGTTTCAACCATATTCAACTTTTTCAACCTCATCAAATTTTTTTTGAGATATTTCAACTTTTTTCGAGTTTTTCAAACTCTTTCAACTTTTTTGGATCTCATTTAATTTTTTCGACTGTTTTAACATTTTTCAACCTTATTCAACTTTCTTCGACTTTTTGAACCTCATTCAACATTTTCGAATTATTCAACTTCTTTCAACTGTTTAAACATTTTTCAACCTCTTTCAACTTTTTTCAACATTTTCGGGCTTTGTCAACCTTATTCACCTTTTTTGGATTTTTTTTAGCCTCATTCAACTTTTTTCGAATTATTCAACTTCTTTTAACTGTTTCAACATTTTTCAACCCCTTTCAACTTTTTTCAACATTTTCCATATTTTTCCGACTTTTTGAACGTCATTCAGCTTCTTTCGACTTTTTCAACCTCTTTTAACTTTTTTTGAGTTATTCAGCTTCTTTGAACTGTTTCAACATTTTACAACCTCTTTTAATTTTTGTCAACATTTTTCATATCATTTAACTTTTCTTGACTTTTTCAAAATCGTTCTACTTTTTTCGAGATTTTCAACTTTTTGGAGATTTTCAACCTCTTTGAACTTTTTCAACACTTTTCACTTTCACGCTTCAACTTCTCTCAGCTTTTTTCTGTTCCATTTTTTACCGACTTTTCCAACATTTTTCGTCTTTTCAACCCATTTCAACATTGTCAATACTACATTTTTTAATCTTATTGACGTTTTTCAACCTCGTACAACTTTCCTAATTTTTATTTTTGGCTTTTTAACTCTTTTTAATGTTTTTTAAATATTTCAACTTATTCAATATTAGTCAACTTTTTTCAACAAATTCCATATTTTTTCGATTTTTTCAACCTCAAAACGAAAAACCGAACAGTGGTCGGTCTCCTGGTACTTATTATTATATAAGCTAAATTGTACCCAACCGTCATTGTTCGACTTTTCGAACAGTCTCACCTGACGAAACTAAAACAGATAAATCATTTTGGACAACGAATTCGAGTTTTTTGGGTCTTAATTACCTCAGAAAGATCTCTTTTAATTATAAATTCGAACTTGCATACAGAGCGGCAAAAAATGGGTTAAAGGTGGTAAATATTCCAACAACATAGTTTTAAGTTGATTTTTTTAAAAGAATATATATCAATCATTATGTAGTCACACAGTAAATACAAATTATCAAAAGAAAATAACAAATGATGTGCTATAATATGATTGTTAACATGCTTTTAACTAAAAACGTTAGTTTGTCGCAGGTTTTAGAAATATAATTTCTATTTATGTAATATTAAACAGATGAAAAAATAGTTGGGGTTGTAGATAATTTTTCCATATGTTAATTTTTAATACATAGTAAACACTAAAAAAATGAAAAGCTTACATATTGTTGAAACATATAGCTAACATGCTGAAAAAACTATGTGTATATTCATATTTTATATGATGTGTATACAAAACGAATAACTAATACATAAAATGATCAATAGCACACTGCATTGATTTCGAAAATCGACTTGTCCTCCGCTATATATTTGTAGCATTCCTTTAAACGTATACGTTTCTAAAGGATCTAATTAAAAATTATATATATGTATATACGGATGATTTGTTTTCGTAAAAAATGTTTATGTATGTTAATTGCAAAAAATGTATATTAATTGCAAGAAAATATGAATACTGTATTGTGCTATTGCGTAAAATGGGACCAATTTTCGGAAGTACAAATATATGAGCTTACCTAAAAGGTGGAGGTAGCTGGAATGTTAGGTACGAAGATCTCCTGTTTTATGGCCTCAGTTAGTAGTTGTTATATTATCATCTTTATATGGGCAAATCCATAAAGTTGTTACTTTTCTTATCACTCGCTTTTCTAGTCGAAAAAAACTTTATTAGGTAACCAATAATATGGTTATATGAAAGAACAGAACTTAAGCCACATATCTACCAAATAAAAAAAATTTAATTTGCAAAATATTGTAGCGAAATTTGCTTTATGCCATAAAATTCTGGAAATAAAAATTAGACGATACTAGCTAACATCACTGACCGTCGAAAAATAACACCATCTAGCTGCATTTTCGAGTGGTTTCTGTACTAGCTAGCATCACTGACCGTAGAAAAATACTTGCATCACTGACCGTAGAAAAATAATACCATCTAGCGGCATTTAGCATGCTTTCTGTACTATAAATGATAAAGTGGTACGACATTATCAACGTCGATAATCGCTATCTAGAAGGAACTGGAAATGACGTTCTGGACAATGGCAGATGGTTCTAGAAAAAGATGACTTTAGTATAAAAGGCTGTCATATGAGCAGCAGACACACAGTTGATATTGAACAGTTGAACACAGTGGATCTCAAGTGAGAACATTTGAATTTAAGTACTAAAGTGATAAAGTGGATTTTTAGTAATAAAGTGATACAGTGGGTTTTAAGTAATAAAGTAAAACGTTTGTGTATACAATTTGAATGTAAAGATTAAATAAACAATTGTACTGTGTAAAAACTAGCGTTTGTGATTTATATAAACCATTTTATAATTAAATAAAGATTGCGTTTTTCTTGATTATTACACAATCCAGTGATCGAAATTATTGTCAAAGGGACAGGACATTCCGTAACAATTGGTGTCAGAAGTGGGATTGTGTAAAAAGAATTAACAATCATATAAAACAAAATGGTTAAGTTTGACGAACTAAAAGTGGATCAGCTAAAAAAGGAGTTGCAGTATCTGAATCTGCACTCATCTGGCGGAAAGTTGTAGTTACAGAAACGCTTACGGCAGGCTCTTGAGGATCAAGGGGTAAACCTGGAAGAGTATGAATTTTATAGTGATGCGATCAACAGCGAAAATGGAGGAAGCTTCTGGACCGACGGCAAGTGGCGAAGTTGTAGATATAATGGCGATGACGCAGACAATGAGTCAGAATACGCTGCAGATGAATAACAATAGCCAGGCCATTCGGGAAGAAATTGGTCAGAGCTTAAGTCAGGACGCGCTGCAAATCCAGACGATTCGGGGAGAAATTAGTCAGAACGCGCTACAAATCAGACCGTTCGGGAAGAAATTAGTCAGAACGCGCTACAGATTGATCAGAGGTTGAGTCAGAGCGCGACGCAGATCCCCGAGGCTGTTCGAACGGAGGTTGCCAAAATGGTAAATGGCCTCGATGCAAAAGTGATCGAGTTACGAGACGACGTTGAATCATTCAAAGAAAAAGCCCAAGATAAGCTTGAAAAAGTTCAAAATAATTTTGAAAAAGTTCAAAATAATTTTGAAGACGTTAATAAAAGGATTCAACAGTTGGACAACCACTCAAGTGATAAGAGAAATCAGCGCAGAGAGGCTTAAGGCACCCACGTACGATGGAACAACGCCATTTAGTGTTTTCAAGCTCCAGTTCGAAACAACATCTGCTCATAATCGTTGGGATAACGATAGCGCAGCAGCAGCGCTAATTGTGGCATTAAAAGGCGCAGCTGCAGAAGTATTACAAACGGTTCCAGTGGCGGAGCAAAAGAATTACGAGGCGGTGATGGGTGCCTTACAGCGAAAATATGGCAGTGACCACATGAAGCAGATTCACAGACTGGAGTTGAAAAATCGTATCCAGAAATCTGGTGAGTCCTTGCAGGAGTATGCTGCAGATATTGAACGATTGGCACACCTTTCCTATCCTGACGAGTTAAGTGTCGTAGCTGAAAAATTCAAAATAGAGGCGTTTATTGACGGCATACGTGACTCAGAGACCAAACGCGAGACAATGAGGAACCCGAAGACAACATTTAATGAAACAGTAACGGTTGCCCTCACACAGGAGACGATTGCGTTGACATGCCGCCCATCATTAAAAACTCGTCGGATGGAGGTGGAGGCTGAGAAAAAAATTCGTCGTTCGGCAGCAGAAGCTTCAGCAGAAATTGCTTTAACTGTGACAAGCAGGGACACATGGCACGTGACTGCAAATCACGTCGCGTTCACCAAGAAGAAATATTGGAATCAAGTGAACGGTGAACGATGGCGAAAATGATAACGAACAGCAGTCGTTAAACTAAAGAGAGTCAGTACAGCAGGGCGTGAGCTGACTCTCACTTATGATTGCCCCACAGTCTTAGTTTTGAAGCTCCGCCGAAATTCCAACAGCCTTACCATCGCACAGAGGGGTATTTGAGTTCTAAATGCGGCCAAAATTAGGGTTTTGATTTTTTTCAGTGAAAAAGACCTGATAAGTGATTCTAAATCAATTCTGAATAATATAATTGGATATTCATAATTTTAAAGTAAAGTTTGACAGAAAATTCACTGGTTTTTAATACAACGTAGTGATAAAAATAGAAACATCAATCCAAGTACATTAACGTAATAAATTAAAAATAGATATAACTTCAAAAAATAAATTAAAAATGATACAAAAAATTAAAGTTCTTCACCAGAATCGGAATTGACCTCCGCAGAGGCAGCCCTCTCTTTATCGGAAATGTTTTCCGTTTGCGACGAAAACGATGGAAATGCTTTTGTTGGCAAAAAAACTCTGAGGCTTCTTTAGAAAATCCTGTTTTTTTTCTGTAGGCCGCTCAAATGGTAGCAGCGGGTCAGAAGTTAACAGCAGCCTATTTTTTATATCAAGATTGCAATATATTCTTGAAAATTTTCTTGCAAAATCTTGCTGTACTGACGAAAATGTTAGTTGCGGGCTTCAACCGCTTCTTCAGATAACTGGCCAATTGGTACTAACGTATGATTGACTATTATGGGTGCATGAATCAATATTTTATGCATTATTGGCGTCATCGGATGCCACCTATGTTTAGTTACGTATAACTTTGCAGTTTCTGCGTAAATATTTCCAATTTTCTTGTATCTATTTCATGTCCACTTGCAATGACTTTAAGAATTATTTTTAATCTTTTAATTAAGTCAATTTTGGCTGCAGTCTCAGGATCAGCAAAAATTTTTCTAGAACTGTTGCCATCGTTTGGGAACATAGACCAACAACGACATTTCTTCTTTAAAAGAATATTGTATGAGTATTTTTGTTTCTTTTACAATCAATTTGTCTGCTTCTGTTTCACATTGCCACTTTTGTACAGGTAATTTATAAGATATGTAGGTGCAATATTGATTCAAAAAGTCTGATTCTTGCATGAAGCACAGATAATCTAAATTTAAATGTTGGAGGATATTCTTCTTTTCTTACTTCTAAATTATTAAATACCTGGAGTTTTCTACTGAACAACTTTTATTTTTGACAAACGATTTTGCAAATAATCTATCTTTTCTTCGATCGAACGCTCCGCACTCTCCTTCATGTAGTTAAATAGTTGGCTTTTAGTCATTATCTTGAAGTATTTACCTTGCTTTGTGAAGAAAATACGCCGTTAAGTAAAGTTCATAAAAATCGTAAATTCACAGTTAAACCAAAGAAAAAGGTCGTAATAATAAAAGGCGCAAATCGGCGCAATTTTTTTTTTATGTATGTAGTAGACACCTGAGACTTGATGTCAGACCAAAAATTTTTTTTTGACAAACACTGACAACATAAGAAAAATATCTTTTTATTCAAAAATAATAATTAAACATTGTTTAATCGGACTTACAGTCATTCAGCAAAGACCAATATTGTAAATTTTTACTTTATTGATCAATGCTATTTTTTACAACAAACATGACAAAGATAACAAATGGAAAAATTTTTAACCTGGTAATTGGTGACATGTTTCGGCTATTACCAATAGCCTCATCAGACCAGTTTGGTTAATTCTGTACATGGGCTCGAACCCCTGACTATTCATGCATTGCAATTGCATATTTTTTGCGACGGCCGCTCTAACACTTGAGCTACTGAGGAACTGACCTTGAACTGCACAGAGTGCGTATATCACATTTGTTATTATTTCTTTGTCACTTTCTCGCTTGTTGTCACAGCCGGCGCGAATCTTGTCTTGCACGGCTATGATCTATTTTTAGAAATTTGTAGTGTAGAAATTTGTATGTAGTGTTTTATTGATTGAAAAACTTTTCGTACCAAACTTATTCCACCCTTGAAGATGTTTTGAGGGGGGGGGAACGGTAATTTTAGTAACTGGCTAGGGTCTGCGAATTTCTAAATCCGGGCCTAGATTTGGGTCCATTATCATTGATAACAAAACATTTAATTAATTTTTATAACTTTAGCAGAATAAAATATAGACGCATTTCCAACTGATATGTATCTCACAGGTAAAATGAATAGAGATAATTTTAGTACTACTAACTATAAATACCGAAGATATGACGAAAAATTTAATAAAGCGACCCCTACGTTCGGTAAAAAGCTTTAAAAACATTTTTAAAAATAGTTTTAATGGAATAATCGAAATAATACTTCTGTTGGAAAAACTTAATGTTTTTTTTAAGCTTTAATTTTCTGACATTAGGGTGGCACATTAGTATAGTAGGAACTGAGATGTGGTGGGTAGGTTCAAGAACGGGGTACTTGATGTCAAGGATCATTAAATCAAAAAGTTGATCTACTCAAGACAAAAACATTGATATATCATATTTTACTATCGGACTGTAAATGCCGAAGATATGATGAAAAACTCAAATGCGCGACCTCTATTTTCGTCCAAAAAAAAAAATTTTTTTTCGAAAATACCTTGCAAAATTGCTTCGGATTTGCTGGTGTACGGTGAACTTTTTTTTTTTTGCCAGTAAGGTGGTACGGTCTATTGTTCATGCATTGAGTGAGCGTCATGAGCATGGTCTCAAAATTTGGAGAGTTGCTTATGAGAGTTTATCCTGACTAGATTTAAGCATGTTAGCATAGGTATGAGCTGATGTGTTGGTAACGTTTGTAGGTACAATATTATTTTAAAAAAGTTGATTTTTAGCGACTGATTATTTATTATAATTAAACATTATGAACTTAAAGTCGTTCATATATAGCATATAGCATAGCATGTCTTTAAGCCAATGGCTTAACGGCTATGACAATAAGCAAGAAAGTGACAAAAGATAAGAAATGTGATATACTCACTTTGTACACCTCAAGTCAGTTCCTCAGTAGCTCAAGTGTTATAGCGGCCGTCGCAAAATATGCAATTGCAATGCATGAACGGTCAGGGGTTCGAGTCCAAGTACAACATTAACCAAAAACTGGTCTGATGAGGTCATGTGGTAATAGCCGAAACATATGTAACCAATTACCAGGTTAAATTGTTCCATTTGTTATCTTTGTCATGTTTGTTGAATAAAAATAGCATTGATCAATAATTCACAATGTTTAAGTACAATATTATTTTTAAAAGTCTTCGTGACTTGGGTAGATGGATGGATTTTGTTCTTCAATTCAGCATATACTGGGCACCCCCTGTAGTTAGCTGTGTGGTTGCCTCCGCAACTATTGTATTTTTTTGTAGTAGCATCTTTTTTGTCAGTTAAACATGCTGACGAGGGGTGGGTGTCACCACAAGCAACACAAATAGTACGAAGGGTACAATAAGATTTGGTATGCCCAAATTTCTGTCAGTTTGTGCACTGCACGGATATTGTGCAGTTTAGTAGGTAGCGCAAATTATAAATAAGATGCACCTCATTTTTTTGCAATTTTCGAGTATCTGGTTCAAGTTCAACTCGAAAAAGCGGGTGTGGGGTTTTATTTTTGTTTCTAATGTTGAATTCTAATGAATGAATTAGAGCTACTTTAATTTCATTTTGTTCGACGTCGGGTTCTATGCCTTTAATTACAATTCTTAGACCTTTGCTGCTTTTAAGCTGGTAGGTGTAGTAACTCTTTTTATTTTTTTCTAAGTAAGTGGCAATTGTTCTATAATTTTTTTCTGCATAAATTTGTATTTTGGTTTCGGAAACATAGCCTTTCGTAAGAGGAATTATATGAAAGGCATTTTTTCCAATTAGAGAATTTAAGTTACAAACAAGTGCATTAGAGCTGCGTTCACAATTAAATAGGGGGAAGCTTAAGCGTTTTATTGTTTAAGTCGACCATTTTGTCGTCATTCAATTTAGATGAGTCGATATCAAGCAAAGCATATCGATTTTCGCTAAGTGGGTTGTTAGGAATTTGTTCACTTTTGCTTAATTTAAACATATTTTTTGAGTTACTTGCATTACCCTTAGGACTTAACTTTTGCTTGATTTTAATATAGCGATCCATTCCCGTTTGTATCGTTGAAGTTACAGCCTTGTTGGAGTTAGTATTAGTGGTACAGGTATTTTTTGCTAGAAGTGTTAGAAACATTGAGAAATGTAATACTTGCGGTTGGTGCATTTTTTTCCTGATAGGGTGTTAAATTTGGCATATGTGACTCATTTCCCTGCTGGAGTATCAAAAGAGAGCTATATTGAACACTCCACGGTGTCTTTGCAGAGAGGGGACCCGTTTGATTAGGTGCGTTTGACTCTTCAGTATTTTTTAATACATTTTGGTGTGTGTGTAAACGGTGTGTGTGCTTTTGCGTAAGAGCGATCTGTTGAGTATTGGCGTTGGTGGGCGAATCTTTGGTGTTGTTACGCTTACTAGCACTTAGACTGTCTGTTTTACCGGGAGAGCCTCTTTTTTATCTTTTGCACACTCACTATTTTTTGTAGACTTGGCACTGACCGATGAGTCTTTTTTTTCGGTTGGAGGTGAGCGCTCCACTGGCATTTTTGAATAAATTATGCATTAAACGAACCTATTGCAAGATCTATTCGCTTCAGGGATGGCATTTTCGGTACATTTGTACTTTTTTCGGTACATTTGCGTCCTGAAAAACCGTCGTCAGTACATTTGACAAGTTTTCAGTACATTCGGTACATTTGCCGCATTTTTAATACATTTGGCGAATTTTCAGCACATTTTCAGTATATTTTTGGTACATTTGAACAATTTATAATAATTACCTGTTTTCGGGTTTAAGTAAATAAAAATAATGGCAAAGTGAAGATGTATACTTACTACCATTTTTTTATAAATAATCGCAAGGTGCAGTTTTTGTAGTTTAATTTCATTTATGTATATCTCATTTTGCAATGGTTTTTGAGATTCCAAAAGTGAGGAGCTTTTTTTTTTAGTTATTGAGAGTTTTTATAAGTTTTTTTACAAAAATTTCGTACATTTTAGTAAAATTGGGTCTTCACGCCAAAAATAAAGTACATTCGGCCTCTAAAAAGTACATTTCAAGTCTCGATTCAGTACATTTTTACAAAACCCAAATCCCATCACTGATTCGCTTATGTAATAACTTTTCCCATTTAGTAAATTTTAATGTAAGTTCTTATTTATTTAGATTAAATTTATTTTTACTATTTAACTAGTTTAAGTTTTATAGTCTGTATGATTAAATTCGTAGACCAAGTACATAAATAAATAAATAACTACCTTTGTCTAATTTATGCCAAAATTTTGTCTTTTCCGACCAGTGTGCAACGTTGCGAACGTCGAATATTAATTTCAACGCGTTTGAACGTACTAATAATGACAAATTTCAACGTTTACCATTCAGGACCGACATCTGAATAAACAATTGTTATTGATTATTTATCAAGCATGATGACAAGCGTATTTTGTACCCCACAATACGGTAATAAAGATCGTCTGCTTCCGGCAAGATGTTTGCCAAATTTCGCATTTGAATGTGATCGCTTTAGCATCATCGCTTATAAAAGATTTGTCAATAATACCTTATTTTAAACCAAAATTTGCATACATCAGTTATTTTTTTTGGACAATGAAGCGAGTTCTATGATGATTTTTGGAAAAAAACGTACCGGTAGATCGGGTGCAGTACAAAATTTCATAAACACCACTTATTTGGGGACCCAGGAACTTATTTTAAAGTTAAAAAATTATATTTCCGGCCTTGTGTTTCCATCCTATTTTATTATTAGGGCCTTGAATTTGGTCTTAATCTTTCGATACAGAATAGTAGGCTGTACTGAAATGTATGAACGCATTTTAAAACCCAATTGTATAGTTATTGTTCGTCTCCAAGCGAGTTGGTACAATAAATAAATATGTAATAAGTTTGGAAAATAAAAAAAGGAAAACTTTATTTCATGTAGAGTATATGCAGGGGCTTCAAATACTCAACATTTACGAACATCAGTTAGACCAGGGGTACATAAAGTGTGGCCCTCAGAGATATATCTTAAGGCTCGCAACTCAACGAATACCAAATTAATAAATCTGCACTCCTGTAAAATATTAAGACAAATATACAATGTTGATGGGAGGGACAATTTTATCAAAGCTGGAATAAGAAAAAATACCCATATTTAATATATACAAAAAATCGATCGATTTTGTTATGTTTTTGGACCGCAGTAAAGTTGTGTATTGATAATTTGGGTCCCGCTTAAAAAATGTGTGCACCCCTGAGTTAGGTCATTAAAAAACATGCTGAAAACTAATTTTCGAGTATGTCTGCCAACTTGAAACCTATGCTGCCGGTAAAATGAAATATATAATATTTAATATATAATATAATATATATTATCTCATTTATATTCATATAAATACAAATGCGAAAAGAGAAGCCTTACAAAGTCAGAGAACTACTTACACATCTAGTAAAAGCGTCAGCCCAATAGATTCTGTTTAGCCTCAATAAGGAGCTGTTGTCGATAGAAAGGGTGATAATCACTAATGACATAGTAGAATAAATTGCTATATGCTACTGAAGCTGTGAAGATGTATTTACTATCTATTTCCTTTGCAAACGCTGTGGCTTTATCTTCGTTCTCCGCTCACTTCTCCTCAACGCAGACAGCTTTTAGCCAAGGATTTTCAAATTGGAGTAATTTTTCAACTTTCTGCTTTAACGAACTATACTGAATCGATTTGATAACAGAATATTATTACATATCAAGATTTTCCCACAAGCTATATTTTTAGGATACATCATACTATAAAAACATAGGATGGTATGTTGAATAATTACTCTTTAAAAATATTGTTAGCTCATGACACTAAATTTCGGATGATGTTGAATGACTATACATATATTCACATAACAGTTGTACTATCAGCATAATATATAGGAAGTGCGGATTTAACAATATGTATACGCTCTGTTTAAAACTTCCGATAGCCCTGTGAATAAAAATGCTTCATTTATTGTGGAAAAAGGACTTAGCGCATTCTTGCACTAGACAGATAGATATTTGCACAGCACAAAAGCTCAATTAAGACTAAAAATACATACAGAATATAAAAGGCTACAAAGAGAATTTACTCAGGAACTCGTATACAGGGTGGATACGGTACAGTGCCCACAAAAACCGGCAGGTTTTTAATAATTGCTCATCTTGCTCAGTTTACTTGATCTGTAGACTACACAGGTAGTATACAGACTTTCTGCACAGGTCTCTTTAATCGGTTGGTTGCTGTTTGCACTATAACGGAGCGCACAAGTCCATCATTACTATGAATAAGCTCACAAATTCGTCCCAGAGCCCATTGCGCTGGGGGAAATAACTCGCTCTTCATAATAACTAGCTGTCCTAGTTTCATGCTCTCGCGCTCTCTTCGCCACTTCTCGCGCTCTTGCAAAGTAGCTAGATATTCTTCTTGCCATCTTTCCCAAAAATGATTAACCATCAGCTGACGTTATCGCCATAATTTTGTTGCTCTAGATCTCTGTTCTTGCTCTGTCACAAATGGTAAAGGTACCACCAGTGGTTCGTCCATCAAGAAACGTCCTGGTGTTAATGCTTGCACATCTGTCACCGCTCAATGGTGTAAGAGGTCTTGATTTCAAGATCGCTTATACAAACACTTCTCGCGTTTGCCACATCTCACATTCTCTCCTTAGCTCTTTATCAGCGCTCACAAAGCATCTACCATTGTCGCTGTAAATTCGCTCACAACGCCCTTGTATGAAAATAAAACGCTCATAGCTAATGTTACCAACTATTATTTTCAGCTTCATATATTTACTAAAACTCAATACTTATAAGTATACTTACTTTTAAGAATTATACTTATTTATGCTTACTTTTTGTTAATTTAATTGTTTAAAAAACATATATTGAAAGAGGTCTTAAAAATATATTAGGGTAATTCACGATTTTGTTGCATCGTTGCAAATGCGTTTTTGCAAGAGAAGATTTTTGTGAACTCACAATATTGCAAATGCATATCAATGCGTTTTGTTTTTGTAAAAGCAGCTAATTTTGCATTTGCAAAGATCGTGATATACCATATTTCAGAGATTCTTAAACTGTGGTCCACGGACCCCTGGGGGTGCGTTTACTTTTGTTCAAACCAGGGAAGCCCAGCATCTAACTGTTTCAACTCTTTGACATTATCATCAATTTTTGTAAATTTATATTTGAGCCTACAAGGTGCAGCTTCAAATAAATTTAAAGTTGAAGATAAAATAGAAGTGATTATAAAAAAAACGAATTATATTATATATACACTACCACTGACAATGTTATAAACTATTTTAGACAAAACCAAATTATTCCTGCCGATGCCTTCGTTTCTTGCAGGAAAATCGGTAATAAACCAACTCATGCATCTTTTAAAATTACAGTGGCATCTTCTCATGTTTCTGCCATTCTAAATTCTAATGCATGGAAGGATAATATCTTTATTTCAGAATTTAAGTCGAAAAAAAATAATAAGACTGTCCGTTCCAATTCAAAAAACTGAAGCGGCTATCTTTTTACTATCAAAATGTAAGGCGTTTGCGTTCTAAGACGCATGACATCTTTTTAGCCACTCAGAATTTTTCTGAGGATATTATCGTTTTTACCGAAACTTGGTTAAATAACACTTTTCTTAATTTGGAACTTTTTGACAATAGTTTCAATGTTTTGAGAAGAGACAGACACTTGGAAGACATTTCTTCTGTTGGTGGAGGCGTCTTAATAGCCATAAAAAATCATTTAACTAGTTCATTAATCGAAATTGCCTGCGCATCTAATATTGAACTATTATGCGTTAAAGTTACATATTGTAACTCCAATATTTATATTATTAACGCTGATGTTCCTCCAAATAGTAGCGCAGATGTCTACGAATGTCTTTCGAAGTCCGTAGAATACATAATAAATGAACTATACACTAATGACGACATTTTATTGTTAGGTGATTTCAATCTGCCTGACCTTAAATGGACTCCTTCGGATGATGGTACATATTTTTATGCATCGTGTCCAAAAACTCGACAACAACAAATTTTTGTTGACGAAATACTTTCCAGTTTACAACAAGTAAGTTGCATAACTAATTCTCATGGACGACAACTTGACTTAGTCTTGGCTGCAAATAGTAGTAATGTTGTTGTGAGAAATGCTATCCATGCTCTTTCTACGGTTGATTCCTATCATCCACCTTTGAGTATTGTGTACCAATCTGACAATGAAAATTTAATTAATGCATGTTCCTCCATCAATATTTATGAATTCAATTTTAAAAAAGCTGACTTTTTAAAGTTGAATGAGAATTTAAGGAATAAATTAAACGACCTTATTATTTTTTTTAATAATACGAGTAATTCATTTGATGAGTGCATTAAATTTTTCTATGGTGAACTTTTTTCGGCCATAGCATTGTCGGTGCCTTATGCAAAGAGGTATGTTAATAATTCTTCATACCCTTGGTACACAAAGGATTTAAAAAAAATTCTTAATGGCCGTAATAGGGCATGGAACATATACGTTTGTAGCCAGGACTGAAATGACTTAGTTGCTTATCAGCAACTTTTCCATGAATTTAAGGATATGTCGGCTTTAGTTTATTCTGAATATTTGAATAAGATTAAGTTGAATATTCTTCACGACCCCAAACATTTTTGGGGATTCATTAATACAAAAAAAAAGTCTGACGGGTTTCCATCAGAATTCAGAACAGTTGATGGGCTCACTAGCGACCCACAAATTATAGCTGGGTTGTTTGCTAATTTGTTTAAAGAATCCTTTTCTACGGAATTATTGAGCCCTGAGATCAACTATTTTGAATATATGGATAACGACCCTTTAGTTTCGATTAATGAGATATCTTTCTCACCTGACCTAATAGAGAAATATATCTCATCTCTTGATGATGACTTCAGTTCCGGACCTGATGGTATTCCTGCGACAGTACTAGTTAACTGTAGCTTTGTGCTGAGTCAGCCCCTCAGTTTGTTATTTAATAAATCAATTAGATATAGCTATTTTCCTAAATTTTGGAAAAATACATACATAAGCCCCATTTTCAAGAAAGGGTGTAAAAATGATGTTTCAAATTACAGGCCCGTAGCGAAGTTATCATCGATACCGAAAATTTTTGAACGCATTGTGTACGATCAAGTTAAGGTGTGCTGTAATGAAGTCATAACAACTCGTCAGCATGGTTTTGTTAATGGCAGATCTACAGTTACTAACCTCCTTGATTTTACTTCTTTTGCATTAAGCTCTTTTGACTCTGGTGGGCAAGTTGACTGCATCTACACTGACTTCAGTAAAGCATTTGACAAATTACCACATAATTTGATTTTATTTAAGTTAAAAAAGCGTGGATTTCCTTTAATGTTGGTCAGCTGGATTGAATCTTATTTATCTGATCGCTCATATCAGATAAGATTTCGGAGGGTGTTTTCCTCCCCATTCAGCGCGGCATCAGGTGTTCCACAAGGAAGCCACCTGGGGCCGCTCCTGTTCATTTTAGCAATTAATGACGTTACACATGTCATTAAAAACTCGCATCTGCTAATATATGCAGATGACATGAAAATTTACAGGAACGTGAAGGGGGTTGGGGATACTATTCCACTTCAGTCTGACTTGAAATCCTTTGAGGTTTGGTGTTCTAAAAATAACTTACATCTTAATCCTGATAAATGCCAAACTATGATTTTCACCAGGAGAAAAAATATTGTGGAGTTTGATTACGAATTAAAAGATAAGAAAATTGGTCGTGTTGATTTAGTCAAAGACCT
Organism: Meiosimyza platycephala; assembly: GCA_963662105.1. Lineage (NCBI taxonomy): Eukaryota > Metazoa > Arthropoda > Insecta > Diptera > Lauxaniidae > Meiosimyza > Meiosimyza platycephala. The sequence continues at coordinate 51,184,700 of OY759210.1, forward strand.
AGGTATACATTTTGATTTTAAATTAACTTTTAATGAGCATATTAATCAAATTTGTAAAAAATCCTCATCTCTGCTTGGCTTCATTAAGAGGTGGGCAAAAGAATTTAATAGCCCTTTAGTAACGGTGACTTTATATAATACAATAGTGCGTCCTCACTTAGAGTACGCCAGCCAAGTGTGGTCACCATTTTATAATATTCACATTAATAGAATTGAGAGAATTCAAAAAAATTTTATTCGTTTTGCTCTCAATGGCTTAAATTGGATTGACTCTTTAAACCTTCCTCCTTATGAGGATTGTTTGAAGTTACTACATATGCAGTCTTTGAGCTCGCGTAGAAATATCGCGGATATACTTTATCTGCATCAACTTGTGACTGGGTCTCTTGCTGCACCAGAGCTTCTTAATTAAATTCATTTAAATACTAATCGCAGGAGTAATCGTAACTCTTATCAATTATTTTACCAACCTTTCAGTAGAACTAATTATATGGCTACAGCTCCTTTTAATCGCATGACTACTCATATTAATAATTGCGATGTATATGATATTAGCTTGTCAAAAGGTCAACTCAAGCTTAGATTGAAAAATAACTATAGTCAATTTTGTAGCTTAATGGTTGTTGGTCTTTATGTATGTGTTGTCCGAGCCCCACCGCATGATGGGTAAATTTTTTCTAACATTTATGCCATGGACCATGTTAATAAATTCATACAATTACATTCATGCAATTGTATGTTTATATACATATGATCTGGGTGGGTATGTTGAGAAAGTGTGATAAAGCTAAGAAGAAATTATAAAAAAATAAAATTAATTGCATGTATAATTTTTTCGTTTCCATTAATATCTAAGCTTTTTACTTGGTTTTAAAGCTTCATGCTAAATTGCTAAGAAAGCTAATAGCTGTAGTAGCTAAACTCTATTATTATTATTATTATTCAAATCGCAATCAAAAGTGCGTTTTTGAGTCTTTTCCAACATTCGGCGATTTTATAGAATTTTCTAATAAAGAGCTCGATAATGAAACGCGGCTGCTTTTTGTCGAACATTTAATAACTCTAAAAAGCAGCTTCCAGAAGTATTTTCCCTGTCCTAATTCTGACAACGGCTGTTTCTGGGATCAATTCAACACAGATGCTAGTAATGCTAAGCAATTATTGACATTAGAGCAAGATATGCTCGTGGATATATCTTCCGATTCGGTTTTGAAACTAAATTTAAATAAAATTGAACTAGCTAACTTTTAATTACTCCTAAAATCCAATTACCCTGAACTTGCAAATAAGGCCCTCCAAAACTTGATTCCGTTTTGTACGAAGTATTTGTGTGAACAGGCTTTTTTGGTACTATTATATATGAGGCGTCCAGTTGCAAAACCGGCCAAGTGCAAAAAAATACAATTTTGAGATATTTTCATATATCAAAATCTGGATCATGCTTTATCGTTCTACAATGATTTTAGATTGAAAAAAAGTTTTTTGACAGATATATAAAATTTTTAAAATTTGTTTTGATGATTAGGTTTCAAAACTGGCCAAGTGCAAGAGCTTGGTTTCAAAACCGGCCAAGTACATGAACTTGGTTTCAAAACCGGCCAAGTACATGATCCAATTTTTAGCTGAAATTTTGCCGTGCGATTTTTGGTGCGTGCGATTTTTGAATTTTAGTGGATTTGTTTAAAATTAAGTATATCGTCGTCCTCTGATGACAGGAAGCAATGTAACGAAATCAGCAAAAATAAAAATAAAATCGCACGCACCGCAAAACGTAATTATGTGCGATAAGAGTTTGCACTAACGTGGCCTATAGGTGTTATAGACCAATTCTACAAAAATCGCACGCAAACCACAAAATCGCGATTTTCACTCCCCTCGGTGACTCCAAGTGAGTGACTACCTCGAGGATACTCCAAAGAACGAGGAAAATATCCTTAAAGCAATATAATTAAAAAATCGCACGCACCGCAAAACGATAAGAGTTTGCACTAACGTGGCCTATAGGTGTTATAGACCAATTCTACAAAAATCGCACGCAAACCACAAAATCGCGATTTTCACTCTCCTCGGTGACTCCAAGTGACCCAAAGTAACTCGGAGGGAACCGCCTCGATGAGTAGTCACTTATGGAGTGACTAGCTCCGGGATACTCCAAAGAACGAGGAAAATATCCTTAAAGCATTAAAATCCAAAAATCGCACGCACCGCAAAACGTAGTTATGTGCGATAAGCTCTTGTAGCAACGTGACATATAGGTGTTATAGTGAAATTCGTTAAAAATTCGCAATTTTCACTCACCTCGGTGACTCCTACAATATTTCTCACGTTTACATATTATTTCAATTGAATTGTATTCAAAACCAGTCAAGTTCAAGGCCTTGAAATCAAAACCGGCCAAGTGCATTACTTTGGTATCAAAACCGGCGAAGTGCAAGAACTTGGTATCAAAACCGGCCAAGTGCACTTTTTTTCAAACAAATCTTGTTGAATACTGTATCAAAACCGGCCAAGTGCATGTTCCATGGATCAAAACCGGCCAAGTGCAAAACTGTTTCCTCAAAAACATCGGCAGATGAATCTAGAAAAGTCTGATCTGACGTGTTTTGAGTAAGAAATTTTATAAGCTATTATGTGGGAAATACTTTTTAATTTTTCAATGAACATAAATGAAGATAAACGTTTTCGTTGTTTTTTCAAAAGTATGAAAAAGGCACTTAGTCGGTTTTGCAACTGAGCGCCTCATATGTATGTTCTAAATTAAAAAATAGAAACAAGCTTAACGTAGAACCAGACCTGAGGATGAAACTTTCGAATATAGAGCAGGGTTCGCATAATATCACTCACGAATGCTCATTCCTTACTTTTTCTCACTCATGCGAATTCTGTTTTGTGATTTCTCGTGAGCTAGAGTTTTTGTTGTGTCTATTTATCAAAGAGTAATTTTCATCAAATGAGGTAAGCAATGTGAGTTTTCACTTGATGTTTTCAATTGAAGTGAATGACACTTTAACAAATACATACAATAACAACAATAGCTCACGAGAAAGCACAAAATAGAATTCGCATGAGTGAGCAAAAGTAAGGAAAGAGCATTCGTGAGTGATATTTTGCGTACCCTGTAAGAAAATTTTTTTTCTAACAATACATACTTACTTATACTTATTTTTAAATATTATACTTACTAATACTTACTTTTCAGTGTTCTTAGAAAAAAACTATACTTATTTTGCATTAACATGAGTTGGTAGCATTACTCATAACAAGCAATAAAAGATAAACTGGTTAAATCTGTGACAATATCGATATGCACTGCTCGTGTCTCTAAGCACACAAAAATAGCTACCCAACATTTTTATCAGTAGTTGTTCTGTCTATCTTATCAACCATCTTGACACAAAATGGACCTGCGTAGTCTAGCCCCGTATGTAAACAAAGGTTTACTAACTTATATGGCAGCTCAGCCATCAGTTGCTGCTCAAATTACACATTTGACAATTAACACATTTGTGCAAAAAATTTCTCAGCTCTCTTAGCACATCTATCTCTCTTGCAAAGTTTTTCCTGCTTTAGCAGAATCTCAATAGCTCTTCTTTTCTCATCGCTCGTAGGAGAAAGCACCTGTGTCCTTCTACGTTTTGACTGGCGCTCATTGCTCTTCTGTCTTGCACTATCTACAAACTTTAGCACAAATGCTAAATTATCTATAGCTCTCTCTAAACTGTGCACCTACTCTACCAATCGGACAGCTTTGCCCATTGCTGGAATGTATATTTGTATCTGATCACATTTTGCTATTATGCTGTGCACTTTCAATTCAACCTGCACGTCATCGTTGTCTATTTTCTCGAAAATACTTTCTGGCCAACATCGCTCTGATTCGCTCAACCATTTTGATCCATGTAACCACATGTCATGATCATGATATCTCTTCTGATGTCAAAAATCGACTGAGTAAATCAGCCAGGTTATCTTTTGTATTAACGTATTGCCATTGCTCAATCGCACTGTTGCTCTGAATTTCTGATACTCTATTCGCTACATAAGTCTTAAGCATACCAGGTGATTTATAGATCCAATAGAGTACCACTTGTGAATCGCACCACAGAAAGTATTCACAATCTGCCCAGCCCATTTCCGCCAGCACTTTGGGCAGAAATTCAGCCAATAATTTTGCACCAGACAGCTCTAATCTTGGCACTGTAACCATTTTCAATGGTGCTACACGCGCTTTCGATGCCAAAAGATTCACCGAAACTTGCTTATTTTACTCTACTCTCACGTAAATCACAGCACCGTAAGCTTTAATTGATGCATCGGAAAAACCGTGCAGCTGCACTTTTGTGCCCCCTGTCGTAGCAAGCCATCTGCTAATTCTAAAATTTTCTAGGTAATTAATACTATCCCTGAATTTGCTCCTGCGCTCTTCTAGCTCTTGAGGGACATTTACATCCCAGTCTGTGCCTGCTCTCTATAAATCTTGTATTATTATTTTACCTCATATCGTTACAGGCGAAATGAACCCATTAGGATCAAAAATTGCGCTACAAGGCTCACTATCTCTCTCTTTGTACATTTATTTTTCGATGAAGGTGACTTCACCGAATAAGTGAATTTATGTTGCTCAAGTAACCACTTCAGCACTGAAGTTTTCTTCTCAGAAGAAAAATCATCTCATCCTGCACTGCACCGCACATCTTTTGAACTAGCTCTCTTGAATTTGACTTCCATTTACAAAGCTCAAAGTCACCACCCCTCAGGATAGTGGAAATATTTTTTGCTAAAATTAGCGCTTCTTGCTCAGAATTTGCACCATATAAAAATCTTGCTCTATTATGTCAACAGCCTCAGGAAATTTTCCTTTGGCCTCTCTTGCACATTGAATCAACGCTCTTACTGCACTATGAGCAGATGACGTCATATCATATATTACTACTGTCAACCGATATGCACGCTATGTATCGCTCTGACATTCCCTCCAAAAATTCTTTGGAGGTTCCATTGCTTTTCTGAAATTTTCACTTGCCTAATCATCATTTTAATATCGGCACATATTGCAATTTTATGCCTTCTAAAACCCATGATAATTTAAAAAGGTATTTTTCACCTTTTCACCTAATAATTGAATTTGATTTAAAGACACACCAGTAGCAGTGCGCTCATCAGATTTACCTGCGCACCCGTGTCGATCAGAGCGCGCATTGGACCATGACTTATTGAATCCGTAACAATTCTTATCTGCGCTGTAGGAAGAAAAATTGGCAAATAAATTAGTAATTGAAACGCTCAAATAAGTTTGACAATTGAGCCCTATTTTATTAAAATTTTAATAATGTTTAGATATTTTTATTTTCTTTGCATCTTAAGGCTGTTGTAAAAATCAAGACAAATGAAAAGAAACAGAAAACCGGAAATACGCAATAATGATCTGACCTTAGATTTTATATGCAATATCATGCAAATTTTTGCCACTGTGAGTATTTGTTAACCTACGCACCACTGTAAGCAAATGCCTTGTTTTATATATACTCATTGCACTTTTGCACATTAAAAACGTCTTATGCTCAATTTGAGTAGGTATCATATACGATACAACTCTCTTGCTCTCTTGCGTTTCGCACTTGTGAAACGTCTTATTAAAATTGCACACAATAATCTGAACCCATGCCATATTCGATATCGACTCTCTCGCACTCTTGCTCTGGTAACATCTAGCACTTGGCCATCTCGTCTTGCACAGACTAATCTCTGTTGAATATCAGTAATGATACCCAACTGGCCTACACAAGCTCTACCTATTTTCATAACATGCAAGTTACTACTTGCTAAGGATCTATAAGTGTCAAAACGCATGTGAAGTCGCTGCCTCACTAATATTCAACGCATTTGAATAAAATAAAACTTATACACCCTAACAAAAGAAATGAGAAGCCGCTGCTTCGTATTGAAATCAAAATCGCATGAGAAGCCGCGCTGCTTCATATTTAAATCAAAAACGCATGAGAAGCCGCTGCTTCATATTTAAATACACTGTTCTCATTATTACTTAATAACAGGCGCATCTTTCACAATAAGCACAATGAGTTGCGACAAAAACAACCCTTATTCTACATGTACAGCTCAATGTAAGCTCGCTCTCTCTCTCTCTTTTCTCTGGCGCTCTCAACTACAGCGATTTGTAAAACAAATAAACATATGCATGGATACACATCTAGCACCTTGCTCAATATGGCGTCTGCAATGTTCATTACAAACAAAACGCACAATTTCTATCACCATATTGTTTGCAATAACGAAATTACAAACCATGCTCCAATATAGTGGTGGCAAACTGTCGATAGCACTATCGATACTATCGATAGTCTTAAATTTGTTGCCACTATCGATAGTTTTCTAAGACTATCGAATATTTTCACTATCGAACATTTGCCGCTATTGCAATTTCAATTGGGTTTTCTACATTCCAGCTACATTCAAAGCAACAAAATTTTAATGGTTTTATTATTTAATAACAATAATTGAACGATAAATTTGCAAATTTCGACGAAAAATTGATTTTTTCGATTTTTTAAATTTTTCGGTCATTTTCCCATTGCAGTATACTATTTTTTCCCCCATTTATCGAAAGTTGACGTAGCAACGAGTAAGTGAGCCAATACAGAACTCCGTAGGAGGTGTAGTTTTCAGAGAAATCGCAGTAAAAAATTTTGGTTTTTTTTTTTAAATTAAATTTAGCAACAACCTCTAAATATTTCCGTTTAAGAAAATTACTACTTTTGTCCAACACTAAGAAGTATCTTTTGCCAAAGTTTCAGCTTCTATCTATCTATTTTTTGTCAAAGAAAAAAGTTAAAATCGAATAAACCGATTTTCCATAATTTTTTCTTTAAGGTTACGTTGAAAATGGTAAACCAAAAAATGTAGATCTTTTTATTTCCTACAACTTTTATATTAAACTTTTTTCATTAGGATGCTTGTTCGACAATATTCCGCTGTCAGAGTGCTGTAACTATAATTATTTTTTTTCTCATTTTTACGACTAATTCTACTGGACAATATAATGCAATAGCAATATGTTTTTTAAATAAAAATAATTGGTAGTAGTTGAAAAAAAATCTAGACTTTTTCTAATATCCTAACTGCAGTGACAATATTACATTTTTTATGTTCTTTAAAGTAATCTAACTATCGATAGTCTATCGATAGTTTTCAGAAACTATCGTCCACTATCGATGGTCGGGTCTATCGATAGTTTGCCACCACTACTCCAATAAATAATTTGCATAATGCATTATTAGCTCTACATTCACAGATCTTAGCACAACCACAAAAGGAAAAATCGCAAGATTTTCTAGCACTGTCGCCGCACTGACGTCAATTTACTTGCTCAAGACATTCACAGTGGTTTTATACTAGCACTCACAATAGCTTTTTACGCAAAATTTTCATACTCACAGGATTGTTTGTTTATATGTGTTATTACAATATTTAAAAAAAAATTGTAATTTAATGCTGCTAAGTTTTCGTTTATATGCCAAGTTTACTCTTTAACCACACAACCTGAAGTGACGCGGTTTCATTCTTTGCTCGCTTTGCTGACATCAAAGCATCAACATACTTGCTCAGCTCTTCGCACACTTTCACTCAGCCGTACGGATCGGTTGATATGGTCTTGCTCTTGCGCACTGTGGCTGTCAACATGACGAATTGCTCTGCTCATAATTAATTTCTCTCGCTCCAGGCACATATATTTTTTTTACATTTGAAATCAATTATGACGCTACGCACACATACTCATTACAGGCCCGTACCTACCATAGGGGCTAGGGGGGCTTAGCACTTCATTAGCCCCCCCTGGCGCTTCATTTGCCCCACTAGCGCTTCATTTGCCCCTAGCGTTTCATTTGCTCTTCACGCGTTTTTTAGGAAAACTTAAAAACAAAAGCAATTAGAAAATTATATTTATAGTTTATACTACTTAGGTTTAAAGTTTATTTTTTTTTTAAACAACAACAATTTAAAATAGCTATACTCTGCGATCTTTCAGGGCATTGAATGTCTATATCTATAGTCTCAAGACGTTTGTGCTCGAAAGCCAGGAACGATAAATTATTCAGCCTATCAGCCGACATGCCTATTCGTTGTGGCCGTATAATTCGTGTTAATGCCGAAAATGACGATTCGCATACTTCCGTTCCAGCCGGGAAAGTTTCGATGGTTGCAAAAAGATTGTACAGCTCCATCAGCACCACCGTGTTAATTTTTTTTTGTTCCGGCTTTTTAAATTTGTTTAATTGATCATTCTCCGAACGAATTCTATCTATATATTCTTTGGCAATTTTGAGCTCAATTTCACTTGGTAACTGGATGCCCAAATCGCCCAATGGGTGCAGCTTTTCCAAATCCATTTCATCAGCTGTATCGATAGCTGTGAGAATACCATTGTTTGTAACAAAGCGATTGGTCATTTCAATTAATACGATATCGATTGTTTCGTAGAATGTTGATTTCAGCATGATGATCGATTCGCTTCGTTCACCCAGTGTTCCTTCAACAACTGACTCTTTCAGCATTTTTGACTGCTGCCTATTCCGAATTGGACGATTTGAGGCGTGAGCTGATTCTGTGGGCTTTAATTGTTCCAACAGATCTATCGTTTGAAAATAGTATTGATCGAAACTATTTTGTGATCTCATTTTTTCAAGCATTGTAAAAACAGCTCTAATGAGTAGCATCGCATCTTTGTATCTCATTGCTCGGCCTTCAATCGCTTTCGTTACTGGTTCAATCGATTGCAATAAATCCTTCATAAACACTAATGTGAAGACAAATTCCAACGATACCATCACGTATGCAAACCGACTGCTATTGCTACGTCATCACCATCGAATCGTTCGCCAACCATTTGAGGCAAAGCATTCATAATATTGATATAGTTTTCAAAGATGGATTTAGAAGCACGTAAATGGTCAACCCAACGAGTTTCGATTAATTTCAAAATGGAATGGGCTTCATAATGTTGTTGTACTTTGTGGCGACGGAAAACTTTTGCAATATGTTTTGCCCGAAAATATTAAAATACGCATTAAGCACAATAGATATTCATATAGTTTACAGAAAAAATAATCTTATTTCTCAAATACTTTTTTCTATGTTTTTTAGGGCGTAGATTCCAAAAATACTAATCATTTTTTTTCTTCTTAAGAATCGTTTTCGAGATATCCACAAAAAAATATACATATGTACACATATGAGTATTTGTTCATTGAGGTTGGAGATGCATGTCAGAAATGTCTTGTTGTGTGCGTCTACAACCCATCTAAGTCCTTCAATTTGAATAATTTTTTTAATAGATTTTTAGATTTTTGCCCCATGTATGAACATATTATTCTGTGTGGCGATTTAAATATTGACTTACTAGAAAATTGTGTTCGTTCAGAAAGTTTATTGGTTGATATGAGTGGTATTGGAATGACACTGATTAACGAATCTCAAACCAGATTTAGTCCAAATGTTAAACCGAGCTTGCTTGATGTCCTGGGTGTTGCAGACAAAAACAATTTGATTCATTATGAGCAGTTATCATTGCCAGGAATTTCTGATCACGATATGCTTTTCATGTCGTACAATATTGATTTTATTAGACCTAAAACTGATTCATATATAAGCTATAGAGATTTCAAAAGAATAAACAACGATAGTTTAATGATGGAAGCTGCTTCGCTTCCCTGGAACGGTTGCTGGCGATTCTCAAATATTAACGATAAAATAAATCGTTTACTTTCTTATTAAACTACGTATTTAATAGACACGTACCTCTAAAAAAAGTGAAAGTAAAAAAGTTAAGTCAGCCTTGGTTTAATGGGGATGTTCTGTGCGCAATGCGAAATCGAAGTAAAGCATATAAACGTTAGAGATATAATAAAACTGATGCAAATTGGGAAGCATACCGCAAGGTTAGAAATTATGTAGCTCTTTTAATAAGAAATACCAAAAAAGCATATTTTATGTCTAAACTTAATGTGAGCCTGCCAGCGAAGCAATTATGGACGAATTTGACAGCAATAGGAATCGGAAAGGAAACTAAAAGCGAATGTAATTTTGATGCAGACAGAAATGAATACATATTTTTTGCAATCGAACTCTGTAATTGATAGCTCTCTTTCTCAAATCAACCCTAGTCTCATTCGCAATATTGAAAATAAATTCGATTTTGAAATGGCAAGCAATGCAGACATTTTGAAATGCATTTTTGCTATAAAATCTAATGCTATTGGAGAAGATGAAATTAGTCTCAAATTTATTAAAATGATTTTACCTTCTATAATTGGACCGTTGACCCACAATTTAAATTTTTCTTTAACCGTAAGAGTTTTTCCTGAAACATGGAAAATAGCAAACGTGACCCCCGTAGCAAAACAGAATCCTGCAAAATCACTTGAGAGTTTTCGTCCCATTAGTATTTTGCCAGTCTTATCAAAAGTATTCGAAAAATTCTTATCCAAACAAATTGTTAACCATCTCAATAAATATAACATGCTGACTGAAAATCAATCGGGCTATAGATCGGGTCACAGCTGCGCTACAGCTATGCTTAAAATTATGGAGGAAATACGTCCAAGCTATGATCGAGAAGATCTGACTATGTTAGTATTGTTAGACTTTTCCAAAGCGTTTGATACTCTTAATTATGATGTATTGTTGACTAAGTTGGATAAATATTTTGGTTTCGGCATTCATGCTTTGCAATTGGTAAAAAGTTATTTAACAGATAGGTTTCAACGAGTGCGTAATCAAACTAGCCTATCGAGTCTAAGAAAAATATTATCAGGAGTGCCTCAAGGGTCGATTTTGGGTCCGATTTTGTTCAAAATTTTTATAAATGACATTATCCACTGCTGTGAGCATGTATCGATACATCTCTATGCAGATGACTCACAAGTCTATCTTTCGAGGCCTATTGGACTCTGTGAAGATTTGATATGTAGGGTTAATGAAGATCTAAGTAGGATACATCGATGGGCTATAGAAAACAATTTAAAATTAAATGCTTCTAAAACGCAAGCCTTACTTATATCACACAATAACTATGATCGTGAATCGTTGCCCTCCATAACCTTGGACGGCTTGGCAATCAAATATGAAAGGAGTGTAACCAATTTAGGGTTTAAAATCAACTTTAATCCAAGCTGCAGGGATCATATTAACCATTTGATTAAGAAGATCTATATGATCATCAGAAAGTTGTGGATTTCAACATGACATTTTTTTATCTACTCAGAACTTTTCTGAAGATATAATAATTTTAACCGAGACTTGGCTTAACAGCTCTTTTCTTAATCAGGAACTGTTTGATAATAGCTTTATTGTTTTTAGAAGAGACAGATATATGGACGACTCGTCTCCTGTTGGAGGGGGTATATTAATTGCTATAAAAAATAGTCATACTAGTTCTTTAATTGATATTCCCTGTGCTGCTAGTATTGAACTTTTATGTGTTAAGGTAATTTTTTCTAAGTCCAATTTGTACATCCTTAACGCCTACATTCCTCCCAATAGTAGCACTTTTCGAGGGCCGTAGAATTTGTCATAGATAAACTTTATACCAATGACGATATTTTATTGTTAGGTGACTTTAATTTGCCTGACTTAAAATGGAATATTTCGGACAACGGTACATATTATTTTGTATCTAGTCCAATAACTCGACAAGAACAAATTTTTGTTGACGAAATCCTGTCTCATTTACAACAAGTTAGTTGTATTAAAAATTCCCACAATCGACAACTGGACTTAGTCTTGACTACAGACAGTAGCAATGTTGTTGTGCAAAATGCTCCTCATGCTTTATCTGCGGTTGATGCGTACCATCCACCTCTGAGTGTATTGTACCAATCGGATAGAGATAACATAGTGACTGCCAATTCTTCTAGCAGATTCTTTGAATTTAATTTCAAGAAAGCTGACTTCTTGAAATTGAATAATATCCTAAATGATAGATTTAACATTTGGCTAGAATTTTTTAATAATAACATCTTAGATGAATGCGTAAATTATTTTTATAAAGAACTTTTTTCGGCAATATCTTTATCTGTGCCATATACTCTGAGGTATGTTAATGATTCCTCGTACCCCTGGTACACTAAGGATTTGAAGAAAATACGTAACGGCCGCAATAGGGCATGGAATAAATACGTTTGTAGTCAGGACCGCATTGACCTGGAAGCTTATCTGCAGCTTTTCCAAGAATTTAGGCTTGAATCAGCTTCAGCTTATTCTGGCTATCTGAATAAAATGAAGCTCAATATTCTTCATGACCCCAAAAATTTTTGGGGATTCATAAACTCTAAAAAAAAGTCGGATGGTTTTCCATCAGAATTCAAAACTGTCGACGGGCTCACCAGCGATCCCCAAATTATAGCTGGGTTATTCGCTAATTTGTTCAAAAAATCTTTTTCAACTGAAGTGTTTAGCCCTGATGTCAACTACTTTGAGTATATGAATACTAATCCTCAGGTTCCATTTGTTGCAATATCTTTTACCCCTGAACTTATAGTAAAATATATTGCATTCCTTGATGATGACTTTGGTTCTGGGCCTGACGGCATTCCAGCCACAGTTTTAATTAATTGTAGTCTTATCCTGAGTAAACCACTCAGTTTTCTTTTTAATAAATCTATTAATGATGGCTATTTTCCTAAATTTTGGAAGGAATCTTTTATAAGTCCTATTTTTAAAAAAGGATTAAAAAATTATATTTCTAATTACAGGCCTATAGCCAAGTTATCATCAATTCCAAAGCTTTTTGAGCAAATTATTTATGATCAAGTTAAGGTGTGCTGTAGTGAAGTCATAACAACTCGTCAGCATGGTTTTGTTAAGATCTACCGTTTCTAACCTTCTTGATTTTACGTCTTTTGATTTAAATTCAACTGCTTCTGGGTCGCAAGTAGACTGTATCTACACAGACTTTAGTAAAGCATTTGACAAATTACCACATAGTTTGATTTTGTTTAAATTAAATAAACTAGGATTTCCTATAAATTTTGTCAGATGGATTGAATCTTATTTATTTGATCGCTCTTATCGAATAAGATTTCGAGGGGTGTTGTCCTCTCCTTTAACAGCGTTTTCAGGTGTTCCGTAAGGAAGTCACCTGGGGCCGCTCCTGTTTATTTTGGCTATCAATGATGTAACTCATATAATCAAAAACTCTCATCTGCTTATATATGCTGATGATATGAAAATTTACAGGACTGTGAAGGTGGATAATGACAACTTTGCCCTTCAGTCTGACCTGAAATCATTTGAAGTTTGGTGTTCTAAAAATAGCTTACATTTAAATCCTGATAAATGCCAAACTATGATCTTCTCTAGAAAGAAAATTAATGTGGAATTTGATTATACAATTAATGATATGAAAATCTGTCGTGTCGATATAGTCAAAGACCTTGGTATACATGTGGATGCTAAATTGACATTTAATGAACACATTAATATAATCTGTAAGAAGGCTTCGTCATTACTTGGATTTATAAAGCGGTGGGCAAAAGAATTTAATAGCCCGTTAGTAACAGTAACTTTATACAATACTATTGTGCGTCCTCACTTAGAGTATGCTAGCCAAGTATGGTCTCCATATTACAATATACATATAGATAGAGTAGAACGAATCCAAAAAAATTATGTTCGGTTTGCTCTCAAGGGCTTAAATTGGAATGACCTCTTAAACCTTCCTCCTTATGAGGATCGTTTAAAGTTATTACGTATGCAGTCTTTGAGCACTCGTAGAAATATTGCGGGTATAATTTACTTGCATCAGCTTGTATCAGGGTCGCTTGCTGCGCCAGAGCTTCTGAATTATATTCATTTTAACACTAATCGTAGGAGTAATCGTAACTCATATCAGATATTTTACCAACCAGTCAGTAGAACTAATTATATGGCTACAGCTCCTTTTAATCGCATGACTACTCTAATTAACAATTGCGATGTATATGATATAAGCATCAGATCAAGCTTAGATTGAAAAATAACTATAATTAATTTTGTAGCTTAATGGTTGTTGGTCTTTATGTTTGTGTTGTCCGAGCCCCACCGCATGATGGGTAAATTTTTTCTAACATTTATGCCTTAGGTCATTTAAATAAATCCATACAATTGCATTCATGCAATTTTATGCTAATATATTTATGATCTGAGTGGGTATGTTGAGAAGGTTCGACAAAGCTAAGAAAAAATTATAAAAATATAACAAATTAATTTGCATGTATAATTTTTTCATTTTCATAATTTTTTAATAAGCTTTTTACTTGGTTTAAAGCTTCAAGCTAAATTGCTAAGAAGGCCAATAGCTGTAGTAGCTAAACTCTATTATTATTATTAACAAATTTTTGCAGTCAGGAAATGAAGCTAAAGCACGTTAAGACGTTTTTAATACCGCTCCTTTCGTATAGTGAACTGGTGTATGGAACCCTAGATGCAGCATCGAAACATATCTTGCAGTTGGCTTTAAACACGGATATGTTTTTTCTAAAAGAAAATATGACCACATCTCCAATTATACGGTGCAAATTCTCAACTGTGATATTACCCAGTTTTACTGTATTCGTAATTTAATTTTCATTCACAAGCTCATAATACCCGTTGCCCTCATTATTTGTTTTCTAAATTGTGCTTTTTCCAATCAACCAGAACGTGCAATATCCTAGTACCTAAATTTAATTATTTGACATCTCCTCATATGTTCTTTGTCAGTGTTGTCAAGGTTTGGAACTCATTACCACCCCAAATTAAAAATATTCGAAATGCGACGCACTTTAAATTGGCAGTAAATAGTTTATATATTAGGTAAATGGATTTTATAATTATAAGCATCATATGTAATTTGAACCAAATTTAACCATATATTGAATTATGTAATTTATTTTATTATCATTATTAATGTCCTCATTAATATGTCTTAGTTGATGTACAACATAAGACTCGTTCTAATTGTGCAACCATATTATTTTCAAATAAATAAATAAATAAAATAAATAAATATGTATTTACATAAAAAAAAAACAAATATGCACCGTCTCAAAAGTCCAAGCCTTAATTTAACAGCACTGTTGGATTTATCTTTTATAGGGAACAATTGAACACATAAGACAATAAAATATCTTTTACGAATTAGTTCCTTATTTAATTACATAGTCAATGGCCTATATGCGGGAATGCATGAAAATATGGAAATTACCCATTTTCATTGATTTTAGAATAGCACTCACAGATTTTGTCCGACTTGGACAAAATTACACTTCAAATATTTGTAAAATAATATTTTTGTGTTCAAACGGAATAATTGAAATTTAGTGACTTTTAAAAAAGACCAAAAAAGTAGCCTTTTGTGAACTTTGATCGCTTGTCCATCCAAAATTTTTCAAAAAAACGTTATATATAGTAAAATTTTTTGTGCCCACCCAAGCAAAGTCGGGTAGGTACGGGCCTGGCTCATTATAGGCTATTTCTTCATATTTAAAACCAAATATCACGCTACGCACACAAGCTCATTATAGGCTATTTTTTCATATTTAAAAACAAATATGACGCTACGCACACTTTCCAGAATATACTTCTGGAAATTTCACTTCTTTTCACTGATTCACTTTTTTAAAAATTAAAGAAAAATTTTAAAAAAGACCACCCGCTCGAATGACCAATGTTTAAAACCTCCGACAGCCCAGTGAATAAAAATGCTACATTTATTGTGGAAAAAGGACTTAGCCTAAAAAACCACATTTATTTTTACCACAACGCACATTCTAGCACTAGACAGATATTTGCACAGTACAAAAGCTCAATTAAGACTAAAAATTCATACAGAATATAAAAGGCTACAAAGAGAATTTACTCAGGAACTCGTATACAGGGTGGATACGATACACGCTCTAAATTATGAGTTAGAAGATCAGAAATGTTTTTCAAGAAGTTTGAGATAAATCTACACCATCAAAAACTACATGTTTGTGCAAGCAGGAATGATGCCGAACATTGAGTAAGGCCACGAAAGTTATAATTGCTCAATATTAGCCGTATTTTTTTGACATGGCTACCCGCTTAATAAAATTTTTGTATGAGAAAATAATCGGCGATACAATCGCCGCTTAAATATTAATCGTGCAAACAAGCGTTGGATCATTCACAATTGGGTTGCTTAATATGAGATTTGGCAGCACAGTCTCACAAAGTTTTTAATCGAGATAGTTCCATCTCTAAACGTCAACAGGCAAAAAAAATAGATACTTACGTTCAAAAGTAAATTTAACATTTAAAAAAAAATATAAAACTGAAATGGCGGAAGAAAAAATGTAATCAATAAAATATTTTATTTTGTATTTATTTTTCATTAAATTCCTATTAGCAAACCATAGTCTTGGAGTAAGGAGGACACCTTGCTCTTCTTAAGATGCTACACGGCAAGGAGTACCAGCACGCAAGGAAAAAAAAAATATGTGTACGCAAATGTGTTGGAAGACATGTGTACACGTTGCTTTGAAGATTTCTCACATCACACCTCTACTTTTCGTGAAGAAAACACGGCTATTGTGTTATTCAAAATTTTTATTAAAAAAGTTAAATATTTCTTAGAAGTTGTGAAATATCTTAAGTACGATGTTTGCAATCAAACAGTTAATAAATGTGTGTTTCAAAATTTTTTTTTTCTAAAATATTTGCAATTGTACTGCACTTGTCAAGAACATTCATTTACTATATTAGATCAAATGAAGGTATTTTTTACTTTCCTAAAAAAGCATCTAAAAACGAATTAAGTATTTATATTGCAGTTTTACACAGTTTTCTTATTTTATAGCTCTAAACTTATGGTTTCTTTAAACTAAATATTCAATATGTGCTCCCACGTTTCATTTAAATATATTTAGCTTTGATATATATTTGGCGTCCATTTCATCTAAATCTTTTCCTTTAGTTTCTGGCACATATAAAACAATAAACAATAAGCCAAGACACGAAATACATGCGTACATCCAGAATGCTCCATAAAGTCCAATGATTTCCTGTTAAAATAAGACAGGAAAATAATAATAAATTTATAATCATTATAAATTCTCATTTAGTGTACATATTTTTTTCTGTGTTATTATATTATACATATAAAATATATTTTCTAAAATCGATTGCGCGCTTGTTCGAGCTAATATCGATAGCTATTCAAAGGATTTTCATCCAGTATTCAGGATGACATTTGTGGTGAACCCATCTGGTCACCTCTTTTCCATCCAGTGTTTAAAATTAGTAAAAAATTTTAACAGCAGCATGTTTGCTTTTGCTTCTACTTCAGCATAATTTTACTTTAGGGGCGATTCTACATATTTTTTTTTTTTAGAAACATGGAGTCTTACCCCAAGTTTTAAATTGGTCAAAGTAGAAAATATCATGTACCCCCCTCCCCCTTGTATAAATAAATTGTGTAAACATTTTTTATTTATTTTTTATTTTGTTTATACGTGTTTTGAGTTATTCCTATGTAAAATTACTGTAGATGTTGGATATTTTATAGACTGATACGTGGTCGAAGACCACCTCGAAACCGGTGTTGGATTTTTGGGAGTTTTAATCCTGAGTTGCGACCGCAGGCCGCCCACATACCCTAGTTTTTATGAATAATTACTGTGGCTAGCGCAGCCGGTGTTGGACATATGCATATAAAAAATAAATAAAAAAATTTTTCACAATTTATTTATACAGGGAGGGGGGGGGGGGTGCATGATATTTTCAACTTTGACCAATTTTATCTCGGAATCCATAAGAACCCGACTTTTTTTTCACATTCGGTTTTAGGGGGTAAAGCACCATGTTTCTAAAAAAAAAATTTGGAACATCGCCCCTAAAGTAAAATTGTTCTGAAAAAAACATATATTTTTGAGTTGTATTGTTTTATAACAATGTTATATGAACAATTTTTAAGAAAATTTTAAAGCATGACACGAAATAACACCTTATGAATTGTGTAAATTATTATATTTTTTAATTGAATAAAATTTTTGGGAGGATTTTAATTGGCCTAGTGTAATTTTAGGGGGTTTCTTAAATGCTCTTAGGGGAAAGTTTTTTCAATGTTGGCTACACTGAGTTCAACCCCTGACATCATTGCTTAAGAAGTGCAAGCACTGGAAGTGGGGAAAGAAATTGGCCTAGTGTAATAGGGTGTAATAAGATGACAAAGGGTATTGAACTCATCACAGATACACCGGAATGGACAAAAAAGAGCGTAGTTAGAATTGCATATATCAAGTCTTAAGAAACGAAAGTGTCTCAAATCCCTTCCTGGCTTGTTAAGTTAATCATACCTTGCAACAACTCAGAATTCATTGCGCCGGAAAACAGTTTATTTAAAAAAGTTGCATTTAGCATAATTCATCGACTGCGCAGAGTTGGTATCGGATTAGTTTAAGATAGCTTTCATATGAAGCCAAATTTAAATTCGAATTCCAAGGTAGCCCCCGCAGTGAAAACAATAGAAATTGTTTCTGCACTGACTCGAGCATGTCAATGTATATGTTATATACCACGTCCATACCTCTGACGCATATTCCAATATTGGACGAACAAGTGACGTGAAAAGCACCTTAGTCGTGTAGGGGTCATCAAATTCCTTTATAAATCCAAGGACACCCTTTGCTTTCTTCGCCGATAAACTTATATGAACGTTGAAACGAAGTTTTTTTATCCATAGTGACGCCTAAGTTTACAAAATTTTCAACCTTTTCTAATTTTACACCATTTATTGAATATGAAGTTTCAAATTCTTTTCTTCTTGTAAAAGTCATTTGTTTACACTTTTTGAGATTTAAGGTCATCAAGTTTGTATCACACCATTTTACAAGTTCATTTAGGTTTGATTGTAAAGTTTTATGATTAGAATGATCATTCAAAGAATAAAAAAGCTTTACATCATCAGCATACATTAAAATATGGGACGAGTCTGTAGCAGAGAGTAGGTCATTTATAAATAGTAAAAATAGTGTGGGGCCAAGATGGCTGCCTTGAGGGTCTCCAGATGAAACCGTTATGTGTTTAGATAACATGTTGTTAAATAATACTTGCTGCTTCCTATCCGTTAGATACGATCCAATCCACTTAAATAAAGATGAAAGAAAGCTCATTAAATACAGCTTTTTTAGAAGTAGCCGATGACTTACGCAGTCAAAAGCTTTGCTGAAATCCGTGTATATAACATTAGACCGGTTCAAAAAGAAAAAAAGTCTCTGAAATTTAGAGGCACCGGCAGTTTCCTATTCCCATAAGTGTCCCGAGTGGGATGTGTTACCAATTTTTTCTAAAAAACGCAACGGCACCGGTCGCCGACCGAGTTCATATATCTGACCGCTTTAAAAAACTCTATAAAAGTCAATCAATTTCCCGCGCAAAGTTTACGAAAGTGAACGCATTTCATTCTTTCAATATCGATACGACAACTGTCAAAAAATCATTTTAAAGCTTCAACGGAATTTTTGTCAGTTGAATCTAAACTACGCAGCGGTGCGGTTCGATGGTTTCGCGAGTGTAAAAAAAGATAAAAACGGAGTTTCAAGTTTATCGAATTTTCAGAAGAAATAAACTGAGCTGTAAATATTTTAATATTTTATTGTGTGCATATATATATGTTTATCATAATTACAAAGTAATTACCACTTTTTAATTTAATTTAAAAGATTTGTGAAGTGATTAAAAACGGGCGGAATGTGGTTAAATAAAAATTTCCTACGTTCCTCATTCCGACTATTTGTTCGGTAACAGGATTTTTAAGCTTCGTAAAAAAAGATAGTTTTTGTGTCTAGTTAGACTAAAAACGTATAATTTTTGTTAGATTATTCAATCTATACATTATTCTACGATGTCGAACGTGTATACATCCTAGTTTAAATTAATAAGATTTGCCATAATTTGACATGAAACTTTTACGTTTTTACCTTATTTTCCTGTTTGCACACATAATTGCTCTATTGATTTAGGTTTTAAATTTACATTAACATGCCTAATAGTACGGGAGGCAACGTTGCATATTTGAAGGTCATTTCCTCCCGCTTATTTTTTTGCAATTGTTAATTTAAGTAAGGCTGATAATGGAAATAAGCGTCAGTCGCCAGAATCGTGGTGACTCTGGTTGTGAGAGACCGATGAAAAAAGTTTAGCTCAATAACTCGGAAAGTAAGCCATAAGTAAAAAATTGTGTTCAGACCAGTATTGTAAAGCAAATGAAAATACATCGATTTCATTTCCGTAAAATTTCCATACAATAAGATTTGACCCACCTTTCAACGTTTTAATGTTTCCAATAAATACTAAAATTTTGAGCAGAAATAGCTATTTTGGGCGAAAAATATGATTGTCAGATCCGAAAGAGAAATGTTAATTTCAAACTTTCAATAAAAACCTTATTTTTTCGAAAATGGAGATGGTCGTTAAAAATTTCACAACTATGAAAAATGGATCAGATCTGGTCAAATCGAAATTTTTCTGATATATATAGGTAATTATACTTAGAAGTTAACTTTGTTTGTTTAAAATTAAAAGATTTTGATCAAAATCGTAAATTACATTTAAGTTTTACGTTTATAATAAATGTTATCTGAAAAACTATAGCTTTTTCTTATTGCGACATTAACGGTCGGAATTAGGTGCTTTAGTGGACGGAAATAGACAAAATAATCACAGGCCGGTCGGAAAATGGTGAACGTTGTGTTTTTTTGTATCAATTTTTTAAAAACAAAATTTAGTAATAAAAATTTTCATTTATATTATTGTTAACTTATTTATCCCACGGTAAACATCTATGAAAATAAATTTTAGTAAAATTACATGACTAATTTATGTATCTTTTAGAAGGTTCAAACAGACGCGCCGATAAGTGGCCGTTAAGTGGTGCTTTTGCGTTATTGCGCTCCTGATTAGCGATTTTCATATTACTCTTGAAACTTTCGCATAAAAAAAAAAGTTCACCAACAACCTAAAAACGATGGTGGTTATCGCTGAGGTGAACTTTTTTCTTTTAATTCAGTCTCACATTCGGAGTAGGTTTTGAATGGGGAATTCAAATTTCTCATTATTTTTTAATTATGTTGTTTTCTTCAGTGGTAAAAACTGAAAATAATCATGAAATTTTGTCAAAAATTTAATTTTTTTTTTTTAAAATGAAAAATCAAGTATAAATTTTTGGATTTAATCAGGAGCGCAATATTTAGAAAAAATTGGTAACACATCCCACTCGGGACACCTATGGGAATAGGAAACTGCCGGTACCTCTAAATTTCAGAGACTTTTTTTTTTTGAACCGGTCGAATATAACATCCGTTTGCTGATTTCGCTTAAATCCGTTTATAACAAGTGTAGTGAACTCCAGAAGATTTGTTGATGTAGATCCACCTTTTAGAAAACCGTGCTGAGATACTGTCATCATGGACGAAACGAAGTTTGATACTTAATCATTAATTATTTTTTCAAAAAGTTTTGGGATTGCACTGAGCTTAGATATGCCTCTGTAATTTTCAATATAAGCCTTACTTCCAGATTTGTGAAGTGGGATAATGTAAGATTCTTTCCATAATTCAGGAAAAAAACCCAAAATCAGGGAAATATTTAAAATTTTTGGAAAAGGATTACAAAGACTAGTTGCACAATACTTCAGGATGTTTGTAGGAATATTATCTGGTCCAGTAGAAACTGAGCACCTTAAAATTTTTAATTCATTTTTGACTAAATCAGCACCAATTCGTGGGAGTTGTATTTCATTTATACGCAAAAGACTGTATGGATAGTTGATGTTAGAATCATAAGTTAAAGATGAATAACTTGACTTAAAGAAGTTTGCAAACAAATTAGATATTTCACTTATTTCGGATGATGTTATACCATTATAGGACATCTGAAGAGCATACGCAGATGATTTACGTTTAATGTTTATAAATTTGTAAAAAAGCTTAGGATTTTTCTTAATGTTGAGTTTTAAATATGAGATGTAGTTTAAATAAGACCGTTTATTAATATTTTGATAACTATACCGAGCACGGGAATAACTTATGTAATCGATGGATTTACCAGATATTTTGAAGTTTTTAAACCGCCGATTTTTTATATTTTTAAGATACTTTAATTCATTTGTTACCCATGGGGGAGCGCATGAAAATACAGACTTATTAAACTTCGGCACAGATTTG
The DNA here is from genome assembly GCA_963662105.1 of Meiosimyza platycephala. Taxonomy (NCBI): domain Eukaryota; kingdom Metazoa; phylum Arthropoda; class Insecta; order Diptera; family Lauxaniidae; genus Meiosimyza; species Meiosimyza platycephala. The sequence goes on from OY759210.1 coordinate 51,206,917, forward strand.
GAAATACAATTATGCAAGCGTTGATTAAATGATTTAACACTACACTTAATATCAGCCACAGAGTAATATTGTTTATCCGGTAATATAACTTACAAGTCGATATTGTTTAACAGGGAGTTAAGTCTAACATAATTACTTTTTTTGAAATTAAAACATGAGTTCGGAAATGTTACACGTTTTTTTTTCCAGTGAGCTACATGCTAAAAAATACTTAATTTGAAAAGTTGGATGATGTTTGTCCTCCGGTAATACTAAAGGATCAATGCGACCAATATTTATGTTGACAAGTTCATCAACAAACGCAAGATCAAGGTTTCTATTGTTCGTATTAAGAATACAGGAAAGTCTCGATATAACGAATGATATAATGGTAGGCCCTTTCGTTGTATCGAAAAATTCGTTAAATCGGACTATGTTTTTTTTTAATAATTTTATTTCAATAACTTAAAGAATCTTCAATCCATATAATTAATTCTTTAATGGCCATATGGAAGATTTTGGTATTTCATATTTTCGTGAAATCACACCCTTTTACACTCTTCCATTATTTTTATTTTTCCACTTAATGAACTTTTTTTATATATCCCATATTGGCTTCTATTATAACTCATAATTTATGAGTGTCAATAAAAACGACTTGACTGGAGACTTGTCAATTTCATTCAATATTCGATACCAGTCGATTTCAATCCATTCTAAACCAATTAATTGACTGGTGTCGAAAATTAACGATTATTGACACTCATAATACAGGCTATTGAATGAAATTGACAAGTGTCGAGTCAAGCCGTTTTTATTGACAGTCATAATAGGGATCATTAACGAAGAAACTAATCCAAAAGTGGCAAAAATTAACTGACGCCAAAAAAAACTAAGTAAGCATTAAGAAAAACGGTACTTGAAACAGTTGTTTTTTTTTTGGTTTTATATTTTTTCGTACTTTCTAATTATTTTAAAATTTTTGTCATTCATAATTCGTAATATCGGGGTGAAATTTTCTGAAACATTCGTTATATAAGATACTCAATACAAAAAAATTGGCCATTCGTTAGATCGGGTTTTCGTTAAAGTGAGGTTCGTTATACCGAGGCTTGCCTGTATTATTAATTTGATGAAGGCAACAATCAGAAAGTATATCAATAAATTCAATTATATCATTTGTTTACGCGTAAACATAGAAGCGCGTTAAGTCCCATTACGCGTAGACAGAAAAACGCGTCAACTCTCATATGTTTACGCGTAAACTTTATAAACGTCAAACGGCAACACTTTCCCTCAAATCGTCATTCTCAATTCAGCAAATTAAGACTCGAGTTAGTACGTGTTGCCGTCCCTGTCTCTCCACCCTGACATTGACAAATGACATTGTCCAGGTCAGCAGATTTTTTCGTCACTCGTTTCTACATTCCTAAATCGACAGCATCGTGCTTAAATTCTTAAATCTAGTTTGCTTAAATTTAACATAAAGTAAATCTTAAATCTAACTTAAAGTACTTAAAATTAACGTAAAATTTAACTTAAATCTCACTTAGAATTACATATTAAAGTTATCTTAAATCTAAATAAAAAGTGGAATACTAAATCCTTAAGCCTCAAAAAAGGAAAGTGTTTTTTTTTTTGCGAAGAAGAGAGAGGATCCCCCATAGGATTCCACCGCAGCACCAGCCACAGTGACGCAACCACAACATCCAACAGCAGCACCGGTGACACCGCCGCAGCCATCATCATCAACAGCGTCAGCACTGCAGCACAACAACAACAACAACTCAACTAAATCATCCCTACAAGGAGCACCCCTACTAAAAAAAGGTAATCCTTTCAATTTTACAAAAAAAAGGAAAATTTAGGCCACGCCTAAACATTTGGCCCTTCGGCCTTCTCTGAACCTGTGCCTATTTTTATAAAAGTGGAAAATCTCGGTATTTTCATAAAAAGTGAAAATCTCGGCATTCATTACCGTTTCCGAATAACGTGTTTTTTGTTGTTGCTTATTTCTCGGTACCGTTGTTGCCAAGGAGTTAACCTCGTTCGATTTTTCGCGGAACAGTTACAAAAATTTTGTGCTGTTGTTTTTGTATCGTATAATTTTGCTCGGCACCGTTGCCAAATAAGTTTTTGTTGCTATTTTATATTGCTCGTTCGATACTTTTTTGTTGCTCAACACCGTTGCCGTAAATTTGTTGGCGATGCATTTATCGTTCGATTTTTTCGCTGGCGCTTTATTGCTGCAAAGTTTTTATTGCTTTTTTCTCGATTTATGCTTGTTGCTGTTACGAAGTTTTCCTCAGCAACTATTATCGCCTGATTTTAATCTATTTGATTCGCTTTTTGGTACAGCCCCGCTTACTCGATAATTTTCTGATTCAATTATTTCTTTTTCGAACATTTGAAAAATGGACAAAACACTTTTATCGGATTTCGTCCGTAATGCAAATGATTTAATTGAATTCGAGATGGTTCATGCGGCAGAGCATGACCAAAATATTTATGTCCTTGAAATATCCAGGACTGAAATTACTCAATTATGGGCAAAAATTAAAATTTGTTATTAAGCTATCAGAGCTAAAATTGAGCTCGAAAAATCTAAGGAAGTAAAAGAGGTGGACAAAAAAGATGAAATTAACGAGATTAAATTGAAAGCTAAGTTTCAAAAAACATTCTCCTCATATGTCAGTTGTCTGTCCTCAATTAATGAACAAATAGAAGCTTTAAAATCAAGCGCTGCTGCCAGTGAAAAAAAATTTGTTAATGACAGGAGTCCCTCGATACGCATACCCCCGTGTGACACTCAAGTTTTTAGTGGTGACTATGTCTCATGGCCCACTTTTCGCGATATTTTCACTGCAATTTATGTCAATAATTCCCGTTTATGTCAAGTCGAGAAGTTGTACCACCTTTTACAAAAAACAAAGGTGAAGCTCACGAAATAGTGAAAAAAGTACCTCTCACGAATGATGGCTTTGACATAGCGTGGAATAATTTGAAATCTCAATATGAGAATATACGGATTTTGATAAATCAACAATTATGAATTCCTTTTAATCTTCCGACTTGTACTCAAGAGTCAGGAAGTTTAATTAAAAAACTTCAGCGTGAGATAAATAATTGTATTTCTGCACTACAATTGTACAAAATTGACATCAGCAATTGGGACGCGATATTTGTATACCAATGCTCAGTACGTCTTCCTGAGCATACCCTCTCTCTACGGGAACAATCAATATCCCATAAAATCGAAATGCCCAAAAGGCAAGATTTTGATTCTTTTTTGACAGACAGATTTCGAACCCTAGAAACTGCCTCTGATATCAAGACACCAGTTTTATATCAGCCCAACAAGTCGCAACCAATTGCTCCGAAACAGCAGAAATCAATTCGAACTTTTCACAACAATGTTGAATCTTCTCAATGCAGATTATGCAAAGAAACTCGTCCTCTTCGCGCATGCAGTCAAATTTTTAAAACTGGGCGTAAAAGAGAGATTTTCAATTGTGAAAAAACATAACTGTTGCATTAACTGCTTGTCGTCTTCTCACGAATTAAGAGATTGTAAGAGCTCATTTACATGCTCTAAGTGCAAAAAGCAACATCACACGCTTTTGCACAGGGAAACGAGTTAAAATAACCCTCAATTTAGAAATAATAAATTTGAAAATCAGAGCAAAAGCGATAATCGCAATGCTCAAACGTATGCGTCTACTATACAGTCCACTCCCGAAGATCTGACTACGTCAGAAAAATATTCTTCAAACTCAGGTGAAACAATCAATTCTTGTTTCACTACTGCTACAAAAAAAGTGCTTCTTGGCACAGCTCTTATCGATATTTATTACTTAGGCACGACATATAAAGCTCGTGCTTTAATTGATCCAGCGTCTGAGTGCACCTTGTCTCTGAACGCATTCAACGGATACTGAAATTGCCCACTAAGCCGATTTCAGCACAAGTCACGGGACTAAATGGAGCTGTTAGCATCAAGCCGTCAATGATGTCATCATTTTACATCGGTTCTACGCTTTACAGAGATAATCCAGTAGAAGTAATGGCTCTCGTGGTGCCAAGAGTAACTGAAAAATTACCATCTCTTACTTTTGACATCTCTCAATTTGCAAACATGCCTTCATTCAAATTTGCTGATCCAAACTTTAATCGAAGCTCTTCCATAGATTTTCTCATTGGAGGAGACATATACCCCTTAATTCTACTCGGGGGAGTACAAAATAATGTCTTTGGATCCCTTGTAGCCCAAGAGACAATTTTTGGGTGGACTCTCACAGGATCGGTACCTTCTCAGCCAAAAATGCATTCTCAAACAACAGTTGCCTCACATTTCACAGAAATATCTCTGAATGAGCAACTTAAAAAATTTTGGGAAATTGAAGAACCCCCACAGAAAACCGCAGTCTCTAAAGCAGACAAAATTTGTGAAGAAATTTTCACCAAAACTACTAAAAGGAAATCAAATGGCAGATATATTGTCAATTTACCATTCAAATTAGAATTTCAAAATTCATTGGCTCTCGGCCAATCGAAATTCATTGCTCGAAGTTAATTTCTTCGAAATGAAAAACTTCTGCTCAAAAAGCCTGAGATTAAGACTCAATATGACAACGTCATATTAGAATATTTGGAACTCGACCACATGGTCAAAATTGAATCTCAAAACTTTCAAAAGAAAAACTCTTACTATCTCCCACACCATGCCGTGCTTAAACCAGAGAGCACGAGCACTAAAATGAGAATTGTATTCAACGCGTCTTGCCTAACTTCAAATTCAAAAAGTTTAAATGACATTTTGTTCACTGGACCAGTTCTTCAGACCGATTTGACTTCACTTATACTCAAGTGGAGATTTTTTAAATTTGGTTTCAACGCGGACATCCAAAAAATGTACCGACAGATTTTGATATCACTGGACCAGTTCTTCAGACCGATTTGACTTCACTTATACTCAAGTGGAGATTTTTTAAATTTGGTTTCAACGCGGACATCCAAAAAATGTACCGACAGATTTTGATAAACCCATCCCAAACATCATATCAAAGGATAATTTTTAGGCCGAATCCCGATGATGAACTTGCCGAGTACGAGCTAAAAACTGTTACATTTGGCGTGAATTGTGCACCATATCGCGCGATTCGCACACTTTTGAAGTTAGCTGATGATGAGAGCATCTTTTTCCCATGGGTTCTAAAATTTTGCGCGACTCTATGTATGTCGACGACGCATTAGCAGGCGCTCACGATATTACATCAGCGAAAAATAATCGTGATCAACTTAAAAATATTTTACTCTCAGCGGGGTTTGAATTGCGAAAGTGGACGTCAAATTCAAAAGAACTTCTCATAGATCTTCCTCAAGATCATTTATTGCATGCCGATTTTCTCTCTCCAGAGGACAAAAGCTTAGCTAAAGCTCTAGGAATCCGCTGGAATGCGAAACTTGATTATTTTTATTTTAATGTTCAATCTCTCGAACTTAAGAAAAACTACACAAAAAGGGAAGTTTTACGACAATCGCAAAATTGTTTGACCCAGCAGGTTGGCTGTCACCAGTTATAGTGACAGCAAAAATAATTATGCAGCAGCTTTGGCTGGAAAAAACTGACTGGAATGAAAATATTAAAATTCAGTCACTCCACAAATGGCACGCCTTTGTGACAAGCTATGACAAAATTAACTTGATCACAATTCCTCGATGGGTACGTTTTTCTCCCACAAGTAAAATCGAATTTCACGCTTTTTCAGACGCATCTGAAAAAGGATACGCTGCAGCAATTTATGTGAGAGTCGAAATACAAAACGACATATTTTCTCATTTACTTGTCTCAAAGACAAAAGTAGCTCCAGTAAAGACGATATCTTTGCCCAGGCTAGAATTATGTGGCGTAGTATTGCTTGCAAAATTAGTCAACGCTGTGATCCCACAACTTAACCTCGAAAATTGTTATGAAATTTTCAAATGGACTGACTCAACAATTGTGCTCTCTTGGTTACAAAAACCACCATGCACATGGAAAACATTTGTTGCAAATAGAGTTACAACTATTCTAGATAAAGTTGGCATCGAAAGCTGGTCTCATGTTGACACAGACGACAATCCCGCCGACCTAGCAACCCGGGGGCTGCATTCTTCGGACTTAAAAAATAGTGAGCTTTGATGGAATGGACCATCGTGGTTAAAACTACAAAAAACTCAGTGCTTCTCAGTGCACTATCAGTGCAACCGGATACAACATTGGAAATCAAACCTATTAAATCTTTTTTGACTAGCTCGGCGGTGAATGAAAACCTTTTAGAACGTTTCTCTTCGTTGCCCAAAGCATTGCGAGTCATCGCATATATTTTTCGATTTTTTCACCAAACTCGACAACTTGAAAACTCAAACTAGTTTTTTCCTTCAAAAAATATCTCTTCGGAAGAGCTCTAGTTTGTAAAAATGAGACTCATAAAAAACTCTCAACAAAGACATTTTCCGAAAGAGTATCAAAATCTAATTAACAAAAAGGCAATTGAAACAAAAAGTCATTTGCTAACGTTAACTCCCTTTCTAGACAAGGACGGTATTCTAAGAGCAAATGGGCGCTTAGCATCTTCCCCAGCTCTTGACTTCAACGAAAGGCATCCTATAATTTTGGCTTATAGCAGTCGTTTTGCTCGCCTGCTGGTAGATTTTATTCACCATATTTCGCTTCACGGTGAAAATCAGCTAGTTCTTCGACTAATCCGTCGTGAGTTTTGGATACTCCAGCTAAAAAATCTAATTAAAACTTGTATCTACAATTGCAAAATTTGTGTAATTAGCAAAAAGCGATATCACGGTCAAATTATGGCAGCGTTACCTCCTGAACGTGCAGCCTTTTCACACCCCTTCACAAACACTGGCATTGACTTTTCGGGCCCTTTCGAAATAAAAAGTTTCACGGGCAGATACTGCAAAATCACTAAAGGCTATGCATGTGTCTTCATATGCTTCGAAACGAAAGCTATACACCTTGAGCCTGTTAGTGTCCTCTCATCGTGGGCCTTTTTAGCTGCATTATCACGATTCGTTTCCCGTCGAGGTTGCCCCGATAATATTTACTCGGATAACGGCACAAATTTCGTAGGAGCTGCTGAAATCCTTAAAAAAGACTTCAAGTGGTTTATTCAAGCAGCAAAAGACGACGCAGTGGCAAAATATGGTTACCACAATCTCTCGTGGCACTTTATTCCAGCCTCAGCGCCTCATATGGGCGGCTTAAGGGAGGCAGGCGTGAAATCTTTCAAACGACATTTCCGAAAGATCACCGGGCAGCTAAAATACACTTTTGAGGAGTTTGCAACACTACTCTCTCGAATAGAAGCGTGCCTCAACTCTCGGCCTCTTAACGCTGCATCTGAAAACGTTTCTAACTCGCAGTTCTTACGCCAGGTCATTTCCTCATAGGAGCTCCATTATTGTCTCCAGCCGAGCCAGAAAATCTATCTTGCATTAGTATTTTGAACCGCTGGCAAAAAGTTCAAGCCATGGCTCAAGATTTCTGCCGTTGATGGAAGGACGAATACATACTGCAAGGCGGGCAGTATGTTTACGCGTAAACATAGAAACGCGTTAATTCCCATTACGCGTAAACAGAAAAACGCGTCAACTCTCATATGTTTACGCGTAAACTTTAGAAACGTCAAATGGCAACACTTTCCCTTAACTCGTCATTCTCAATTCAGCAAATTAAGACTCGAGTTAGTTCGTGTTGCCGTCCCTGACTCTCCACCCTGACATTGACAAATGACATTGTCCAGGTCAGCAGACTTTTTCGTCACTCCCTTCTACATTCTTAAATCGACAGCATCGTGCTTAAATTCTTAAATTTAGTTTGCTTAAATCTAACTTAAAGTAAATCTTAAATCTAACTTAAAGTACTTAAAATTAACGTAAAATTTAACTTAAATCTAACTTAGAACTACATATTAAAGTTATCTTAAATCTAAATAAAAAGTGGAATACTAAATCCTTAAACCTAAAAAAAGGAAAGCGTTTTTTTTTTTGCGAAGAAGAGGATCCCCCATAGGATTCCACCGCAGCACTAGCCACAGTGACGCAACCATCGCAAGCACAACATCCAACAGCAGCACCGGTGACACCGCCGCAGCCATCATCATCAACAGCGTCAGCACTGCAGCACAACAACAACAACAACTCAACTAAATCATCCCTACAAGGAGCACCCCTACTAAAAAAAGGCAATCCTTTCAATTTTACAAAAAAAAGGAAATTTAGGCGACGCCTTAACATCATTATTGGATGAAGTTGGTGTGAGATAGCAGCAATTGTCTGTTATATTCCATGCAACGTATGGTAAATTAAAATCTCCAAGTACAATGATCAGCGTTTGGTGGAATGCAGGAACAAGTTAAATAGATGAATTTATTCGAAAGTTTAATAAGAACGCCAACAAGTTCTAAATCAGTATTATTGTTAAACTTTAATTCCTCACAGGATAATGAAATGTGCACCGCCAGAAGGACTCCACGTCCAATTTTCGATTTTCGGTCTTTTCTGAAGATTCGGTAGTTGTTACAAAGAATTCAGTGTCCAATATATTTTCCCGAAGCCATGTTTCAGAAAACGAAATACTCCCTTAAGGCCATATCTGAATTCTCCATTTTCAAACCTATTTAATGGAATAGTAGTGAATATCATAACACTCTTAATAGCTCCACAACTGGCAGCACTTGTTTGACTTGCAAGAGAAGTTATTATTTAGGTATGCGACTTACACCACTTTCCCCTCCACAACTCAGATCATTGCCTTTTGTTGTCATAAGAGTGTAACAAAACACATTGAGGCTCGTGCATCTGAGGCTGAGAATCTTGTCTCCTACAGCGAAACATGTTCCAGTCAAAATAGGAACTGGAATTTTGGTCTCTTTATGCTAAAATTACCGAATGACTGGTATTCAGCCATTGTTTCGGTTAAGGATTAAGTGGATCCGATGCAAGTTACTTTGTTTACTTTGTATTACAAGGAAACCTTAAATGAGGACATGCGTTTCTCAGCTATAAGCATTATGCCGAGTAACGAGAAAGGAAGCCCGAGATTGCTTAAAAAGAGTGAACAAGGTTACCATTACAATGAACCAAGACCTGTGACAGCGGCGAAAAAACAAGACATGATCGACCTCTTGCCCTACATACCACCAATATATCATAACTATTTTACAAATCTAATTACACCTTCTGTTGAGACCGTTGATGTCTCTGGACAACTGACAGACCATGAACAAGACGTTGATGTAGTTGGTAATATGCTACGTGCAGAATAATAATAATAAAGCTTAAATTTTTAAATTATGTCTTACATTGTTTGGTATTTTTTTCAGAAAGAATCATAAGAACACTGAACTATTGTACTTCCATCTTCGTAATGTTATTAACCCAAAACATCAAATCTAAAAATTCATTGAGGGAAAACTGTTGTAAGTCATTATTTAAGCCCCTGAAAACCACCATTAAAATATTTTTTTAATCACCGCAATTCAACACAAGTTATATAAACTAATTACAATGGAGTTTCTATTAAATATATTGAGAATATTATACTATGGATTTTTTTACAGTACATCTAGTAAAATCTCAAATTGACTAAAAATTGACATACACCACTTTTATTTTCAGCGCCTCATATGTGTGTCCACATGTACATTAGACCTGTTCAGAAATTTACGAAATAGAGCTTATCTGGAAGCTCTATGAATTTAAATAAGATTTACATAAAAAAAAATTAAAAAATGTTTTTGTTAGATATTGCGCTTTTCGCCGGAAGGTCGAATTCGGGTGTTAATTTGAATTTTAAAAGGTTCTCTCAGAAACACATAAATTACTATTATATTAGAAAATATTTCACAATAAAAATAAGGCAGTTTTCCTATGTTAAGTCTAATTAATCAGTTCTTAAGGTCAGAAACTTTTAAAATTGGTTCAATTCTATTTTACCACACTTAAAACATGTAATTTTAGATTTTTTTTCTGAAATTCCAACTTTAACCTTAAATATTTCCGAGAAAAAATTTTCAAAATATTTTTTTATTGTTATATAGCCTACTACCTTTCTACTTAACTAAAGTAAGCCAGTTATTTTGGACCGTCTTTAAATTGCTTCATTCAAAAGAAATGTACAAATTGATGATTTACTATATTTTTGATTTTATTTTTACTTGCTCTACTAATAGGCTATTGACTATGTATTTTAACAATGAACTAACTCTTTAAAGATATTTCATTGTCTTATATGTTCAATTATACCCTATAAATGATAAATCCAAAAGTGCAGTTAAGCTTCGGCTTGAACTTTTGAGGACGGTGCAAATTTGCCCATTTTTTATTTTTTTAACTATAACTCAAAAACTATACATTTTTTATATCAACACATCACACAACTTTTTGTAGAGAATCAGATTTCCTATCGAAATGGCACTTTATAAAGTCAAGAAGCTTATTTTTTAAATAAGTTAAGTCAAAAAGACTACTTGAAAAAACTGAAAATTTTCAATTTGTGGTTCTTACTTAAATTTTTGTTTACAAATTTTTTCTGAGCGGATTCACAGCGGATTTTAAATTTTAAAAGTTTCTGACCTTAAGAACTGGTTAATTAGACTAAACATAGGAAAACTGCATTATTTTTATTTTGAAATGTTTTCTAAAATAATAGTTATTTACACTCGCGCTCACAATTAAGTATACGGCAACGCACATTTACTATATATTCGATTATATTCAAAACTACTGTTATTTTTCAATAATTTTTGACGGTATTTAATAGTACGTAATACAAGGATAAGCTGTACGTTTGAATGATGTAGCAATTAGTTTTTGTAGCACCGCACAGTGGCTTCCTTTTCAAAAAAGCGTTGCAAAAATCAATTTTAGTGTGGGTCTGTTTGACAAATTTGATACTCGCATCGAATAGTGAAATGTCTAGAAGTGATAAATTTAAAATTTCAACCCACTCGGATAAGTAGTTTAGTTTTTACAGTTAGTCAAAGTGGAGACATTTTTTAAGTTTGCACAAAATTAATTTTTTTGGATAAAAATTTCATGTTTGAGCTGAAAAATTCAACAAATGCTGAGAGAAAAATATATTTTTTTTTTGTAAAAGCATTATTGGTTTTAATTAAACAATAAAAAATTAGTCCACCAAATTTTTTTTTTGTTTTTGTTTTTGTTTTTTTTTTTTGAAACACTGTTTTTATCGATGTTTTTGAACTTTAATATGAGTTTAAAAATAAACTTCACAAAACTTCAAGCTGAGCTTCCACACAAATCATCACTAATTCTTTCTTAACATATCCCCAGAACAAACTAGGCACCCGTGTTTGCCCGTTTGGGTGCTAGAGCGATTTTTTTTTTCTACAAACCTGTGGATATAGCACCCTAAGTCCATACGCATATTAGAAATATTAATTCTTAAACCCTTAACTAGAAAACATTTAACTAGGTGTGCAATGCCTATTTCATTGGTCATAATTCTTTAATTATGAATTATGACGTTTAAATAAAACTACAGCCACACCCACTTTTTTAATAGTGGGCGAACAATTGTGTTTTGGTCAAAAACTACCTCTTATAGTTTTTGAATTTATTATATACAATAAGACCCCAACTAAAAACTTTTCTGATTGCACTTATTCTGTTAAAGGTAAAGTTCCTGAAATCTTAAAATTTACGTGAGGATTACAGGAACAGGTAAGAAGATGTCAAACGATTTGTGTAGAGAAGAACCAAACGAAAATTTAGAATATGTAAAACGGCAGTTATACAATTTTTTTAATCTTTTGCTAAGAAAAGCATAATTATAAGTATGGAATTTCACCACTGCATGAAACTGGCGTATACAATTCCAGAAGATAGTAGTGATTTAAAGAAGTTTCTTGTAATCAAAGAGGAAATACCTGATAGGAAGAAAAAAATTCAAGTTGCGTTTTAAGCAGAAATTGGTTTGAAAGTTGATCAACCAAAACAAGGGTTTGGTAATACCAATGATGGAAACACTTCCAGAACATTTTTTGAAAAGGATGAAGTCACAGCGCGAATTACTGGAGTTGATAAAGAGAAAATTAAAATGCTACAACTCATATTAAATGTTTTATGCTGCAAGGAAAAAGTTCACGCAAAAAAATATGGAGAGTTTGCAACAAGAACTGCTGCTTAAAAAATATCCGCATAAAAAACTTACACCTACGGTTCACAAAATGCTGGTCCATGGTGAAAGTATAATAGAGTTTCAGCCTTTACCAATTGGTGAACTATCAGAAGAAGCACAGGAATCCAAAAACAAAGATTACAAAAAACACGTGCAAGATATCAAGAAAGCGACAAAACCAGGACCTTTTTAACATACTGGCCGCCTCGTCTGACCTAATTATTATATCTCTAAGGCACACCCAATCATCAAAAGAGCTGAAAGAATGTTACTCTCAAGAAAATATTTAGTTTACTTATAAATAAAAAAAAAATAAATGTCTCACCAAAATTTAAATTTATTGAATTTTTTTTCTCCACATTACAATATGTAAGAGGACTTTGGGCCTGTTAAGCATAACCATCAATAAAGAAAAAAAAAAAAATAAAAATCCGCTTTGAATTTTAGTTTTATATACTAAGCCCAAGCACATTTCTATCACACTTTCCAGCAGTTTTCAATGTCTACTTGCGACAAAAAAGCATAAATTAAATTTTTACATGCATAAGATATGTAATTTTTCCTCCCTACAAAAAACTCAACTTCAACAATCAATTGCGTCGGATTCTGCAAACCTATTTCAGCAAAATTTACGACTGTATTAGCTATAAGAATTCTCTATCACATAAAAAAATTATCAAAAAATCTTTATTCGTTCAGAAGTTATGATTTTTGCAATCAAAAAAGTCATATCGTGCCACTGTGCGCCGTCAGGCTGTTGAAATGTTAATTCCGAAATAGTGCAAGCGTTCACAATTAAGTATACGGGTATATTTTTCACGTCTTACTCAAAAATAATTGGAAGTTTTTAATATTTTATTAATATAAAAGCTGTGTTTGTGCATTGTGAATAAATTGTAAGTAAGAATATTATATTTTTGGCTTTGTAATTGTGATTTCTATTGCTTTATACAAGGTGGTGCAAAAAAATGTTTCATAAGTCGGAATTTGTAAAATCAGCAATCGGAACCAACCGAAAAAATGGGATGTCCTACAGTGAGTTAGCAGAGAAATATAATTTATCAAAAAATGGGCTTAAAAAAAGTTTTTAACAAAGTTACTGGAACAAATTCAGTTAAGAAACAGTCGGGGCAGGGTAAAAAAAAATCCACATAACTTAGAGAAGATGCTCGAATATAACGAGAAACTATTAAATCTAAAATTACATGTTTTAAGTGTGGTAAAATAGAATTGAACCAATTTTAAAAGTTTCTGACCTTAAGAACTGATTAATTAGACTTAACATAGGAAAACTGCATTATTTTTATAGTGAAATATTTTCTAAAATAATAGTTATTTATGTGTTTCTGAGAGAACCTTTTAAAATTCAGATTAGCACCCGAATTCTACCTTCCGGCGAAAAGCGCAATATCTAACAAAAATATTTTAAAATTTTTTTTTATGTAAATCTTATTTAAATTCATAGAGCTTTCAGATAAGCGTTCAGCCCTTAAAAAAATTTATATTTCGTAAATTTCTGAACATGTCTAATATACATACTATGTCATTAATAGCAGAGGGTGATTCTGTATATTTAAATTTATTTTTGATAGGATTTCTATCATATTTTGGACCTGAACAGATATCATAGTTATTAATAATTTTGTGAACAGTTTCTTTGAGTTCTGGGTTATATACCTTAGTTTTTATGCCTTCGAAAGTATCGTTAATTCTCGAATGGCCCGTTTCCTTTTTATTGAAAAGTGCCACCTGCCATTCAAAACATTTATGTCCTCTATGTCCTTGGCAAAAATGAATAGTTTACGAATTTTATTTGCTTATTATTTGAATATTCTTCAACTATAATTTTTTGAATTTTATTGACTTCATGATCATTTAAATCAGAATATATTGCTACTTTTCCTTTGTGTTCGCAAGATACTTAGAACATTATTATTTCTTGTCACTCGTATCAATAAAAATTCTTTTATTGCCAAAAATATTTTTTATATCGGCTTCCTTTCGCTTGACTAAAACAATTTATGTTGTTGTGGGTTTTTACCACACATAATATGTTATTAGACAAATATCATATTATGTCATATTTTTGGGATGATGCTTAACATCATCCAATAATCATAATAGGGTTATTTAATTGCAGCACACTTTTGGGCATTTGTTAGTTTGATGTTAAATTTAGGTTACTATGTGCAAGTTCTGCTTGTTAAGAATTAACAAGAATAAGAACGCCAAGTACTTAAATGCAACAACAAAACAGCAAGCAAAAGCCAGGTGTGCAACCCGGAAATATGCCGACCTCACTACTTTGGTGAGTTAAGTAAGACTTATGCAATTTTTGCATAAGTAAAATAAAGAATTGTAGGCCAAATATTTGTAGGCCAAATAATTGTAGGCCAAATATTTGTGGGCCAAATTTTGTAAAGTAGAATAAGTTTTTGTTGACGTAAGTTTTTGTTATTGTATTCTGGTATTTATTTTAGTAATGAAATTGTTGGTGTAATTTTTAGTAACCGAGGTATTAAGATATCTAAGATTTTTAATAAAAATCAGAATTCGTTCTGAAGTTAAGCTAAAACCAACTGTCTCTTGAGTCGTAAAAAGAAATCAGGAAAAGAAATATACTGGTAAGTTTATTTAGTAGGGTGACAATTTAACTCTTATTTTTCAGATACATTTCTCAACAACCAAAGATTACAAAGTGTTTTTCCAGGACGGGAAAACGACTTGTACAACATTGGCGCAGCCGGTTTACCGAACCACAAAAGGATCCTAGAGGATTAGACATCAATTTCAACAACATCAAGGAATTGTACGACAACGTTGGAAATAAAATTGTTGAGTATCATTGCAACATATAACTAACCATAAAACTCTTAAAACATGTTGGTTCTCAGCCATTCCCAAATCTAGGGCAGCCAATTTGTTGGCAACATCCTAACAAACTTTGAAGCATGAACTATGAGCGATCCTCATAGTCCATGTTCTGCATAATTTATTAGGGAATTAGGTTTCATTAAATTAATTTTGTAAACTTATTGGAAGTTTACAAAATAATAAATTTTGTTTTAATAGAATTTTATGGAAACATTTTTAAAATTTTGATAGGACTTTTGAAGAATTGGAAAAAAAAGGAAAAATTTTTTTTTTTTTTTAAATTTTTTTTTAAAAATTTTTTTTTTAATTTTTGATAGTACTTTTGAATAATTTTGACAATTCAAAGAGAATTGTTGGAGATTTTATTGAAAAGTTTTAAATTCTGAAAGAATTATTTAAGGTTTGGGTATTTTTTTTTTGTATAATTTGTAAACTTCCAATAAGTTTAAAAAAAAAATTTTTTTTTGAAATTAATTGACTTCAGTTAGTTTAAATAGGAATTTTGGAGCAACATTTGTCCTTAGCAACTTGTATATGCATTAACAGTTGTAAAAAAAATTTTGTTGAAAATTTTAATTTTTAAAAAAAAAATTTCAATTTTGTAATATTTGGTAAATTTTAAACGTTATTTTCGCGGTTTTTATTTTTCTCCATTGAAGGTCTTGTAGAACTTATTTTTGGTTCCAAAGAATATTTCAAATTCTGAGGATCCGTTTATTATGCATAGGCTCGTGTTTCTATATTTAAAAAAAAAAAAAAAAAAAATTGCTGATATGTGTTTAAATGCGTTGGGCTATATGCTTTAAACGTATTGAACAATTATAAGCAGTTAATATACTATACACACACAAAAAACCAACTAATTTTTATTTATCTTTAAAATGGGTTTCCTAGAAATCTCGAAGTTGGTGCAAAATATAGTACCCTATTTTTAAGGGGCTAGTTCACCTACGTTGAAATCGGATTTATATAGGTTCATAGAAGGATGTGAGGCAGTGCGGAAAGTTATTAAAGCTGAAGAAGAACCTGAACTCATAGCAAGCGTTAGGCTTCATTTGCATGGTGATGCATTTGAGTTAATCAGATCTCATGAGCTAAAGTCATTAGAAGAGCTACATAAATTGTTAAAAATAACATACATCAAAGCAAAATTGATTTAATTCAAGAACAAATAAGAAACGCCCGTCAACTTCCTGAAGAAGAGCTGCGTACATTCGCGAGACGAATAAATACGCTAAGAAACGAAGCCTTAGAGATTATAAAATTATCTTATAAAGATTTATCTGATGTAATATTCAGAGAAGAATTGAATAAGTCAGTGATTACAGCATTTAAGTTAGGATTACGTAATAAAATGCTTAAGATATTGATGTTAAAGGAGGACACAAACAGCTTGGATAAGTTGTTACAGGAAACAATCAAAATTGGAGATGTCATACAAGGAGATTTAGGATTATTATCTGGAGTTAACGTCGTGCAGTCTGGCAATGAAGAAACTCACCCAGTGAAATCAAATATTACGAAACATCCTCTAGAAAAAGAAATATTTCCACTGAGAGAGCAAGAGGCTACAAATAAATATTTCGCCAGAAAGCTGCCAATTAAGTTTTGATTTTGTAATAAAAAGGGTCACACAAGAGAGGACTGTTATGTTAAGAAAAACACACCTTTTTGTGACAAGTGTTTAGAATAGCTTCTGTATTTAAATTTCTTTTCCCAGGCTTGTAATTATTTCAAAATCATATTCTGATAGTTTATGTCGGAAACGTGCCAAGCGTGATGTTTGATCCTTAAGGTTGGATATACTACGTAACGGTTGATGATCGATGTATATTTTGAAATGTCTGCCAAGCAAATATGCTCTAAAATTTTTCGTCGCCCATACTATAGCGAGAAACTCTTTTTCAATAGTTGAATACCTTTTCTCGGTATCGCTAAGTGCTCTACTAGCAAATGCTATTGGATTATCTTTACCGACTTCTCCTTGAGATATAATTGCACCAATTGCATCATTACTGGCATCCGTGGTTAACAAAAATTGCTGAGTAAAACCTGGATACAGGTGGTGACATTATCGCCATTTTTAATTCCTCAAATGAATTTTGGCATTCCGTTGACCATACGAACTTTGCGTCATTTCACACTAATTTATTAATTGGTAAAGCTAGTCTTTTCGTATCTTTATTGAATTTTCGGTTTTCAGTTTACCAGACCTAAAAATGCCTGTACTTCTTTTTTGTTTTTAGGTACTGGTATGTTTTCACACAATCCACTTTGTCTGGGTCTGGTTGGGCTCCTTGTTCTGAACATTTATGTCCTAAATACACAACTTTACGACGCAAAAAATTGCATTTTTTCGTGTTTAATTTCAGATTATGTTGTCTTAAGTTTTTCCCGTATATGACAATATCAAATAAATAAACAAAACACTCTAGAACTGGTAGCCCTGTGAGTATGTGATTCATAATGCGTTGAAATGTTGCTGGGGCTCCCAACCCTGTACTAAATGTTGTTTTTTCTCTATCATCTTCATTTACCAATACTTGGTGGTATCCACTTCCTAGATCCAGCGCGGAAAAATATCTGCTATGTCCTAATTGATCTAAAATTTCATCAGTTCGTGGTATGGGAAAAACTTGCTTGATTGTAGCTTCATTTAATTTTCTGAAGTCTATGACTAATCTCCACTTTTTCTCGCCATCTTTACCAATTTTCTTTGGGACAAGTAACATGATGAATTCCAAGGTGAGGTGTTTGGTGAAATAATCCCTTCACTTAACAGTTCTCCTACCTGTTTATTAATTTCCATTCTATGGGAATGAGGTAGTCTATACTGTTTTTGGTTTATTGGTGGGTGACCCACCAAAGTAGGGATATCATGTTTTAATACTGGAGTATATGATAGACAATCCCCTTCTAATAAAAATATGTCATGGAATGATGCACATATATTTTCCATGGAAGATTTTTCTTCCTTGCTTATGTGGGGATCTAAATTAAAAGCTCCAAATAGCTTGTCTAATCGTTCCCTTACGTTTTGTTCCGATATCATATTTATTGCGGAATTTGTATTTATTTTGAATTCATTGTAATTTGAAAATTCCGTTCTGAAATTTCTATCAATGATAACTTCGTCTTCTGACGAGTTTAAAATTGGCACATAAACTATGCCATCTTTCACTTTGCTGAGTACTTTTCCTAAGTACACTATTTGTGAAAGTTCTTGTTTGTGAATAACAACTTCTTTTAATGTTCTTTTAACACATAAAGGTACTATTTTTACAGTTCGAGCTTCTATTGCTGTTTCTGTATTGTATAGTACTCTGTTAAAGTCATTCATCGGCTTAAGCGTGAATGCTATTATTTTCTGACGTTTTTCATTGAAAAACGTTAATTTTTTATCAATAGCGATTATGACAGTTCGGTTCCACAAATTGTCCCTACCTACTATTTCATCAGCTGGAACTCCTTGATCTAGTGACACTATGTGTAACTTTAAACTTAGATCTGGGTTCTGCTTGTATTGAATAGTGGTTGTACCTAATGTGGTAACGTATTCGCCAAATGCTCCACTTAAATCTTTTCGATTATTTGTATCTAATTCTGGGAAATGCAACATTGCACTTTCTTTGACCAAACTTGTGTCGGCACCGGAATCTACCAACAAAATAAGTTTTCCATATCTGGCCTCTTTACAGGGTACTTCTATGAACACGTCATTTTGATTTGCTTGGTAGAAATTCTCGATATGCCTGCCATACCAGTTTCAGTATCTTTTTCGTTTGATACGCATTCTATGGGTTTTGCGAGGGACGCCTCAACTACAGTATTCTGTGTATGATTAGTTTTCCCCGCATTATGTTGTTTTAAGTTATTACTCAAAACTTTATAATTTTTACTTCTAGTAGTCAACGTTTCAACTGCACTTTGTTGTGGTTGATTTACTGTTACTTTATTAAAATTATTTGTAGTTTCAGATGTAGTTAACGTATCAACTGCACTTTCTTGTAGCTGATTTACTGTTATTTTTTCATCTAAAATATTTTCTGAAACTATATTTGTTTCATAATTAGTAGATAACGTACCAACTGCACTTTGTTGTGGTTGATTTACTGTTACTACTTTATTTGGTTCAAATTTACTAAGTTTCTTGGGATCCCAGACTATTGGCCAGTCTTGGGTCCCCTTTAGTTTCCCTGAGCCTTTTCAAATTTCTTTTTGGCAAAACAGTTTTCTATTGCATGTCCAGTGCTATCACACCAACTACATTTACTGGAGGACTGTTGTCCCCCTTGATGGCGCTGAGAATTTGAATTATTATTTTTTACGTTTTTTCCTATATCCGTTGTGTTTTGTGAACAATTCTTTTGGTTTTAAATTTTTTCGTACTTTCTAATTGTTTTAAAATTTTTGTCATTCATAATTCGTAATATCGGGGTGAAATTTTCTGAAACATTCGTTATATAAGCTACTCAATACAAAAAATTTAGCCATTCGTTAGATCGAATTTTCGTTAAAGGGAGGTTCGTTATACCGAGGCTTGCCTGTATTATTAATTTGACGAAGGCAACAATCAGAAAGTATATCAATAAATTCAATTATATCATTATTGGATGAAGTTGGTGTGAGATAGCAGCAATTGTCCGTTGTATTCCATGCAACGTATGGTAAATTAAAATCTCCAAGTACAATCATGGAATCATTTACAGTGAGACGATTATTTATTCCTTTAAATTCTTCTGCATGTCGTAAATATATAGTGTGATCAGCGTTTGGTGGAATGTAGGAACAAGTTAAATATATGAATTTATTCGAAAGTTTAATAAGATCGCCAACAAGTTCTAAATCAGTATTGTTGTTAAACTTTAATTCCTCACAGGATAATGAAATGTGCACCGCCAGAAGGACTCCACGTCCAATTTTCGATTTTCGGTCTTTTCTGAAGATTCGGTAGTTCCTACAAAGAATTCAGTGTCCAATATATTTTCCCGAAGCCACGTTTCAGAAAACGAAATACTCCCTTAAGCCCATATCTGAATTCTCCATTTTCAAACCTATTTAATGGAATAGTAGTGAATATCATAACACTCTTAATAGCTCCATAACTGGCAGCACTTGTTTGACTTGCAAGAGAAGTTATTATTTAGGTATGCGACTTACACCACTTTCCCCTCCTCCACTCAGATCATTGCCTTTTGTTGTCATAAGAGTGTAACAAAACACATTGAGGCTCATGCATCTGAAGCTGAGAATCTTGTCTCCTACAGCGAAACATGTTCCAGTCAAAATAGGAACTGGAATTTTGCTCTCTTTATGCTAAAATTAGCCCTTATGATCATAGGTTTATAGTAAGTGGTGACTCTTATTTACCTAATGATGCTGACATTGGTTCAATAGAGTCCTTTAGTAGAGGCAAATTATTGTATATACCGGTATGCTGGTATTCAGCCATTGTTTTGGTTAAGGATTAAGTGCATCCGATGCAAGTTACTTTGTTTACTTTGTATTACAAGGAAACCTTAAATGAGGACATGCGTTTCTCAGCTATAAGCATTATGCCTAGTAACGAGAAAGGAATCCCGAGATTGCTTAAAAAGAGTGAACAAGGTTACCATTGCAATGAACCAAGACCAAGCGAAAGAACAAGACATGATCGACCTCTTGCCCTACATACCACCGATATATCATAACTATTTTACAAATCTAATTACACCTTCTGTTGAGACCGTTGATGACTCTGGTCCATGAACAAGACGTTGATGTAGTTGGTAATATGCTACGTGCAGAATAATAATAATAAAGCTTAAATTTTTAAATTATGTCTTACATTGTTGGGTATTTTTTTCAGAAAGAATCATAAGAACACTGAACTATTGTACTTCCATCTTCGTAATGTTATTAACCCAAAACATCAAATCTAAAAATTCATTGAGGGAAAACTGTTGTAAGTCATTATTTAAGCCCCTGAAAACCACCATTAAAATATTTTTTTAATCACCGCAATTCAACACAAGTTATATAAACTAATTTCAATGGAGTTTCTATTAAATATATTGAGAATATTATACTATGGATTTTTTTACAGTACATCTAGTAAAATCTCAAATTGACTAAAAATTGACATACACCACTTTTATTTTCAGCGCCTCATATGTGTGTCCACATGTACATTAGACCTGTTCAGAAATTTACGAAATATGAATTTTTTAATGGGCTGAAAGCTTATCTGAAAGCTCTATGAATTTAAATAAGATTTACATAAAAAAAAATTAAAAAATGTTTTTGTTAGATATTGCGCTTTTCGCCGGAAGGTCGAATTCGGGTGTTAATTTGAATTTTAAAAGGTTCTCTCAGAAACACATAAATCTAATATTATTAAACGAGCTAAAATTGTATGTATATATATATATATATATATATTTTCAGACTTTATTTCCAAAACGGGTGCAGCGATTTTGATGAAACTTGGGGGTTAGGTACATATGTGAACAAAATTAGGATTGGGCTGGGTTTTAACTTATCAAAGGCTCCTGGAGGGGCGTGGCACAGCCCTAAACTTTTATTTTCATAACGTCATATCTTGAAAACTATTCAAGATATTGTGATGAAATTTGGTACACAGATGCAGATCATAAATGTCTTAAATTTTGCCAAAAGTGGGCGGAATCGGAAAAGTGGGCGTGGCACTTTTCAATAATTGAAAATTTTGATTCAATATTACTCAAAAACGGCACTGAGGATTTTCATAAAAATTTTATAGATAATACCACTAAGAGCAGTCATCATAACATGCTATGTCACTATACTGGCAAAACTCGTTTACGGGCGTGGCACAGCCCACAATATTTATAAACATTATAATAAGAGAATTAACAACACAATCGTTCTGAAATTTCATATGGTGGATATACTTGCTATAAGGTACCTCAAGACGAAAAATGGGTGTAATAGTACCAGTGGGCGTGGCACCTCCCATACAAGCAAAACAGGTTAAATGTTATATTTATTGTACTATGAGAGTAATCTTCTTAAAATTTGGTGAGGAGTTGTCGGTTACTATAAGCTTTGAAATTAAATGCATTTTGACAGGATTGCTTCAGTGGGCGTGGCACCTCCCATACAAACAAAAACCGTTAAATGTTATATTAAGTGCACTATGGGAGTAATCTCATTAAAATTTGGTACAGAGATGTCGGTTACCAAAAATTTTTAAGTTAAATGGATTTTGACGAGATTTCGTTAGTGGGCGTGGCACGTCCCATATATACGAAAATCGTTGAATGTTGTATTTAGTGCACTATGGGAGGTATTTTCTTTAAATTTGGTGTAGAGGTGTCGATTACTATAAGCTTTGAAATTATATGGATTTCAACGGGATTGCGTAAGTGGGCGTGGCACCTCCCATACGTACGAAAAACGTTAAATGTTATTTAGTGTACTATGGGAGTAATTTTTTTAAATTTTTTGTTCCAATCGATAGAGAAAGCACGAAAAATAAAAAAAATTTTTTGTTCCAATAGACTTTTAATTACAGTGGTGTAGTGTTAATATTGTAGTGGTCATTTTTAATATTTGATCACTTAGTGCGTCCTGAGCGATTTGCAGAATTTGTTGCTGTAAGGATATTTTCCTTGTCCTTTGGAGTATCCCGGAAGTAGTCACTCCATAAGTGACTACTTATCGAGGCGGTTCACTCCGAGTCACTTTGGGTTACTTGGAGTCACCGAGGTGAGTGAAAATCGCAATTTTGTGGTTTGCGTGCGATTTTGGTAGAATTGGTCTATAACACCTATAGGCCACGTTGGTGCAAACTCTTAGCGCACCTAATTATGTTTTGCGATGCGTGCGATTTTTTGGATATTATTGCTGTAAGGATATTTTCCTTGTCCTTTGGAGTATCCAGGAAGTAGTCACTCCATAAGTGACTACTTATCGAGGCGGTTCACTCCGAGTCACTTTGGGTCACTTGGAGTCACCGAGGTGAGTTAAAATCGCAATTTTGTGGTTTGCGTGCGATTTTGGTAGAATTGGTCTATAACACCTATAGGCCACGTTGGTGCAAACTCTTATCGCACCTAATTATGTTTTGCGATGCGTGCGATTTTTTGGATATTATTGCTGTAAGGATATTTTCCTTGTCCTTTGGAGTATCCCGGAGATAGTCACTCCATAAGTCTCTACTTATCGAGGCGGTTCACTCCGAGTCACTATGTGTCACTTGGAGTCACCGAGGTGAGTGAAAGTCGCGATTTTGTGGTTTGCGTGCGATTTTTGTAGAATTGGTCTATAACATCTATGGGCCACGTTGGTACAAACTCTTAGCGCATCTAATTATGTCTTGCGGTGCGTGCGATTTTTTGATTTTATTACTGTAAGGATATTTTCCTTGTACTTCGGATTATCCCGGAGGTAATCACTCCATAAGTGACTACTCATCGAGGTGGTTCGCCACGAGTCACTTTGGGTTACTTGGAATCACCGAGATGAGTGAAAATCGCGATATTGCGGTTTGCGTGCGATTTTTGTAGAATTGCTCTATAACACCTATTGGCCACGTTGGTGTAAAAACTTTGCGCACCTAATAACGTTTTGCGGTGCGTGGAATTTTTTTTTTTTGGATTTTTACGAATTTCGTGAACCAAAGTGACTTTAAGTGACCCAACGTCAACGGGGTGAACCGCCTCGATGAGTTGTCACTTATGGAGTGATTACCTCCGGGATAAGCCGCAGAACAAGGAAAATATCCTTACAGCAATAAAATTTAAAAAATAGCACCAACCGCAAAACGTAATAAGGTGCGATAAGTTTTTGTACCAAAGTGGCTTATAGGTTTTACCCCTCGTACTAACTGTACAATCGGTTGCGCTCTTTTATATAAATGCTGCGATATCTCAGTCGATTTAGTGTCCAATTTAAATGAAATCGAGCCATTTTGCATCATCCTTTTCATTTCTATTCACTCTTGGTCCCAATCCACTCTTTTTATAAACACTTTTGCATCAGACCACAATTTGACGAAACTAAAAACGAAGCAAAATTGTTGAAAAAAATGGAAGAGAAAAAAGTAAAGAGAAGTTGAAGCGTGAAAGTGAAAAGTCAACTTTTTTCAACAAATTCCATATTTTTTCGATTTTTTCAACCTCAAAACGAAAAACCGAACAGTGGTCGGTCTCCAGGTACTTACTATTATATTAGAAAATATTTCACAATAAAAATAAGGCAGTTTTCCTATGTTAAGTCTAATTAATCAGTTCTTAAGGTCAGAAACTTTTAAAATTGGTTCAATTCTATTTTACCACACTTAAAACATGTAATTTTAGATTTTTTTTCTGAAATTCCAACTTTAACCTTAAATATTTCCGAGAAAAAAATTTTCAATATATTTTTTTATTGTTATATAGCCTACTACCTTTCTACTTAACTAAAGTAAGCCAGTTATTTGGGACCGTCTTTAAATTGCTTCATTCAAAAGAAATGTACAAATTGATGATTTACTATATTTTTGATTTTATTTTTACTTGCTCTACTAATAGGCTATTGACTATGTATTTTAACAATGAACTAACTCTTTAAAGATATTTCATTGTCTTATATGTTCAATTATACCCTATAAATGATAAATCCAAAAGTGCAGTTAAGCTTCGGCTTGAACTTTTGAGGACGGTGCAAATTTGCCCATTTTTTATTTTTTTAACTATAACTCAAAAACTATACATTTTTTATATCAACACATCACACAACTTTTTGTAGAGAATCAGATTTCCTATCGAAATGGCACTTTATAAAGTCAAGAAGCTTATTTTTTAAATAAGTTAAGTCAAAAAGACTATTTGAAAAACCGAAAATTTTCAATTTGTGGTTCTTACTTAAATTTTTGTTTACAAATTTTTTCTGAGCGGATTCACAGCGGATTTTAAATTTTAAAAGTTTCTGACCTTAAGAACTGGTTAATTAGACTAAACATAGGAAAACTGCATTATTTTTATTTTGAAATGTTTTCTAAGATAATAGTTATTTACACTCGCGCTCACAATTAAGTATACGGCAACGCACATTTACTATATATTCGATTATATTCAAAACTACTGTTATTTTTCAATAATTTTTGACGGTATTTAATAGTACGTAATACAAGGATAAGCTGTACGTTTGAATGATGTAGCAATTAGTTTTTGTAGCACCGCACAGTGGCTTCCTTTTCAAAAAAGCGTTGCAAAAATCAATTTTAGTGTGGGTCTGTTTGACAAATTTGATACTCGCATCGAATAGTGAAATGTCTAGAAGTGATAAATTTAAAATTTCAACCCACTCGGATAAGTAGTTTAGTTTTTACAGTTAGTCAAAGTGGAGACATTTTTTAAGTTTGCAAAAAATTAATTTTTTTGGATAAAAATTTCATGTTTGAGCTGAAAAATTCAACAAATGCTGAGAGAAAAATATATTTTTTTTTTGTAAAAGCATTATTGGTTTTAATTAAACAATAAAAAATTAGTCCACCAAATTTTTTTTTTGTTTTTGTTTTTGTTTTTTTTTTTTGAAACACTGTTTTTATCGATGTTTTTGAACTTTAATATGAGTTTAAAAATAAACTTCACAAAACTTCAAGCTGAGCTTCTACACAAATCATCACTAATTCTTTCTTAACATATCCCCAGAACAAACTAGGCACCCGTGTTTGCCCGTTTGGGTGCTAGAGCGATTTTTATCTACAAACCTGTGGATATAGCACCCTAAGTCCATACGCATATTAGAAATATTAATTCTTAAACCCTTAACTAGAAAACATTTAACTAGGTGTGCAATGCCTATTTCATTGGTCATAGTTCATAATTAAAACCGTTTAAATAAAACTACAGCCACACCCACTTTTTTAATAGTGGGCGAACAATTGTGTTTTGGTCAAAAACTACCTCTTATAGTTTTTGAATTTATTATATACAATAAGACCCCAACTAAAAACTTTTCTGATTGCACTTATTCTGTTAAAGGTAAAGTTCCTGAAATCTTAAAATTTACGTGAGGATTACAGGAACAGGTAAGAAGATGTCAAACGATTTGTGTAGAGAAAAACCAAACGAAAATTTAGAATATGTAAAACGGCAGTTATACAACTTTTTTAATTTTTTGCTAAGAAAAGCATAATTATAAGTATGGAATTTCACCACTGCATGAAACTGGCGTAAACAATTCCAGAAGATAGTAGTGATTTAAAGAAGTTTCTTGTAATCAAAGAGGAAATACCTGATAGGAAGAAAAAAATTCAAGTTGCGTTTTATGCAGAAATTGGTTTGAAAGTTGATCAACCAAAACAAGGGTTTGGTAATACCAATGATGGAAACACTTCCAGAACATTTTTTGAAAAGGATGAAGTCACAGCGCGAATTACTGGAGTTGATAAAGAGAAAATTAAAATGCTACAACTCATATTAAATGTTTTATGCTGCAAGGAAAAAGTTCACGCAAAAAAATATGGAGAGTTTGCAACAAGAACTGCTGCTTAAAAAATATCCGCATAAAAAACTTACACATACGGTTCACAAAATGCTGGTCCATGGTGAAAGTATAATAGAGTTTCAGCCTTTACCAATTGGTGAACTATCAGAAGAAGCACAGGAATCCAAAAACAAAGATTACAAAAAACACGTGCAAGATATCAAGAAAGCGACAAAACCAGGACCTTTTTAACATACTGGCCGCCTCGTCTGACCTAATTATTATATCTCTAAGGCACACCCAATCATCAAAAGAGCTGAAAGAATGTTACTCTCAAGAAAATATTTAGTTTACTTATAAATAAAAAAAAAATAAATGTCTCACCAAAATTTAAATTTATTGAATTTTTTTCTCCACATTACAATATGTAAGAGGGCTTTGGGCCTGTTAAGCATAACCATCAATAAAGAAAAAAAAAAAAAAATAAAAATCCGCTTTGAATTTTAGTTTTATATACTAAGCCCAAGCACATTTCTATCACACTTTCCAGCAGTTTTCAATGTCTACTTGCGACAAAAAAGCATAAATTAAATTTTTACATGCATAAGATATGTAATTTTTCCTCCCTACAAAAAACTCAACTTCAACAATCAATTGCGTCGGATTCTGCAAACCTATTTCAGCAAAATTTACTACTGTATTAGCTATAAGAATTCCCTATCACTTAAAAAAATTATCAAAAAATCTTTATTCGTTCAGAAGTTATGATTTTTGCAATCAAAAAAGTCATATCGTGCCACTGTGCGCCGTCAGGCTGTTGAAATGTTAATTCCGAAATAGTGCAAGCGTTCACAATTAAGTATACGGGTATATTTTTCACGTCTTACTCAAAAATAATTGGAGGTTTTTAATATTTTATTAATATAAAAGCTGTGTTTGTGTATTGTGAATAAATTGTAAGTAAGAATATTATATTTTTGGCTTTGTAATTGTGATTTCTATTGCTTTATACAAGGTGGTGCAAAAAAATATTTCATAAGTCGGAATTTGTAAAATCAGCAATCGGAACCGACCGAAAAAATGGGATGTCCTACCGTGAGTTAGCAGAGAAATATAATTTATCAAAAAATGGGCATAAAAAAGTTTTTAACAAAGTTACTGGAACAAATTCAGTTAAGAAACAGTCGGGGCAGGGTAGAAAAAGTTTAACATAACTTAGAGAAGATGCTCGAATATAACGAGAAACTATTAAATCTAAAATTACATGTTTTAAGTGTGGTAAAATAGAATTGAACCAATTTTAAAAGTTTCTGACCTTAAGAACTGATTAATTAGACTTAACATAGGAAAACTGCATTATTTTTATTGTGAAATATTTTCTAAAATAATAGTTATTTATGTGTTTCTGAGAGAACCTTTTAAAATTCAGATTAGCACCCGAATTCTACCTTCCGGCGAAAAGCGCAATATCTAACAAAAATATTTTTCAATTTTTTTTTATGTAAATCTTATTTAAATTCATAGAGCTTTCAGATAAGCGTTCAGCCCTTAAACAAATTTATATTTCGTAAATTTCTGAACATGTCTAATATACATACTATGTCATTAATAGCAGAGGGTGATTCTGTATATTTAAATTTATTTTTGATAGGATTTCTATCATATTTTGGACCTGAACAGATATCATAGTTATTAATAATTTTGTGAACAGTTTCTTTGAGTTCTGGGTTATATACCTTAGTTTTTATGCCTTCGAAAGTATCGTTAATTCTCGAATGGCCCGTTTCCTTTTTATTGAAAAGTGCCACCTGCCATTCAAAACATTTATGTCCTCTATGTCCTTGGCAAAAATGAACAGTTTACGAATTTTATTTGCTTATTATTTGAATATTCTTCAACTATAATTTTTTGAATTTTATTGACTTCATGATCATTTAAATCAGAATATATTGCTACTTTTCCTTTGTGTTCGCAAGATACTTAGAACATTATTATTTCTTGTCACTCGTATCAATAAAAATTCTTTTATTGCCAAAAATATTTTTTATATCGGCTTCCTTTCGCTTGACTAAAACAATTTATGTTGTTGTGGGTTTTTACCACACATAATATGTTATTAGACAAATATCATATTATGTCATATTTTTGGGATGATGCTTAACATCATCCAATAATCATAATAGGGTTATTTAATTGCAGCACACTTTTGGGCATTTGTTGGTTTGTTGTTAAATTTAGCTTGCACATAGTAAAGTTCTGCTTGTTAAGAATTAACAAGAATAAGAACGCCAAGTACTTAAATGCAACAAAAAAACAGCAAGCAAAAGCCAGGTGTGCAACCCGGAAATATGCCGACCTCACTACTTTGGTGAGTTAAGTAAGACTTATGCAATTTTTGCATAAGTAAAATAAAGAATTGTAGGCCAAATATTTGTAGGCCAAATAATTGTAGGCCAAATATTTGTGGGCGAAATTTTGTAAAGTAGAATAAGTTTTTGTTGACGTAAGTTTTTGTTATTGTATTCTGGTATTTATTTTAGTAATGAAATTGTTGGTGTAATTTTTAGTAACCGAGGTATTAAGATATCTAAGATTTTAAATAAAAATCAGAATTAGTTCTGAAGTTAAGCTAAAACCAACTGTCTCTTGAGTCGTAAAAAGAAATCAGGAAAAGAAATATACTGGTAAGTATATTTAGTAGGGTGACAATTTAACACTTATTTTTCAGATACATTTCTCAACAACCAAAGATTACAAAGTGTTTTTCCAGGACGGGAAAACGACTTGTACAACATCGGCGCAGCCGGTTTACCGAACCACAAAAGGATCCTAGAGGATTAGACATCAATTTCAACAACATCAAGGAATTGTACGACAACGTTGGAAATAAAATTGTTGAGTATCATTGCAACATATAACTAACCATAAAACTCTTAAAACATGCTGGTTCTCAGCCATTCCCAAATCTAGCGCAGCCAATTTGTTGGCAACATCCTAACAAACTTTGGAGCATGAACTATGAGCGATCCTCATAGTCCATGTTCTGCATAATTTATTAGGGAATTAGGTTTCATTAAATTAATTTTGTAAACTTATTGGAAGTTTACAAAATAATAAATTTTGTTTTAATTGAATTTTATGGAAAAATTTTTAAAATTTTGATAGGACTTTTGAAGAATTGGAAAAAAAAAGGAAAAATTTTTTTTTTTTTTTAAATTTTTTTTTAAAAATTTTTTTTTTAATTTTTGATAGTACTTTTGAATAATTTTGACAATTCAAAGAGAATTGTTGGAGATTTTATTGAAAATTTTTAAATTCTGAAAGAATTTTTTAAGGTTTGAGTATTTTTTTTTTTTTGTATAATTTGTAAACTTCCAATAAGTTTCAAAAAAAAATTACTAATTTGTAAACTTCCAATAAAAAAAATTACTAATTTGTAAACTTCCAATAAGTTTACAAATTAGTAATTTTTTTTTTTTGAAATTAATTGACTTCAGTTAGTATAAATTGGAATTTTGGAGCAACATTTGTCCTTAGCAACTTGTACATGCATTAACAGTTGTAAAGAAAATTTTGTTGAAAATTTTAATTTTTAAAAAAAAAATTTCAATTTTGTAATATTTGGTAAATTTTAAACGTTATTTTCGCGGGAAAACGTTTGTTATATTAAGAAATAAAAGTTTTTATTTTTCTCCAAGGTCTTTTTCTACAAGGTCTTGTAGAACTTATTTTTGGTTCCTAAGAATATTTCAAATTCTGAGGATCCGTTTATTATGCATAGGCTCGTGTTTTTATATTTAGTTATCTTTAAACAAGAAATCTAAAAATTTGTAGCTTTTTCAAATCAATAATTGTATTATTGGTTTTATGCAAAATTCCAAGTGCATTCTTGTGGTAGGTCATGTTTTCTTCAAACGTTAGCAAAAAAGCGTTTTACTAAGTGTGTCAAGTTCTTTGCTATAATTAAAATCGTTTACTTTAAAGAAAATCAAGAGTAAACAAAATTTCACAGTCAAGGTTACGCAGCGTTTTGTTAACCTGCAAACTTTTTTTTTTTTAAAAATTAAATGACTGAAAAATTTGCTGATATGTGTTTAAATGCGTTGGGCTATATGCTTTAAACGTATTGAACAATTATAAGCAGTTAATATACTATACACACACAAAAAACCAACTAATTTTTATTTATCTTTATAATGGGTTTCCTAGAAATCTCGAAGTTGGTGAAAAATATAGTACCTTATTTTTCAGGGGCTAGTTCACCTACGTTGAAATCAGATTTATATAGGTTCATAGAAGGATGTGAGGCAGTGCAGAAAGTTATTAAAGCTGAAAAAGAACCTGAACTCATAGCAAGCGTTAGGCTTCATTTGCATGGTGATGCATTTGAGTTAATCAGATCTCATGAGCTAAAGTCATTAGAAGAGCTACATAAATTGTTAAAAATAACATACATCAAAGCAAAATTGATTTAATTCAAGAACAAATAAGAAACGCCCGTCAACTTCCTGAAGAAGAGCTGCGTACATTCGCGAGACGAATAAATACGCTAAGAAACGAAGCCTTAGAGATTATAAAATTGTCTTATAAAGATTTATCTGATGTAATATTCAGAGAAGAATTGAATAAGTCAGTGATTACATCATTTAAGTTAGGATTACGTAATAAAATGCTTAAGATATTGATGTTAAAGGAGGACACAAACAGCTTGGATAAGTTGTTACAGGAAACAATCAAAATGGGAGATGTCATACAAGGAGATTTAGGATTATTATCTGGAGTTAACGTCGTGCAGTCTGGCAATGAAGAAACTCACCCAGTGAAATCAAATATTACGAAACATCCTCTAGAAAAAGAAATATTTCCACTGAGAGAGCAAGAGGCTACAAATAAATATTTCGCCAGAAAGCTGCCAATTAAGTTTTGATTTTGTAATAAAAAAGGGTCACACAAGAGAGGACTGTTATGTTAAGAAAAACACACCTTTTTGTGACAAGTGTTTAGAATAGCTTCTGTATTTAAATTTCTTTTCCCAGGCTTGTAAAATATTTCAAAATCATATTCTGATAGTTTATGTCGGAAACTTGCCAAGCGTGATGTTTGATCCTTAAGGTTGGATATACTACGTAACGGTTGATGATCGATGTATATTTTGAAATGTCTGCCAAGCAAATATGCTCTAAAATTTTTCGTCGCCCATACTATAGCGAGAAACTCTTTTTCAATAGTTGAATACCTTTTCTCGGTATCGCTAAGTGCTCTACTAGCAAATGCTATTGGATTATCTTTACCGACTTCTCCTTGAGATATAATTGCACCAATTGCATCATTACTGGCATCCGTGGTTAACAAAAATTGCTGAGTAAAACCTGGATACAGGTGGTGACATTATCGCCATTTTTAATTCCTCAAATGAATTTTGGCATTCCGTTGACCATACGAACTTTGCGTCATTTCTCACTAATTTATTAATTGGTAAAGCTAGTCTTTTCGTATCTTTATTGAATTTTCGGTTTTCAGTTTACCAGACCTAAAAATGCCTGTACTTCTTTTTTGTTTTTAGGTACTGGTATGTTTTTCACACAATCCACTTTGTCTGGGTCTGGTAGGGCTCCTTGTTCTGAACATTTATGTCCTAAATACACAACTTTACGACGCAAAAAATTGCATTTTTTCGTGTTTAATTTCAGATTATGTTGTCTTAAGTTTTTCCCGTATATGACAATATCATCTAAATAAACAAAACACTCTAGAACTGGTAGTCCTGTGAGTATGTGATTCATAATGCGTTGAAATGTTGCTGGGGCTCCCAACCCTGTACTAAATGTTGTTTTTTCTCTATCATCTTCATTTACCAATACTTGGTGGTATCCACTTCCTAGATCCAGCGCGGAAAAATATCTGCTATGTCCTAATTGATCTAAAATTTCATCAGTTCGTGGTATGGGAAAAACTTGCTTGATTGTAGCTTCATTTAATTTTCTGAAGTCTATGGCTAATCTCCACTTTTTCTCGCCATCTTTACCAATTTTCTTTGGGACAAGTAACATGATGAATTCCAAGGTGAGGTGTTTGGTGAAATAATCCCTTCACTTAACAGTTCTCCTACCTGTTTATTAATTTCCATTCTATGGGAATGAGGTAGTCTATACTGTTTTTGGTTTATTGGTGGGTGACCCACCAAAGTAGGGATATCATGTTTTAATACTGGAGTATATGATAGACAATCCCCTTCTAATAAAAATATGTCACGGAATGATGCACATATATTTTCCATGGAAGATTTTTCTTCCTTGCTTATGTGGGGATCTAAATTAAAAGCTCCAAATAGCTTGTCTAATCTTTCCCTTACGTTTTGTTTCGATATCATATTTATTGCGGAATTTGTATTTATTTTGAATTCATTGTAATTTGAAAATTCCGGTCTGAAATTTCTATCAATGATAACTTCGTCTTCTGACGAGTTTAAAATTGGCACATAAACTATGCCATCTTTCACTTTGCTGAGTACTTTTCCTAAGTACACTATTTGTGAAAGTTCTTGTTTGTGAATAACAACTTCTTTTAATGTTCTTTTAACACATAAAGGTACTATTTTTACAGTTCGAGCTTCTATTGCTGTTTCTGTATTGTATAGTACTCTGTTAAAGTCATTCATCGGCTTAAGCGTGAATGCTATTATTTTCTGACGTTTTTCATTGAAAAACGTTAATTTTTTATCAATAGCGATTATGACAGTTCGGTTCCACAAATTGTCCCTACCTACTATTTCATCAGCTGGAACTCCTTAATCTAGTGACACTATGTGTAACTTTAAACTTAGATCTGGGTTCTGCTTGTATTGAATAGTGGTTGTACCTAATGTGGTAACGTGTTCGCCAAATGCTCCACTTAAATCTTTTCGATTATTTGTATCTAATTCTGGGAAATGCAACATTGCACTTTCTTTGACCAAACTTGTGTCGGCACCGGAATCTACCAACAAAATAAGTTTTCCATATCTGGCCTCTTTACAGGGTACTTCTATGAACACGTCATTTTGATTTGCTTGGTAGAAATTCTCGATATGCCTGCCATACCAGTTTCAGTATCTTTTTCGTTTGATACGCATTCTATGGGTTTTGCGAGGGACGCCTCAACTACAGTATTCTGTGTATGATTAGTTTTCCCCGCATTATGTTGTTTTAAGTTATTACTCAAAACTTTATAATTTTTACTTCTAGTAGTCAACGTTTCAACTGCACTTTGTTGTGGTTGATTTACTGTTACTTTATTAAAATTATTTGTAATTTCAGATGTAGTTAACGTATCAACTGCACTTTCTTGTAGCTGATTTACTGTTATTTTTTCATCTAAAATATTTTCTGAAACTATATTTGTTTCATAATTAGTAGATAACGTACCAACTGCACTTTGTTGTGGTTGATTTACTGTTACTACTTTATTTGGTTCAAATTTACTAAGTTTCTTGGGATCCCAGACTATTGGCCAGTCTTGGGTCCCCTTTAGTTTCCCTGAGCCTTTTCAAATTTCTTTTTGGCAAAACAGTTTTCTATTGCATGTCCAGTGCTATCACACCAACTACATTTACTGGAGGACTGTTGTCCCCCTTGATGGCGCTGAGAATTTGAATTATTATTTTTTACGTTTTTTCCTATATCCGTTGTGTTTTGTGAACAATTCTTTTGGTTTTAAATTTTTTCGTACTTTCTAATTGTTTTAAAATTTTTGTCATTCATAATTCGTAATATCGGGGTGAAATTTTCTGAAACATTCGTTATATAAGCTACTCAATACAAAAAATTTAGCCATTCGTTAGATCGGATTTTCGTTAAAGGGAGGTTCGTTATACCGAGGCTTGCCTGTATTATTAATTTGACGAAGGCAACAATCAGAAAGTATATCAATAAATTCAATTATATCATTATTGGATGAAGTTGGTGTGAGATAGCAGCAATTGTCCGTTGTATTCCACGCAACGTATGGTAAATTAAAATCTCCAAGTACAATCATGGAATCATTTACAGTGAGACGATTATTTATTCCTTTAAATTCTTCTGCATGTCGTAAATATATAGTGTGATCAGCGTTTGGTGGAATGTAGGAACAAGTTAAATATATGAATTTATTCGAAAGTTTAATAAGATCGCCAACAAGTTCTAAATCAGTATTGTTGTTAAACTTTAATTCCTCACAGGATAATGAAATGTGCACCGCCAGAAGGACTCCACGTCCAATTTTCGATTTTCGGTCTTTTCTGAAGATTCGGTAGTTCCTACAAAGAATTCAGTGTCCAATATATTTTCCCGAAGCCACGTTTCAGAAAACGAAATACTCCCTTAAGGCCATATCTGAATTCTCCATTTTCAAACCTATTTAATGGAATAGTAGTGAATATCATAACACTCTTAATAGCTCCATAACTGGCAGCACTTGTTTGACTTGCAAGAGAAGTTATTATTTAGGTATGCGACTTACACCACTTTCCCCTCCACCACTCAGATCATTGCCTTTTGTTGTCATAAGAGTGTAACAAAACACATTGAGGCTCATGCATCTGAAGCTGAGAATCTTGTCTCCTACAGCGAAACATGTTCCAGTCAAAATAGGAACTGGAATTTTGCTCTCTTTATGCTAAAATTAGCCCTTATGATCATAGGTTTATAGTAAGTGGTGACTCTTATTTACCTAATGATGCTGACATTGGTTCAATAGAGTCCTTTAGTAGAGGCAAATTATTGTATATACCGGTATGCTGGTATTCAGCCATTGTTTTAGTTAAGGATTAAGTGCATCCGATGCAAGTTACTTTGTTTACTTTGTATTACAAGGAAACCTTAAATGAGGACATGCGTTTCTCAGCTATAAGCATTATGCCTAGTAACGAGAAAGGAAGCCCGAGATTGCTTAAAAAGAGTGAACAAGGTTACCATTGCAATGAACCAAGACCTGTGACAGCAGCGAAAGAACAAGATATGATCGACTTCTTGCCCTACATACCACCGATATATCATAACTATTTTACAAATCTAATTACACCTTCTGTTGAGACCGTTGATGACTCTGGACAACTGACGGACCATGAACAAGACGTTGATATAGTTGGTAATATGCTACGTGCAGAATAATAATAATAAAGCTTAAATTTTTAAATTATGTCTTACATTGTTGGGTATTTTTTTCAGAAAGAATCATAAGAACACTGAACTATTGTACTTCCATCTTCGTAATGTTATTAACCCAAAACATCAAATCTAAAAATTCATTGAGGGAAAACTGTTGTAAGTCATTATTTAAGCCCCTGAAAACCACCATTAAAATATTTTTTTAATCACCGCAATTCAACACAAGTTATATAAACTAATTACAATGGAGTTTCTATTAAATATATTGAGAATATTATACTATGGATTTTTTTACAGTACATCTAGTAAAATCTCAAATTGACTAAAAATTGACATACACCACTTTTATTTTCAGCGCCTCATATGTGTGTCCACATGTACATTAGACCTGTTCAGAAATTTACGAAATATGAATTTTTTAATGGGCTGAAAGCTCTATGAATTTAAATAAGATTTACATAAAAAAAATTAAAAAATGTTTTTGTTAGATATTGCGCTTTTCGCCGGAAAGTCGAATTCGGGTGTTAATTTGAATTTTAAAAGGTTCTCTCAGAAACACATAAATTACTATTATATTAGAAAATATTTCACAATAAAGATAATGCAGTTTTCCTATGTTAAGTCTAATTAATCAGTTCTTAAGGTCAGAAACTTTTAAAATTGGTTCAATTCTATTTTACCACACTTAAAATATGTAATTTTAGATTTTTTTTCTGAAATTCCAACTTTAACCTTAAATATTTCCGAGAAAAAATTTTCAAAATATTTTTTTATTGTTATATAGCCTACTACCTTTCTACTTAACTAAAGTAAGCCAGTTATTTTGGACCGTCTTTAAATTGCTTCATTCAAAAGAAATGTACAAATTGATGATTTACTATATTTTTGATTTTATTTTTACTTGCTCTACTAATAGGCTATTGACTATGTATTTTAACAATGAACTAACTCTTTAAAGATATTTCATTGTCTTATATGTTCAATTATACCCTATAAATGATAAATCCAAAAGTGCAGTTAAGCTTCGGCTTGAACTTTTGAGGACGGTGCAAATTTGCCCATTTTTTATTTTTTTAACTATAACTCAAAAACTATACATTTTTTATATCAACACATCACACAACTTTTTGTAGAGAATCAGATTTCCTATCGAAATGGCACTTTATAAAGTCAAGAAGCTTATTTTTTAAATAAGTTAAGTCAAAAAGACTATTTGAAAAACCGAAAATTTTCAATTTGTGGTTCTTACTTAAATTTTTGTTTACAAATTTTTTCTGAGCGGATTCACAGCGGATTTTAAATTTTAAAAGTTTCTGACCTTAAGAACTGGTTAATTAGACTAAACATAGGAAAACTGCATTATTTTTATTTTGAAATGTTTTCTAAGATAATAGTTATTTACACTCGCGCTCACAATTAAGTATACGGCAACGCACATTTACTATATATTCGATTATATTCAAAACTACTGTTATTTTTCAATAATTTTTGACGGTATTTAATAGTACGTAATACAAGGATAAGCTGTACGTTTGAATGATGTAGCAATTAGTTTTTGTAGCACCGCACAGTGGCTTCCTTTTCAAAAAAGCGTTGCAAAAATCAATTTTAGTGTGGGTCTGTTTGACAAATTTGATACTCGCATCGAATAGTGAAATGTCTAGAAGTGATAAATTTAAAATTTCAACCCACTCGGATAAGTAGTTTAGTTTTTACAGTTAGTCAAAGTGGAGACATTTTTTAAGTTTGCAAAAAATTAATTTTTTTGGATAAAAATTTCATGTTTGAGCTGAAAAATTCAACAAATGCTGAGAGAAAAATATTTTTTTTTTTTGTAAAAGCATTATTGGTTTTAATTAAACAATAAAAAATTAGTCCACCAAATTTTTTTTTTGTTTTTGTTTTTGTTTTTTTTTTTTGAAACACTGTTTTTATCGATGTTTTTGAACTTTAATATGAGTTTAAAAATAAACTTCACAAAACTTCAAGCTGAGCTTCTACACAAATCATCACTAATTCTTTCTTAACATATCCCCAGAACAAACTAGGCACCCGTGTTTGCCCGTTTGGGTGCTAGAGCGATTTTTATCTACAAACCTGTGGATATAGCACCCTAAGTCCATACGCATATTAGAAATATTAATTCTTAAACCCTTAACTAGAAAACATTTAACTAGGTGTGCAATGCCTATTTCATTGGTCATAGTTCATAATTAAAACCGTTTAAATAAAACT
The DNA here is from genome assembly GCA_963662105.1 of Meiosimyza platycephala. Taxonomy (NCBI): domain Eukaryota; kingdom Metazoa; phylum Arthropoda; class Insecta; order Diptera; family Lauxaniidae; genus Meiosimyza; species Meiosimyza platycephala. Next base: position 51,244,765 of record OY759210.1, read on the forward strand.
ACAGCCACACCCACTTTTTTAATAGTGGGCGAACAATTGTGTTTTGGTCAAAAACTACCTCTTATAGTTTTTGAATTTGTTATATACAATAAGACCCCAACTAAAAACTTTTCTGATTGCACTTATTCTGTTAAAGGTAAAGTTCTTGAAATCTTAAAACTTACGTGAGGATTACAGGAACAGGTAAGAAGATGTCAAACGATTTGTGTAGAGAAGAACCAAACGAAAATTTAGAATATGTAAAACGGCAGTTATACAATTTTTTTAATTTTTTGCTAAGAAGAGCATAATTATAAGTATGGAATTTCACCACTGCATGAACTGGCGTATACAATTCCAGAAGATAGTAATGATTTAAAGAAGTTTCTTGTAATCAAAGAGGAAATACCTGATAGGAAGAAAAAAATTCAAGTTGCATTTTATGCAGAAATTGGTTTGAAAGTTGATCAACCAAAACAAGGGTTTGGTAATACCAATGATGGAAACACTTCCAGAACATTTTTTGAAAAGGATGAAGTCACAGCGCGAATTACTGGAGTTGATAAAGAGAAAATTAAAATGCTACAACTCATATTAAATGTTTTATGCTGCAAGGAAAAAGTTCACGCAAAAAAATATGGAGAGTTTGCAACAAGAACTGCTGCTTAAAAAATATCCGCATAAAAAACTTACACCTACGGTTCACAAAATGCTGGTCCATGGTGAAAGTATAATAGAGTTTCAGCCTTTACCAATTGGTGAACTATCAGAAGAAGCACAGGAATCCAAAAACAAAGATTACAAAAAACACGTGCAAGATATCAAGAAAGCGACAAAACCAGGACCTTTTTAACATACTGGCCGCCTCGTCTGACCTAATTATTATATCTCTAAGGCACACCCAATCATCAAAAGAGCTGAAAGAATGTTACTCTCAAGAAAATATTTAGTTTACTTATAAATAAAAAAAAAATAAATGTCTCACCAAAATTTAAATTTATTGAATTTTTTTCTCCACATTACAATATGTAAGAGGACTTTGGGCCTGTTAAGCATAACCATCAATAAAGAAAAAAAAAAAAATAAAAATCCGCTTTGAATTTTAGTTTTATATACTAAGCCCAAGCACATTTCTATCACACTTTCCAGCAGTTTTCAATGTCTACTTGCGACAAAAAAGCATAAATTAAATTTTTACATGCATAAGATATGTAATTTTTCCTCCCTACAAAAAACTCAACTTCAACAATCAATTGCGTCGGATTCTGCAAACCTATTTCAGCAAAATTTACTACTGTATTAGCTATAAGAATTCCCTATCATATAAAAAAATTATCAAAAAATCTTTATTCGTTCAGAAGTTATGATTTTTGCAATCAAAAAAGTCATATCGTGCCACTGTGCGCCGTCAGGCTGTTGAAATGTTAATTCCGAAATAGTGCAAGCGTTCACAATTAAGTATACGGGTATATTTTTCACGTCTTACTCAAAAATAATTGGAGGTTTTTAATATTTTATTAATATAAAAGCTGTGTTTGTGTATTGTGAATAAATTGTAAGTAAGAATATTATATTTTTGGCTTTGTAATTGTGATTTCTATTGCTTTATACAAGGTGGTGCAAAAAAATATTTCATAAGTCGGAATTTGTAAAATCAGCAATCGGAACCGACCGAAAAAATGGGATGTCCTACCGTGAGTTAGCAGAGAAATATAATTTATCAAAAAATGGGCATAAAAAAGTTTTTAACAAAGTTATTGGAACAAATTCAGTTAAGAAACAGTCGGGGCAGGGTAGAAAAAGTTTAACATAACTTAGAGAAGATGCTCGAATATAACGAGAAACTATTAAATCTAAAATTACATGTTTTAAGTGTGGTAAAATAGAATTGAACCAATTTTAAAAGTTTCTGACCTTAAGAACTGATTAATTAGACTTAACATAGGAAAACTGCATTATTTTTATTGTGAAATATTTTCTAAAATAATAGTTATTTATGTGTTTCTGAGAGAACCTTTTAAAATTCAGATTAGCACCCGAATTCTACCTTCCGGCGAAAAGCGCAATATCTAACAAAAATATTTTAAAATTTTTTTTTATGTAAATCTTATTTAAATTCATAGAGCTTTCAGATAAGCGTTCAGCCCTTAAAAAAATTTATATTTCGTAAATTTCTGAATATGTCTAATATACATACTATGTCATTAATAGCAGAGGGTGATTCTGTATATTTAAATTTATTTTTGATAGGATTTCTATCATATTTTGGATCTGAACAGATATCATAGTTATTAATAATTTTGTGAACAGTTTCTTTGAGTTCTGGGTTATATACCTTAGTTTTTATGCCTTCGAAAGTATCGTTAATTCTCGAATGGCCCGTTTCCTTTTTATTGAAAAGTGCCACCTGCCATTCAAAACATTTATGTCCTCTATGTCCTTGGCAAAAATGAACAGTTTAGGAATTTTATTTGCTTATTATTTGAATATTCTTCAACTATGATTTTTTGAATTTTATTGACTTCATGATCATTTAAATCAGAATATATTGCTACTTTTCCTTTGTGTTCGCAAGATACTTAGAACATTATTATTTCTTGTCACTCGTATCAATAAAAATTCTTTTATTGCCAAAAATATTTTTTATATCGGCTTCCTTTCGCTTGACTTAAACAATTTATGTTGTTGTGGGTTTTTACCACACATAATATGTTATTAGACAAATATCATATTATGTTATATTTTTGGGATGATGCTAAACATCATCCAATAATCATAATAGGGTTATTTAATTGCAGCACACTTTTGGGCATTTTTTAGTTTGATGTTAAATTTAAGTTACTACATATGTGCAAGCTCTGCTTGTTAAGAATTAACAAGAATAAGAACGCCAAGTACTTAAATGCAACAACAAAACAGCAAGCAAAAGCCAGGTGTGCAACCCGGAAATATGCCGACCTCACTACTTTGGTGAGTTAAGTAAGACTTATGCAATTTTTGCATAAGTAAAATAAAGAATTGTAGGCCAAATATTTGTAGGCCAAATAATTGTAGGCCAAATATTTGTGGGCGAAATTTTGTAAAGTAGAATAAGTTTTTGTTGACGTAAGTTTTTGTTATTGTATTCTGGTATTTATTTTAGTAATGAAATTGTTGGTGTAATTTTTAGTAACCGAGGTATTAAGATATCTAAGATTTTAAATAAAAATCAGAATTAGTTCTGAAGTTAAGCTAAAACCAACTGTCTCTTGAGTCGTAAAAAGAAATCAGAAAAAGAAATATACTGGTAAGTTTATTTAGTAGGGTGACAATTTAACTCTTATTTTTCAGATACATTTCTCAACAACCAAAGATTACAAAGTGTTTTTCCAGGACGGGAAAACGACTTGTACAACATTGGCGCAGCCGGTTTACCGAACCACAAAAGGATCCTAGAGGATTAGACATCAATTTCAACAACATCAAGGAATTGTACGACAACGTTGGAAATAAAATTGTTGAGTATCATTGCAACATATAACTAACCATAAAACTCTTAAAACATGTTGGTTCTCAGCCATTCCCAAATCTAGCGCAGCCAATTTGTTGGCAACATCCTAACAAACTTTGGAGCATGAACTATGAGCGATCCTCATAGTCCATGTTCTGCATAATTTATTAGGGAATTAGGTTTCATTAAATTAATTTTGTAAACTTATTGGAAGTTTACAAAATAATAAATTTTGTTTTAATTGAATTTTATGGAAAAATTTTTAAAATTTTGATAGGACTTTTGAAGAATTGGAAAAATTTTGCCAAAAGGAAAAATTTTTTTTTTTTTTTAAATTTTTTTTTAAAAATTTTTTTTTTAATTTTTGATAGTACTTTTGAATAATTTTGACAATTCAAAGAGAATTGTTGGAGATTTTATTGAAAATTTTTTAATTCTGAAAGAATTTTTTAAGGTTTGAGTATTTTTTTTTGTATAATTTGTAAACTTCCAATAAGTTTAAAAAAAAAATTTTTTTTTTGAAATTAATTGACTTCAGTTAGTTTAAATTGGAATTTTGGAGCAACATTTGTCCTTAGCAACTTGTACATGCATTAACAGTTGTAAAGAAAATTTTGTTGAAAATTTTAATTTTTAAAAAAAAAAATTCAATTTTGTAATATTTGGTAAATTTTAAACGTTATTTTCGCGGGAAAACGTTTGTTCTATTAAGAAATAAAAGTTTTTATTTTTCTCCATTGAAGGTCTTGTAGAACTTATTTTTGGTTCCAAAGAATATTTCAAATTCTGAGGATCCGTTTATTATGCATAGGCTCGTGTTTTTATATTTAGTTATCTTTAAACAAGAAATTTAAAAATTTGTAGCTTTTTCAAATCAATAATTGTATTATTGGTTTTATGCAAAATTCCAAGTGCATTCATGTGGTAGGTCATGTTTTCTTCAAACGTTAGCAAAAAAGCGTTTTACTAAGTGTGTCAAGTTCTTTGCTATAATTAGAATCGTTAACTTTAAAGAAAATCAATAGTAAACAAAATTTCACAGTCAAGGTTACGCAGCGTTTTGTTAACCTGCAAACGTTTTTTTTTTTTAAAAATTAAATGACTGAAAAATTTGCTGATATGTGTTTAAATGCGTTGGGCTATACGCTTTAAACGTATTGAACAATTATAAGCAGTTAATATACTATACACACACAAAAAACCAACTAATTTTTATTTATCTTTATAATGGGTTTCCTAGAAATCTCGAAGTTGGTGAAAAATATAGTACCCTATTTTTCAGGGGCTAGTTCACCTACGTTGAAATCGGATTTATATAGGTTCATAGAAGGATGTGAGGCAGTGCGGAAAGTTATTAAAGCTGAAGAAGAACCTGAACTCATAGCAAGCGTTAGGCTTCATTTGCATGGTGATGCATTTGAGTTAATCAGATCTCATGAGCTAAAGTCATTAGAAGAGCTACATAAATTGTTAAAAATAACATACATCAAAGCAAAATTGATTTAATTCAAGAACAAATAAGAAACGCCCGTCAACTTCCTGAAGAAGAGCTGCGTACATTCGCGAGACGAATAAATACGCTAAGAAACGAAGCCTTAGAGATTATAAAATTATCTTATAAAGATTTATCTGATGTAATATTCAGAGAACAATTGAATAAGTCAGTGATTACAGCATTTAAGTTAGGATTACGTAATAAAATGCTTAAGATATTGATGTTAAAGGAGGACACAAACAGCTTGGATAAGTTGTTACAGGAAACAATCAAAATGGGAGATGTCATACAAGGAGATTTAGGATTATTATCTGGAGTTAACGTCGTGCAGTCTGGCAATGAAGAAACTCACCCAGTGAAATCAAATATTACGAAACATCCTCTAGAAAAAGAAATATTTCCACTGAGAGAGCAAGAGGGTACAAATAAATATTTCGCCAGAAAACTGCCAATTAAGTTTTCATTTTGTAATAAAAAGGGTCACACAAGAGAGGACTGTTATGTTAAGAAAAACACACCTTTTTGTGACAAGTGTTTAGAATATGGAAACATGACCAATATAAAATGTTCACAAAACACAACGGATATAGGAAAAAACGTAAAAAATAATAATTCAAATTCTCAGCGCCATCAAGGGGGACAACAGTCCTCCAGTAAATGTAGTTGGTGTGATAGAACTGGGCATGCAATAGAAAACTGTTTCGCCAAAAAGAAATTTGAAAAGGCTCAGGGAAACTAAGGGGGGCCCAAGACTGGCCAATAGTCTGGGAACCCAAGAAACTTAGTAAATTTGGACCAAACAAAGTAGTTACAGTAAATCAACCACAACAAAGTGCAGTTGGTACGTTATCTACTAATTATGAAAAAAATATAGTTTCAGAAAATATTTTAAATGAAAAAATAACAGTAAATCAGCTACAAGAAAGTGCAGTTGATACGTTAACTACATCTGAAATTACAAATAATTTTAATAAAGTAACAGTAAATCAACCACAACAAAGTGCAGTTGATACGTTGACTACTAGAAGTAAAAATTATAAAGTTTTAAGTAATAACTTAAAACAACATAATGCGGGGAAAACTAATCATACACAGAATACTTTAGTTGAGGTGTCCCTCGCAAAACCCATAGAATGCGTATCAAACGAAAAAGATACTGAAACTGGTATGGCAGGCATAACGAGAATTTCTACCAAACAAATCAAAATGACGTGTTCATAGAAGTACCTTGTAAAGAGGCCAGATATGGAAAACTTATTTTGTTGGTAGATTCCGGTGCCGACACAAGTTTGGTCAAAGAAAGTGCAATGTTTCATTTCCTAGAATTAGATACAAATAATCAAAAAGATTTAAGTGGAGCATTTGGCGAATACGTTACCACATTAGGTACAACCACTATTCAATACAAGCAGAACCCAGATCTAAGTTTAAAGTTACACATAGTGTCACTAGATCAAGGAGTTCCAGCTGATGAAATAGTAGGTAGGGACAATTTGTGGAACCGAACTGTCATAATCGCTATTGATAAAAAATTAACGTTTTTCAATGAAAAACGTCAGAAAATAATAGCATTCACGCTTAAGCCGATGAATGACTTTAACAGAGTACTATACAATACAGAAAAAGCAATTGAAGCTCGAACTGTAAAAGTAGTACCTTTATGTGTTAAAAGAACATTAAAAGAAGTTGTTATTCACAAACAAGAACTTTCACAAGGAGTTTACTTAGGAAAAGTACTCAGCAAAGTGAAAGATGGCATAGTTTATGTGCCAATTTTAAACTCGTCAGAAGACGAAGTTATCATTGATAGAAATTTCAGACCGGAATTTTCAAATTACAATGAATTCAAAATAAATACAAGTTCCGCAATAAATATGATATCGGAACAAAACGTGAGGGAAAGATTAGACAAGCAATTTGGAGCTTTTAATTTAGATCCCCACATAAGCAAGGAAGAAAAATCTTCCATGGAAAATATATGTTCATCATTCCATGACATATTTTTATTAGAAGGGGATTGTCTACCATATACTCCAGTATTAAAACATGATATCCCTACTTTGGTGGGTCAACCACCATTAAACCAAAGACAGTATAGACTACCTCATTCCCATAGAATGGAAATTAATAAACAGGAAGGAGAACTGTTAAGTGAAGGGATTATTTCACCAAACACCTCACCTTGGAATTCATCATTGTTACTTGTCCCAAAGAAAAGTGGTAAAGATGGCGAGAAAAAGTGGAGATTAGTCATAGACTTCAGAAAATTAAATGAAGCTACGATCAAGCAAGTTTTTCCCATACCACGAACTGATGAAATTTTAGATCAATTAGGACATAGCAGATATTTTTCCGCGCTGGATCTAGCAAGTGGATACCACCAAGTATTGGTAAATGAAGATGATAGAGAAAAAACAACATTTAGTACAGGGTTGGGCCATTTTGAGTTCAACCGAATGCCGTTTGGTCTAACAGGAGCCCCAGCAACATTTTAACGCATTATGAATCACATACTCACAGGACTACCAGTTCTAGAGTGTTTTGTTTATTTAGATGATATTGTCATATACGGGAAAAACTTAAGACAACATAATCTGAAATTAAACACGAAAAAATGCAATTTTTTGCGTCGTAAAGTTGTGTATTTAGGACATAAATGTTCAGAACAAGGAGCCCAACCAGACCCAGACAAAGTGGAATGTGTGAAAAACATACCAGTACCTAAAAACAAAAAAGAAGTACAGGCATTTTTAGGTCTGGTAAACTGAAAACCGAAAATTCAATAAAGATACGAAAAGACAAACTTTACCAATTAATAAATTATTGAGAAATGACGCAAAGTTCGTATGGTCAACGGAATGCCAAAATTCATTTGAGGAATTAAAAATGGCGATAATGTCACCACCTGTATTGGCATATCCAGATTTTACTCAGCAATTTTTGTTTACCACGGATGCCAGTAATGATGCAATTGGTGCAATATTATCTCAAGGTGAAGTCAGTAAAGATAATCCAATAGCATTTGCCAGTAGAGCACTAAGCGATACCGAGAAAAGGTATTCAACCATTGAAAAAGAATTTCTCGCTATAGTATGGGCAACAAAAAATTTGAGAGCATATTTGCTTGGCAAACATTTCAAAATTTACACCGATCATCAACCACTACGTGGTATATCAAACCTTAAGGATCAAACGTCACGCTTGGCGCGCTTCCGACATAAACTATCGGAATATGATTTTGAAATCATTTACAAGCCTGGGAAAAGAAACTTAAATGCAGACGCTTTAAGTAGATTACCACAAACAAATAACAGTGGTACAAACCAGATTAAAATCTAAAAATTCTGAAAAGGAAAAAGTGAACATTTCAAACGAGGTGGTTAAGGACACGGTGGTTGAAAACAACACTGAAAAAACAGTGGTCATACTGAAAGATCCTAAAGAAATAAAAATAATACTAAGGGATTTTCATAGCACACCACTAGGCGCGCATCAAGTTGCAGTAAAAACACTTCTGAGGATACGAAAGCAATATAGATGGCCAGGGATGCAAAAAGATGTAAAAGAGTACATTAAAAAGTGTGGCAAATGTCAGACTAACAAAAGCTCAAAACTCACAAAAATGCCGATGGTTGTAACAGATACACCAAGCAGGCCTTTTGATAAAGTATACATGTACATAGTCGGTCCATTACCTGAAACTGTATCAGGATATAAGTATATACTAACATTTCAGGATGATTTTTCAAAATATATGGCATGTGCTGCAATGCCCGACGCAGAAGCAAGTACAGTATCGAAAAAATTTTATGACGAAATCATTGCCAGGTACAATATCCCGAAAGTATTGATTACTGACAATGGTACAAATTTTATTGCAAAATTATTTTCGGATACGTGCAAAATGCTGGGGATTAAGAAATTGCATATAACACCATATCATCCGCAGGCTAATGGTTCATTTGAAAGAAGCCATAGACCACTAGCAGAATACTTGAGAAGTTTTGCTAAAGAAGATGGTTCAAATTGGGACCAATGGCTGACGGCAGCCATGCATGTACATAACAATACGATACATACTTCTACTAAGCAAACTCCTTTCCGAGCTTTGTACGATTTTGAATTCGAAATGCCTAATAATTTGAAACGAAAATGTTCACCGCTCTATAACGCGGGGATACAGTCAAAAGTATTGAAGTTACAAATACAAACAACTCACGAATTAGTGAGAAAAAACCAGGAAAAGGCAAAAGAATTGTCTAAAAAGATATTTGACTTTTGAAGGGAAAGACTAAGACTATCAGATGCTGCTAAAAGTTTTTTTAAGAAAAATCAATTCGAGGTGTAACATAACCTCCAACATTGCAAAAAAACAGTGATTTTTGCAGCTTTAGGTTAAGATATCTCAAAAACCATAGGTCATGTAGCAATTCTGAGCTCGGATTTGAACTTAGCGTGCCAAAAGTCTTCGGAAAAGTATGGTCTGGTGTCTGGGTTAGAAAGCTTGTTATAGATGGATTTTAATAGAAAATTTTCTGCTTTTTCTCTATTTTTTCTTACGTTTTTCAAGCCATTTTCACATAATATAGGCTTGAATGCAATACCAATATTCAATTCTTACAAACTTGAAATTTATCGGCCATTTTTTGACAAAATTATCCATTTTTTCTGCGATTTTGGCGAAAAAACATTCTAAAAACGAAACAAATGCAGTATAAAACGAAAAAAATAGATTGCATCTTGTTCAGCGAGCCCAAAAGATTAAGAAACGGCTTCAGTGGAAAATTTTATATATATACGGTCGGTTGCGCACTGCTAAAAAAAATTTGATTTTTTTTAACATATTTTTTCTCAAAAATGTCCGACCTGGGAGTATAACGGGTTAATATCTTTTTATCTAAATATGAGAAAATGATCACAAGGCAAAATAAGGTAAAAAAAATCGTGAGCACCGAAAATCCGAGCACTTTCGATTATTTTGGGTCAGTCTAATGGACATAGTCGGTCCATTACCTGAAACTGTATCAGGAAATAAGTATATGCTAACATTTCAAGACGATTTTTCAAAATATATGGCATGTGCTGCAATGTCCGACGCAGAAGCAAGTACAGTATCGAAAAAATTTTATGACGAAATCATTGCCAGGTACAATATCCCGAAAGTATTGATTACTGACAATGGCACAAATTTTATTTCAAAATTATTTTCGGATACTTGCAAAATACTGGGGATTAAGAAATTGCATATAACGCCATACCATCCGCAAGCTAATGGTTCTTTGGAAAGAAGCCACAGACCACTAGCAGAATACTTGAGAAGTTTTGCTAAAGAAGATGGTTCGAATTGGGACCAATGGCTTACGGCAGCCATGCATGTCCATAACAACACGATACATATTTCTAATTAGTAAACTCCTTTCCGAACTTTGTACGGTTTTGAAAAAAATACAAAGAACTCACGAATTAGTGAGAAAAAACCAGGAAAAGGCAAAAGAATTGTATAAAAAACAACATGACGGTTCAGTAAACTCCGTTATATTTAAACGAGGGGATAAAGTTTTGATGAAAAATCAAACTAGGAAAAATAAATTTTCTCCCATATGGATAGGCCCATTTGAAGTTTCAAATGTCAAAGGGCCTGTTACAACAGAAATTGTAATAAAGGGTAAGAAAAAGAAGTTACATAATAATTTATTAAAATTATTTAATGAGCCCAAAATGACCTTTTTCTTTTGAATTAGAATATTTTGCTCATATTATTTTATACAGCAAAATTAAATAAAAAAAAAATTAATGAAAAAAAAAAACAATGAATGAATGCAATTGTATGGATCTATTTGTATGATCTAAGGCATAAATGTTAAAATAAATTTACCCATCATGCGGTGGGGCTCGGACAACACAAACATAAAGACCAACAACAATTAAGCTACAAAATTCACTATAGACCAAATCCATCTCAAACCATGCAGTCGGAGTGACCTCAAATTGCGGAATTGGTTGCCTATTAAATATGTTGCTTTTCAAAGTAATTAAGGAATTATACCGTTCATCGATTTGATTGAAAATTATTTTTTACGAAGTTATGCCCATTTAAAATTTTAGTGTCAGAGCTTGAAAAATCGTTGAAAATTGTTTCAAAATAGTCGCATTTTCATCAAAATCAAAATAATTAACTTTTGTCTTTTGATTCTAATAGAGCATCTGATTCTCTGTCAGAATCTTTAAGAAATTTTGAAAATTGTTGAAAATTGGTGGAGTTATAGCGCTTTTTCTGAAAAAAAAGATGGCTGATTTTCTCAAAAAACCCAATATTTTTTTCGCTTAAAATTTTATTGTGGATTTGTATTAATAGGATAAAAAAAAGCCATGAGTGTAATGCCTGTTAACCCATATTTGAAGTCAGGAGATTTTTTTCCCCAAAATGAAAATGTCAATTTTTTTTTTCATCATTGCCAAGCCACTCTACGGTACTATTTTCAAAGCAAATAACAACAGCAACATTCCAAATTACTTTCTGCAAATCTTGCTTGCATTATGCATACTTTTTTTCACCACGAAATCTTATTCGGTAAGAACGATCAAATAAATAAGATTCATTCAAATGGTAATTTGTCAAATGCTTTACTAAAGTCTGTGTAGATACAGTCTACTTGCAACCCTGAATCAATTGAACTTAAAACAAAAGACGTAAAATCAAGAAGGTTTGAAACTGTAGATCTACCATTAACAAAACCATGCTGACGAGTTGTTATGACTTCATTACAGCACACCTTAACTTGGTCATAAATAATTCGCTCAAAAAGCTTCGGTATTGATGATATCTTGGCTATAGGCCTGTAATTAGAAATATCATTTTTTAATCCTGGTACAACCTAAGAAGCGAGTTAAAGTTGAGTTGAAGCAGTTCCAACCAAGGGGGACAAGCAGCGATGGAGAAAGTAGGGCCATGAATTAGGTAGGGTTATGCGGAAGAAAAATATAAAAAAAAAATATAAATAAATAAATTATACTCTACAATTATTTTAAAATGTAACTTAACACATTCAAAATACTTTACATACATAAATACATTAAGAAAAAGAAAAATTGTAATACACAATAATGTGTTATTAAGAAAAAATTATTCTTAGTTATAATTTTTTCTTATTCGAAGGGGTGAGGAATGTTGTGGGTTTTTACCACACATTTATACAAATAAAATATTATGTCATATTTTTGGGATGATGCTTAACATCATCCAATATTCATAATAGGGTTATTAAATTGCAGCACACTTTTGGGCATTTGTTGGTTTGTTGTTAAATTTAAGTTACTATGTGCAAGTTCTGCTTGTTAAGAATTAACAAGAATAAGAACGCCAAGTACTTAAATGCAACAACAAAACAGCAAGCAAAAGCCAGGTGTGCAACCCGGAAATATGCCGACCTCACTACTTTGGTGAGTTAAGTAAGACTTATGCAATTTTTGCATAACTAAAATAAAGAATTGTAGGCCAAATATTTGTGGGCCAAATTTTGTAAAGTAGAATATGTTTTTGTTGACGTAAGTATTAAGATATCAAAGATTTTAAATAAAAATCAGAATTAGTTCTGAAGTTAAGCTAAAACCAACTGTCTCTTGAGTCGTAAAAAGAAATCAGGAAAAGAAATATACTGGTAAGTATATTTAGTGGGGTGACAATTTAACTCTTATTTTTCAGATACATTTCTCAACAACCAAAGATCACAAAGTGTTTTCTCAGGACGGGAAAACGACTCTACAATATTGGCGCTGCCGGTAGGATTCGCACATCTACGCAGCTGTGCAACAATGTCTTAAAACGGTTAACAACCGTTTCTAGAATGGGAATATAGTCATGTAGGTTCTCCTTCTGCGAATGTATCGTTTGAATCTCTTTGATTCATCATCTTCCCCACTATTTACTTCTTTACCCCTCACATAGATAATTTATTTCATTTGTGTTGGCGTCAATTCTGCTAAGAAAATCCGCGAAGCCGGTGTTGGATTTTTGGGAGTTTTAAATCCTGAGCTGCGGCCAAAGCTGCTCACTTGCCCTAGTATTTATGTATAATTACTGTGGCTAGCGAAGCCGGTATTGGATATACTGCAGGATGTTGGCGATTTTCAAGCTAAACAAAATGTGAAGGAGGCGTTTCCGCGCCCAAGTGCGCTACAAGGTATTTTTTTTAATAAAGATCATGAAAAGGTCTATTAGAATCATTCATTACAATTCCCAATTAACAAATAAAATTCAAGTACTGAATTTTCAAAAAAAGACGTTCGCATGAAAAATGACGAAAATTACCAATTTTATACCTCTGTATTTTAAAAACTAATAATGTTGGAGCTAAATCGACCGCTACTAGAACTACAAATATCTAAAATTTTAACAAATTCGGAGCACAAATAATTTTTACCTGCTACACTTGGCAAATTTTACCCCATAAGTGAAAGGTAGAAATGCATTTTGGTAAAACTAACCAACCAGGGTTGCCTTGCCAAAGCCCGTCTCGATGCTCGCAAATGACCGGACTTTGCCCAATTTTGTTGTTTTAATTAAAAGTATATAATATTGCAGCTCGAAATGTATGCCAAATGATAGAACTCGAAGAGGCCTAAATATAATATGAGGGGTTGCATTGTCGAAACCAGTCCCAAAAATGGGTTACTACCGGTTTTTTGAATAATTTTTATTAATATATATTAATGCTTGAAATGTAAAAGTGGAGTTACAGACCACGCTTTATCACGTTCTAGCTTTCTACTCGTCTTTTTTTGAGTTACATACTACGCTTCTTCGCGTCAAAGCTTTCTATGAAAACAGTTGACAAATTTAGATAGAGCTCGAAGAGACTAAAAGAATATAAAGAGTTGCCTTGTCGAGTCTTGTCTTGAACATGGATTACTCCCCTTTTTTAAGGTCAATTGTCCTTAAATGAGGAGGGCAACCAATGTTCGGTACAGGATTCGATAAGGCCACCCAATATATTCTATTTAGGCTCTTCAAGCTCTATTATTTGGCAAACATTTCAAGCTGTTATCTCCATTAATGAAAATTGGTGAAATTATCGAACCAGAATTGCAGAGCCTTAACCATAAGGATTTTAGGATAAGATATACGAGAAAGATATCATATCCTGCAATCCTTTATCCTTTGGTAAAATTAAAGAACTAGGGTTGCCTTATCAAAGCCCGTCCCGATGCCCGAAAATGCCACACTTATAAATTCTACTTTTATACAGCGGGCTCTCTGGTTATACATACTGATGTGTGTAAATAATCGTTTACGGTACGTTGCCATGTTTTGAAATTTTTTTTTCCCTTTTTTATAAAATGCACTTAAAAGAGGAAAAACTTGGGTAAAATCATAATTGAGATATAAAAATACAATTTGGAGTACTTAAGCTAGGGAGGTACTTAAGCGGGAGGTACTTAAAAGGGCAAATTTCTATGAGCTTTAGTGTGAAAACATAGAGTCCAAAAAAAAGTTGGTACCTAAGCGGTGCACTTAAGCGGGGAGGCACTTAAGCGGGTTCAACTGTGTAACAAAAGTTGCTGTTTAAAAAGACCTTGCACGGGAAGTACGTTTTTTGCATAGTTTATAAACAAACTCATTGTACTATGCGTAAGTGGAAGGTTAAAAACAATTTGAAGTGCTTTATTTTGAAGGGTTGCAAAGATGTTAGAACGGATTTGGATCTACTACTGTAAACAATGGGTAAAAAAGTTAAGTGGGAATGAATCAGGGATTTATAGATATAGTATTAGTGTTTAGTTTAGTTTTGAACTTATACAATGTACCAATGCCGTACGATATTTTGCTTTTCAATCTATTTATGTGACAATCCCACAGCATGTTGTTAATAAATGAATAAATAAATTCCTAAATATTTAACACTTTCTTACTCTTGGATCCAACTACCATCAATCTGAACTCTCATCACTTCCGTAATCCGGTAGTTAAACGGTTTGAATCTTATAAATTTTTATATGACCTTATAAAGTATCAACTTGCTGATTCTAGCAAACTTGATAATAATCACAGCATCATATTCAATTTGAGTTTTAAGAACCTCCGCATGATTATAATTGTAAAAAAGGCACACATTAAATAATTTACCATTAAACTCAATATTTCTTAGATCATTAGTGCAAGTTTTGAATAATAAGGGCCCAAGTATACTGCCTTGAGGAACTCCACATGGTACAGGTAGCATGCTACTCATTGATTTACCGATTAACTGTACAAATTGCATTTTATTACTTAAATAGTTCTTCAATATTCTTACAGCTGAAAAGAAACATCCAAGAGCACTTAACTTAGATGTCAAAATATCATGATCAACTAAATCAAAGCCTTTAGAAAAATCAAAAAATACACCAGCCACTCCCTTAAAGCCTGCATCTAAGCCACTACAAATATGATCAACCACGTTTACTACTGCTTCTTTGGCTCCTGAAACTTTCCTAAATCCATATTGTCTATCGAATAAGATATTATTACTTTCTAGGCAGTCATTTAACTGTTCAAGGATTAATTTTTCAAGAACTTTATCAATAGTAGACAAGACTGATATCGGACGAAAATTTTGAACCCTGATAGCCTCTAAACATTTTGAAATTGTGATAACTTTGTGAATTTTTAATATATCAGGAAATATTTACTCATCAATCATTCCATTAAAAATTTTTGCAATAATTCGATAGACTAAGGACTTTCTTGTGAGTAGCATTTGTAAAGTTATTCACCCCTATCATGAATAAACATTCCTTCGAAATTTTTCTCCAATTGCCTGTTTTGCAATCGTGGAAATTTTTGGGGAATGAGTAAAAATTCCCTGGAAAATTAGCTATCGGCAATAATATTTGAGGGAGAATTTTTGACGTTTTTTGCAAGTTGTTTTTCTCCAACTTTGTAGTAAGGAACTGAATGAGGAAAAACGCAATGTAAGGAATATTTTGTAATTTTATTTGATAAAAAGATTTTTTTAACATACACTCACGGTCAAAAAAAACGCAGACTTGAATTTTGCAAGAAGTTTTATATTTTGATGCGTAAAATAATATCTACTCTTTATTAACGGTTTTAAGTTTGTTAGATACTGTTACTAGGGACAAGTTTTGAGTATTTTCAAAACTGTCCACCTAACAATAATAAATTCTAGGAACCTTTTCCAAATAAACACATAATTGCTAGTTTTATAATCAGAAGTTACAACTTATTTATATGAAAAAGTACATTGTTTTTTGTAGTTTTTTTTACGCATTTTTAATTTCTCACATATTCTATAATTATTTATTGTTTAATTATTTTAAATTATACGGTAAAATTGATTTTAATACCGCGTAGGACCTATTTTTGCCTTGATGACGCTTTCCATTCGAAAAGGCATGCTCTCATAAAAATTTCCGTATTAATTCCATTAAAATATCGTTGTACCAAGTGAATTCAATTATTTCCTTTAGCTTTGGAATATTAATAGGGTTTTGTTGGCGCACTTTGCATTTTAAAATGGCCCAAACATTCACAATGGGATTGAGGTCGGGGCTGTTACCGGGCCATGGACTCACTCAATTCTCAAAATGTCCTTATATTCCTTTACCTATGCAAAAATAAATAGTTCATTATTGTAAATCTATCAAAAACAAATGTAAAAAATAATGGGACACTTACCGATTTCGGGCGATGACAAGGTGCAGAATCGTCTTGAAATATGGCTTTTGCTTTGGTCAAATGGGGACAATAACAAGATGTGGGGTGGGAGAGATTCTTCTTCTGAAAGGTTATGTGAACTCCGCAGCTTATATTGATATTGTAAAAAACAGCGTTTTACCTAGCATCGACTGACTAAGCGAGCAGGTAGCAAAGTCATATTTCAAAACGATTCTGCACCTTGTCATCGGTCGAAATCGGTAAGTGTCCCACTCACAATATATATATATACTTTTAGGATGATGATTAACATCATTCTATAACATTAAAACTGCATTATTGAATAATGCAATTTATCCAATAATAGTAAATTATTGTTGCAAAAGTGCAGCATACTTGCGGGGTGTTGTCGTTTTGTTGGTCATTTATCTTACCATGGGCATATTCTGCTTGTCAACAATTAACAAGAATGAGAACACCATGAACTTAAATGCAACAACAAAACCTAAAGCAAAAGCCAACTTGTGCAACCCGGAAAACCTTTCGCCCCACAAAATTTGGTCAACATAGTTGAATTAAGTAGAATAAGTTTTGTTATTGTAATTATGTGTAAATATTTTTGTATGAATTGTTAGTGTAATTTTAATCGAGCGAGGTGTTAAGATATGTAAGTTTTAAAATAAAACTGAGTTTGTTCACAGCAACTAAAGTGACTGGTGTTCTCTATTTACGGAATTACAGGGGATTCTACTTTTGGATACAAGTAAGTATACTAACTAGGGAATTTTTTACTTTACTTGCAGATACGACTCCGATAATAAGCAATACCTAAAATTGAAATACAACATCGGCGCAGCCGGTTTACCGAACTACAAAAGGAGTCTAGAGGATTAGACATTAACTTCAACAACATCAAAGAATTGTACGACAGAGTTGGAAATAAAATTGTGGCCAACGTAGCAAGACACCCCCGACCATTGGTAAGGCTTAGAGACTAAAGCAATTTACGTGTTATTTTGGTCAAAAGGATTCTCCCATCAGGAACTAGGCTTATGTGCCTACTGTTCCAACTCAGCCGGTAAAAGAACTAGGTTTATGTACCTACTGTTCTAACCAATTACAAAGTATATCAAAATCTGGTGTAAACCAACACCCGATCATTCATTAACACTGTTATTGTGGGTTTATGTGCCTGCAGTAACAAACAAACATCCTAAATAGTACTGGTTCAAGTGTCAGGACAATTTTAGCGTTATAGGCAAGTAAATTGAAAAGTTTAGGGAGAAATTTTATATTATTTTCGCGGGAAACGTTTGGTTCTGTCGCAAAGAAAAAAGTCTTGTTGAATGTATATCGGGTTCCAAAAAGATTTTGTATCTTAAGGATCAGTTATTCAACATATACTCTCGTTTTTATAAATAATTTTTCCTTGCTTCATTAATCGTATATAACCTTGCAGAATTTTATTGTTGGTTCTGAGGAATACTTTCAAATATTCCAAAGATTCGTGTTCTGCAGAGGTCCAAATTCTTGGAAAAGCTGCAGATAAGCTTCCAGGTCAATGCGGTCCTGACTACAAACGTATTTATTCCATGCCCTATTGCGGCCGTTACGTATTTTCTTCAAATCCTTAGTGTACCATGGGTACGAAGAATCATTAACATACCTTAGAGTATATGGCACAGATAAAGATATTGCCGAAAAAAGTTCTTTATAGAAATAATTTACGCATTCATCTAAGACGTTATTATTAAAAAATTCTAACCAAATGTTAAATCTATCATTTAGGATATTATTCAATTTCAAGAAGTCAGCTTTCTTGAAATTAAATTCAAAGTATCTGCTAGAAGAATTGGCAGTCACTATGTTATCTCTATCCGATTGGTACAACACACTCAGAGGTGGATGGTACGCATCAACCGCAGATAAAGCATGAGGAGCAGTTTGCACAACAACATTGCTACTGTTTGTAGTCAAGACTAAGTCCAGTTGTCGATTGTGGGAATTTTTAATACAACTAACTTGTTGTAAATGAGACAGGATTTCGTCAACAAAAATTTGTTCTTGTCGAGTTATTGGACTATATACAAAATAATATGTACCGTTGTCCGAAATATTCCATTTTAAGTCAGGCAAATTAAAGTCACCTAACAATAAAATATTGTCATTGTTATAAAGTTTATCTATGACAAATTCTACGGCCCTCGAAAGGTGCTCGTAGACTTCTGTGCTACTATTGGGAGGAATGTAGGAGTTAAGGATGTACAAATTGGACTTAGAAAAAATTACCTTAACCTTCATCTGCTCCTTGTGTAGAAAACTACACAAAAGAGATTTTTTTTTTGATTTTTCTAAAACCATCAGATAAAAACTTACCAAAATTTTTGACTTTTTCAACAACATTATTTCACAAGCAAAAATAGGTTTTCCGTTAAAATAAAAATTTTTTTGGAGATTTTATTCAAAAAGTTACGTTAGTGCATGCATTTTACATATCGGGCGTTTTCTGCAAGACCGTCATAACTCAAAAAAATTTGTTTTTGAGTAAATTATACACAAATACTCGCCGTTTCATGTTTTATTTTGTGTGAAAAAATCAGAAATGTATCTAATAAACTTGCCTTGCAAAAAGAGTCTTTTAATTTTCATATAAAAAGTCACTTATTGAAAAATGTAAATGCGAGAAAAAATAAACCGAAACGTTTGTGTAAAATGCATTAAAAAAAGATATTGTTTGTAACTCGTAGAGTTATAGTTATGGGGTTCCTTATTTAAAACACATCTCAAAATTAAAAAATGTTTAGTTTAAATTCAAATGTAGGTATATTAATTGTAAGACTATTTTTTGTACAAAGCAAGTAGCAAAATCACAAAGAAAACGCAGCGACCGATCGTGGCAATGGTTGTCGTTGTACTCAACTCAACTACTGATGATAGTTAAAACGGGATCAAATTTTTGCAGAGCATAGGAGAGCAATAAGGGTATACATAATTATATGGAAACCGTACATGCCGCCCCCAATGCTGGAACCAGCATGATAGCCAGATGACCATCGACCTGGGTGAAGTCTTCGGTTTCGTGGATTCACTCGTCGTGGTGTTAAAGATGAAAGAGAAATGTAAGAGGAATTAAAATGTGTGTAAAGTGTGCTAATTTAATTGGATTGAGGGATTTCGTCGGTATATGTCGGAATCGGTAGGCGACAAATTTTTGAGACACATCTTTTGTAAAGCCCAGATTTGGTGCGCACTGTAACAACTCGAACTAATTCATCCATACCCGGATGCAGCTGGACAATACGTCCCAGTATCCATTCGTTTGCCGGTACGCGATCGTCTTTCACTATAACAAGATCATTCAGTTGTAGGTTTGGGGTTTCTTGACACCACTTCGGACGTGCTTGTAAATGTGACAGCCAGTCTGATGTCCATTTTGACCAAAATTGTTGAGTCATTTTTTGAAGAGTGAGATAGTTTTGACTCATACATGGTTGATTTGATGGAGAATCCGGTGGTAACAACAAAGAATCACCGATTAAAAAATGACCTGGCGTAAGTACATCCAAATCGCCAGGGTCAGCGGTTAATGGACATAATGGCCTCGAGTTAAGGCACGACTCAATTCGCACGAGCACTGTTGAAAGTTCTTCGAATTTTAATCGTGTACTGTCGATTTTCATTTTCATTTCATTTATTCATTTATTTCGAAAACCGGCACAACAAAGTTTACAACCTTAATAACAGTACCGGTAGCGTAGAAGTATAAACATCAAATGTATATAGAGCTTAAATACCTTAATATATAATAATTAGCAAAAAATACAAAGAAAAGGGATAGCATTAAACATTTATAAGTAAATTTCAACTATTAACATAACTAACATAATTTTTAAGAATATTTATTTATTTATTATATTCAATTATTACAACTATAACAGCTATTATAGCGAAGAAAAGCGTAAAGCTAATTTGTATTTGAATTGCACAACGATCTTAAACTAATAGGCAGCGCGTTCCAAAGACGTACAGAATGAATGAAAAACTGTCTTTCAGACGTCAAACAGGTAAAACGCAAACAATTAAGCTTATTTGTTCGACTGGATCGAGAAAAGTTTAATCTCGAAATCAAATAACTTGGTGCAACATTATTGATAATCTTATGCAACAATAGAAGCGTTCGATAGCTAAGAAAGTTATCAAAGGTTAAGCCACAGACTCTTTTTGCATATTGGGAAACATGGTCTCTTCTTTTTAATCCAAACACATATCGAACAATATTGTTAAATAGTACGTTCAATTTGGTTTTACTTGAACTATCACAATTAGCATAAATTTCACAGCCGAATAGCATTGTTGGGACAAGATATGTTTTAGCAAGCAGCATACGTATATGAAGAGGAGTAAAGTACTGGGTCACCCATAGTACACGAAGCATATCATAGACCTTCCCGCCAGTATTACTAATATGGTTATTCCAAGTCAGCGTTCTATTGAAGGTTAAACCCAAATTTTTCGCAGAGTCAACATATTCAATAATACCACCATTTAATGAAAGGTGAGGGGCAGTTGAAATATCAATAACTTTTTTCGCAATCACAAGACATTTAGATTTTTTAGGATTGAGGCTCAAACCATTTTTGAGTGCCCACTCACCAATGTTTTCAAGAATATTATTTAGATGAAATACACTGTCATAAAGATGCTCACGTTTACAGTTAACATATTGTTACGAAATTTCCTGTCCCTTTGACAGTAATTTCAATCTCTTACACTTTTCTGAGTTCGATCACTGGATTGTGTAATAATCAAGAAAAACGCAATCTTTATTTAATTATAAAATGGTTTAATTAAATCACAAATGTTAGTTTTTACACAGTACAATTGTTTATTTAATCTTTATATTCAAATTGTATACACAAACGTTATACTTTATTACTTAAAATCCACTATATCACTTTAGTACTTAAATTCAAATGTTCTCACTTAAGATCCACTGTATTCCACTATTCAATATCAACTGTATCTCTGCTGCTCATATGACAGCCTTTTATACTAAAGTCATCATTTTCTAGAACCATCTGCCGTTGTCTATAATGACGTTTCCGGTACTTTCTATATGGCGATTATCGACGTTGATAATGTCGTACCATCCGCCATTATACAGAATGTCGTTTCCAGTGCCTTCTAGATGGCGATTATCGACGTTGATAATGTTGTACCACTTTATCATTTATAGTACAGAAACCATGCTACATGTCGCTAGATGGTGTTATTTTTCTACGGTCAGTGGTGCACGTATTTTTCTACGGTCAATGATGCAAGTATTTTCTTACGGTCAGTGATGCACGTATTTTTCTACGGTCAGTGATGCAAGTATTTTTCTACGGTCAGTGATGCTAGCTAATATCGTTTAATAATTATTACGAGAATTTTCTGGCATAAACCAAATTTCGCTACAATATACTTGGACATCATCAGCATACATATGAACCTTACAATTTTCTAAAACACTAGGTAGGTCATTTATGTATAAAGAGAAAAAAAGAGGACCTAAAACAGACCCTTGAGGAACACCTCTTTTAATGGGAAGAAATAATGATGAAATATTATTAGCGTAAACGGCTTGTGACCTTTCAGAAAGGTAAGATTCACAGCTGATGATGTAAAATTGAACATTTTAAGAAGTTTAGTCACTAAAATATTATGATCGACTGTGTCGAAAGCCTTAGAGTGGTCCAAGAGAACTAAGAATCCAACTTTATTGTCATCTAAGCTAGCACGTAAGTCTTCCGAAATATCAATTAGGGCAGTGATGCAACTGTGCTTGGCCCTAAAACCCGATTGCCTATCTGTTATGAAACCATATCTGTGTAGGTGAGAGTTGATTTGTTGACTTATTAACAGTTCTAATGCTTTCGATAAAAATGGCAGGATTGCTATTGGGCGGTGCTCATTACAAGACTTCAGAACTGGGATAATTTTAGCTTTCTTCCACTGAATTGGGTAAATTGACTTCATGAGCACAGTGTTAAAAATGTAAGTTAGGTATGGGAGTACCTTTGGAAGCAAAATTTTCAGGAAAATAGGGTTAATTTAATCATACCCAATAGCATTCGACTTGATTGACAAGATACTTTTTAGTACATCAGCCTGACAGACGCACGAGAAACTGAAGCTTGATTCGATATTGAAAGAACTGTTGACATTTTCATAAACATTTTGGCTAACCAAAGGCATAGGAATGTCAACAAATTTTTAATTTAAATTTTCAACGTCCAAACAAGACCAATATTGCGTATCTCACGCCACTTTTGCTTACTGTTGACCACAGAGCCAAACTTATTACCATAGTAATTGCTTTTTGCCGCTTTCACCTCTTTCATAACCCTCGAACGTAGAATTTTGAACTCCTCGTATAATAGTGGAGTTTTGAAACGTTTCCAGCGATTATATGCCTTATTGCGCAACAATATTAGGTTTTGAATGGTTCTATTGAACCAGGGTCGTTGTTGATGATTAGTTTTTTTATGCGTTAGTGGGACGAACTGATTAAAAAATTTTTTGAAATTGCCTTGAAAGAATTCAACTTGATCAGAAACTGAGTTCATATGGAAAATTAATTCCCAGTTTATATTTAATATAGCAGTTTCAAGTCGAGCATAGTCGATGTTTTTAAAGTCACGGTAGCTAAAACAGTTAACAGTCTCAATAACTTGAAAGTCATATGCTAAAAAAATAAGGTCATGCTTTGAAAAATGAGAAACGGATAATTGATCGTAAAGAAGGATTCTAGTTTTAGTACTTACAAAGAATAAATCCAGTAAAGTATTTGTAGTTTTTGTGTAGTGAGTAGGCATAGCAGTATTCACAGGAACGAGACCTAAACTATTCATTTCCTGCACCAGACTATTTTCTACCAGGAGGTTACTATTAAAACCACCAGCTATAATTATTTCAGTGAAAGAGAGTGCAATGTTTTCCAGTGTACTTAAAAGAGGCAAGAAATCAACAGTTCGGTGAGGACGATATACAGACCCAAGAAGCAAATTTTGATCACCATTGGAAACCACTAAAAATACATATTCGATAACACTATCATGTGATGACTTACACAGTATCTTACACTTAACGTTATCTTTCACATAGATTGCTACTCCGCCTGCATGGCCAACCCGGTCCGCACGAAATACTTTGAAACCATTCAAGCTGAACAAAGTATCAGACATATCATTATTGAACCATGTTTCACTCACACAAATAGCATCCATACCAGAACCTTCAAACACATATCGCAATTCATCCATCTTGTTAACCAAGCTCTGGGCATTTATATGGCAAATTTTAAGCCCATAACTTTGTTTTGAGAGTATTCGAATCATGTTGTAACTATTGCCTTTGGAACAAAAATTTTCAGAACCTAGAGAACTTATCATGTTCATAGTGTAACAAACAAGGAATCAAATCTAACGTATGCTTAAAGATCAAACATATTTTCTTCGCTGCTGTAATAGATAAAAATATAAAATTAAATTTAATGAAAATAATAATTAAGAAATAAGTTCGTGATGTCACGAAAACAATTAGATGTAACAGGATCGCCAGGATCATGGCCAGTATTGAGTGTTTCAACAATTGCTTCTAGTTTTGCCAAAGTTTCAACAGATAAAGCATTATCATTGCCCTGGAGCTTAATGTGTACGATCCCGCGACGACTAAAGCAGTAAATAGAAGGTGTTGCTTTTTATATCGCAGCGCGTGCTGTAGGATAGCAGAGTTTGCTCTTGTCAAACCTTCATTTATATAAATGGGTTTGGTTGATTGGAAACCTGCATGCTGCAGACGTAGTACATCCTTACTTTCTCGCCGGAATCTTGCACAAGAGCTTAAAACGAAATTTCTGTCAAAAGGCGTTTCGAATTTGACAATTATTGTTGAATCTTTATTATTATTATTATAAGACGCTTTTTGGTTGAGCCGGAACAAGTTCTTAACACTGGGAGGCCTAATGTTTATTACGGAACAGATTCTATTTAATATTTCTCTCAGGTTTTCGCCTTCAGAAAATGGAATTCCATTCAGACGAAGGTCACAAGCAACAGCTGCATTGTCTTGTCTAGCGAGCTGAGATTTTAACTCGACTACTTCCATTTTAAGGGTATCAACTTCACCCATATGTGTAGGTAAAATAACTCCAGCAGCACCTTGTTGTTCAACAAACTGCAACTTTAATGCGTCAAGTTCAGTTTTGAAAGAGCTTATATCCTCTTTTAATATGCCTACATCAAGAGCAGTATTTTCTAACTGCGTAACTCTACTAGCCACCGCTTGCAGGCCGCTACGTATTTCAAAAACATTTTGACGTAGCTCAGCTAGAACTCTCTGCTCACTATTTTGTATTGCAGTTGTGAGTATATCTTTAATTTGGGAGGTGATCTGTTCACTATACTTTGAAAGGCGCAGTTCAAACCTTTCGCTTTGCTTCTCAAACATTCTGTTCAATAAGAGTGAGCAAAGTCGAAGTCGGATTTTTCTCACTTACATCTTTAGTGCTAAGACTTACAGGAGGAGTAGAAATATTGCCAGTTAAAGTAGAGCCGGTCACAATAGAGCCTGTGTCTGCCGAGCTCGCATTCTTAATTGGTGGCGAGTGGACGATCGAATCTCGACGAGCGGAGAGACACTTTGCACATTTATATTGCTGTTTGTTTTTTAGCATGTACTCAAAGTCAGCTTTTTTTATGTTCACACAGTGACAGTGGAAATATTCGTTACAAGTAACACATTTAACTTTCTTATCATCTTGTAGATTACGCTCAACCCTTGCTAAGCAAACACACGGCATTTTCAAATCGGCGCTATAAGTCAACACGTTCGATACCACAGTTATAGACTTATATTAGAAAGGATAGCTATTGTCTTTAAGTGTACGTTGTAAATTTTTTAAAATTTTCATAGCATACTTTTGGGCTTAATTATACCCCACAGCAAGAAACATACAGTAGTTCTTACTTACAGACGGAATCCACACTTTGACAGAGTCTCAACTTTTTTTCTTTCTGCTTTTCGCCAAAAATGCAGCAGCCTTACAGGAAAATTAAGAACAAACAAAAACCAACTGGTAGAAGTTTTGTTTTCTTTGCTTCGCCGATGTGGAACAAAAAACACCATGAACTATTGCACTTGCAGTAATAAAATATGTATTTAACTTTGAAAATTTCAATAATTTTCGCACTGATATGAATTTGCTAACTAGCTGGCTAAAGTGTTGCCAACTTACTTCATGGTACGCTTTAAGTGATATTTAACCGACTTAACATTCGCCTCCCACAGCCCTCCAAAATTTAGAGAGTGAGGCGGATTAAAGTGCCACTGGATATTTTGGGCAGCCAGTTTGGGTACAATTTCACGTTCAACGGATTCAATAAAATTATTGCTGTAAGTTTTGAGTACTTTGTCAGCTCCGATAAAATTGGTACCACAATCGCTGTACAAGTCGTGGCAAATTCCTCTGCGACCTATGAATCGCTGCAATGCCCAAAGAAAACATTCGGTAGACATTCCTGTGACCGCCTCTAAATGAATAGCTTTAGTAGCCAGACATATAAAAATGGCAATGTAACCCTTGTACGTTGTATGTCCACGATATTTTGAAGATTTTAACTCAATGGCGCCGGTGTAGTCAACACCTGTCGCTAGAAACGGTCGTTTTGGTGGATTTACTCGATGGTATGGCAAATTACCCATGAGCTGGTGGCTGACTACTGGTTTGTTTCGGAAGCAGTTTACGCACTTACGCAGTTGGCTACGAACAGTTTGTCTTCCTTTCAAGATCCAAAACTGTTGAAGAATATTGGACAGCGTGAGTTGCGTGCCACCATGTAAGGTATTGTGGTGTGCATTACTGATAACGAGCTGCGTAAAATTATGATCGTTTGGCAATATTATTTGGTGTTTTTTGGGTAGGGCAAATTTGCACGCTGACAGCGACCCCGCATTCTTATAACATTGTTATCGTCGAGAAAAGGTGTAAAACTGCTAAGTTTGCTTTTGTTTGGCAATGGTTCGTTTGATCGTAGGCACTGTATTTCTTTACCAAATGCCTCTTTCTGTACCAAGCGGACGAGCTGTCGTAGACTTTGCTGTAACTCATACACCGTCAATGGTCCGTTCCTTTTGCTGGCTTGATTTATTTTTCGAGTGTTATGGCAAAAACGTAAAATGAAAGCATTTACGCGTAGCAATTTACAGTATGATGAATATTTAAAAATAATTGATTCTTTACCGATTGCAAAGTGTATGTTCAACTGGAGCGGCTTGGCTTCAGCCACTCCATCATCAAATTTAAACTCGGTGATGTTGTATGTTGGCCAATTCGACTTCGATTCTGCTAGCCACTGTGGGCCCATCCACCAAAGATTAAAATTGAGTAGTTGCGCAGGAGTTAGACCGCGAGTTGCACAATCTGCAGAATTATCGTCGGTTGAAACGTGACTCCATTGGTTTTGTGTAGTTGCTATTAATATTTTTCCGATTCTATTGGCCACAAAAGTTTTCCATCTGTTAATGTCACCATTTATCCAATATAATATAATTGTTGCATCGGTCCAATAAAAAATAGGAATATCTACAGTCGGTACATGTAACTGTTTTTTAACCCAGGTTGCAAGTTTACTCGCAAGCACAGCGCCACACAGCTCAACACGAGGTATCGTAATTGGTTTTGTTGGTGTGACCTTACTCTTGGCGACTAGCAGACGAGTGTAGAGTTTCCCGTCGTTGTAATTTGCTGCGTATGCGTATGAAGATCCATCACATAATGTGTGTAATTCGATGGATTTTATATGTTGTGGTGTAAAATGTATCCATCGTGGAATGGTGATTTGTTCGATCGTTGCCAAGTCATTAAGAAATCGTTGCCATCGCATAAAAAGCAAATCAGGCAAAACTTCATCCCATTCTAAGGAAGTATTTGAGTGATCTGCGCGGACTATTTTGATATTCCAAATACATTTTAAAATTATTTTTGCTGTAACAATTATTGGACTGATAAGACCTAAAGGATCAAAAGACGCGCAATTGTTGATAAAACAACGCGTTTTGTTGGCGTTGAATCGATTTTAAAATTAAATTTAAACTTAAATGTATCGGAGTTAGATTGCCAGCACATGCCAAGTGTTTTCACCGTATCGCTGTTGTTAAGTTGTAGAAGTGTGCTTATTGACTGGTGCTCAACGGGAATTGATTGTAATATCTCTAATGAGTTGCTTGACCATTTTCGTAACTTCATCCCAGCGGAATGCAGTGCTGCAAGAGAGCGGCGACAGCGAGATGAACTGATACTGAAGTAGCAGCTCCGTAATAAAATAAGTTTTTTATTAGTAAAAGTGGCAGTATAATTATTATCGTGTTTTATATTAATGCTAAATTGCATAGTGTTTGGAAAAGCCATTTAATTTTTCATAAAAACTTTAAGTAACTTAAATGAAACAAAGAATTAACCAAAGAAAAGAATACATACTTTGAATTTATTACATATACAATTTATTGGTGTGATTGCAACTATGTCGGATGTTCGTAAGCTCCGTTCAGCTAACTCTCCAACTCCTACACAAGAGATGACTTTGGCTAATCTATGGGAGAAGTTTGACGCGCGTATCGGTACTCTTGAAGAAAAAATTGCAAAGTCAGTGGCGTTACAAATTTCAAATGAGTTGAAACTTATACAAGATAAGTTTAATAAAAGATTCAACGATCTTGAAGCAGACTTTGGTAACAAAGTTAAAGAACTTGAGGCTAAGTTGGAGTTACAGCTACAAAAACAGCCAAATTTAGCAGAGTTGGACAGAAAACTTAATTCCATTGCTCGAAAAAACCACGAGGGCGATGTGGTGTTGCATGGAATTCCTTTTAAAGAAGGTGAAAATTTGTACAACACTTTTAAAAAGTTTTGTTCAACCATAAACTTCAACCCAACTTCTTCGTTTCATATTTTCCGTGACAAGGCTAAAAATAAAAATGCCCACAGTGTAGTTATTGTGAAGTTCTTACAGTCTGTATGCAAAATTAATCTCCTGAAAATGGTTGCAGCTTATTATAAAACAAAAAAGAAATATGTTATGCTCTATGACCTGGGATTTGAAAGCAATCGCTTTGTTAGAGCATACGAGAGTTTGACCAAACACGATCATACTGTTTTTAAGCGCGCAAATTTGTTACGTAGAGAAAAACGATTGCAGTCTGTCTTTACAAGAAACGGGAGAGTGTTTATTAAGCTAACATCTGAAACAGAACCTGTTTGTGTGCAATGCATAATCTCGCTTGAAAAGGCGTGCTCTTCTTCGGTTGCTGATGTGCTCGAGCATGTATGAGCTTTAAACTGATGGTTGCTGCTTTTTATTTTGTAATTTCAAGTTACATACATAGTATGTACATAAGTACTTCTAACCTAAGGTCAGAAATTTGAAAGTCACACAATGTTTGTTTTGTTTAAAAGGTAAATTTATTTTCTTTTTTGTTTTGCTTGCATTGTTTACTTCTTATTTATTTTTATTGCGAGGCTTATTTTTTTTATTGAATTTTTCGAATGAACTTATCAGATATTTTTTATTGAATTGTTTTAGTTTTAAGATTTCTTATTTATATTTTTCTTTGAATTGTTCTAGCTTTAAGATTTCTCTTTTATATTTTTGTTTAATGAAGAGGATATTTTTTGCCATATTAGTGCTGGCACCAAAAATTTTCAAAACTGTTAACAACTCCTGACAGTATAAGGCGCGTTCTTAACATTCTGTGTCGTGTTTATAAGGGATTTAGAGTTTGTCATTTGAATGTTCGGAGTGTGAAAGCCAAATACACGCTTTTATATCAGATTTTTTGCTCTTCAGAGATTGATGTAGTTATGATTTCGGAATCCTGGTTGAATGATAGAATTCTATCTCAACTGGTCAACATTCCGGGTTTTAAGCTGTTTAGAAACGATCGCCTTGATAGAGTTGGGGGCGGCGTCTGTCTTTTTATTAATCAATTTATAAAAGCTAGGATAATTTGCACTTCTGAAAACCCAAATTTTGAATTTTTAGGAGTAGAAGTTCAGTTAAATGACTCTAAATGCCTGTTAATTACAGCGTATTGTCCACCTAATAAATTTTGCAATGACAACATCACGGAGTTTGAGGATTTTCTATTAAGAATGAATAAAAAGTATGAAACAATTCTGGTTGGTGGTGATTTGAATGTCAATCTTCTTAGTGAAAATAGTGCTACCCATTTACTGAGGTATGTATGTAATAAGACTTGCTTGTCTTTTGTAAATAGCTCAATGGCAACATGTTTCCAGTCTTATACTAACCCTTCATTGTTAGATGTCTTTTTACTCAGTTCTAATACACAGGTGTTGCGTTTTGATCAAATAACTCCTACTTCGGATTTTGATCACGATTTTCTGTTTTGTTCCATCCCACTGGCTGTTAATGTTGATACAAGTGTATCTTACAGGTCTTTTCGGAGTATTAGTTTTCCTAGTCTTCATAACAGTTGCGTTAATTATAACTGGTATGTGATCTACTCTCTATGTGACGTAGATGATAAAGTGCGATTATTTAATGAGTATGTCTACCAGCTGTACGATATGCATGTCCCCATAGTAACTAAGCATTTTAAAAAAAAACATTGTCCATGGTTTAACAATTCTTTAAAAGTTCAAATTTGCGAAAAAGAACGTTTTTTCAAAAGATTTAAAAGGAATCCTTCTGATTATAATAGGAATCAGTACATAAGTTCCCGAAATAAAGTTAATGCTTTAATTCGTTTGGCAAAAATAAATTTCTTATTCACTAAAGTTCACCCTGGTCTTGACTCCAAGCAGTTATGGAAAAATATTAAACAACTAGGTATTATAAAAAACAAATCTAATAGTGTATGTCCTTATAGCCCTCAAGAAATGTGTATAAGTATTGGTCCTTCATCTACTCAAAGCTATTCTACCATGCCTCTTTCCTCAGAGTTAGACCTTGAAGGTTGTTTTTCATTTATGTGTGTCAGCTCACTTGAGGTCCTCAAGGCTGTTAATTCCATTAAGTCTGAGGCGATAGGAATGGATTAAATCTGCCCTAAATTTTTAAAGCTTATTTTGCTCATTATTCTTCCTTATTTAGTTAACATATTTAATACATGTATTTATAGTAGCAAATTTCCTGCTGATTGGAAGTCTGCCAGAGTTTTACCAATCCCTAAGAAAAGTAGTCCGACTACTCCAACTGATTATAGGCCAATTAGTATTCTCCCGTTTTTATCTAAGGTTCTAGAAAAACTTTTAGCTATGCAAATCCAAGATTTTATGGAAAATAACAACATGTTGAGTAGGTGGCAATCAGGTTTTCGTTATAAGCATAGTTGCGAATCGGCTGTTATCAAAGTAACTTCTGATGTGCGTATAGCCTTAGACAGCGAAAATATTTGTATTTTGGTTATGTTGGATTTCTCCAAAGCATTCGATTCTGTAGACCACTCAACACTTGTGTCGAAGCTTAAGAGTCAGTTTAATTTTTCAAATTTGTCGACGAAACTTATAGGCAGCTATTTACAACATAGGGTACTTACTATTTGTACTGATCAAGGTTCATCTAGTCCCTTGTTGACACATTGTGGCGTTCCACAGGGCTCGGTGTTGGGACCACTTTTGTTCTCTTTATTTATTAATGACTTGCCAGAAGTTGTTTCTAATTTTCACAATCATTTATATGCAGATGATGTGTTAATATATACATCAAGTCGAATAGGGTTGTCTGAAGACTGTGTGGTTAGGGTAAATGAAGACCTAAATCACATTCAGGAATGGTCCTACAGGAACAAAATAAGGCTTAACCCTTCGAAATGCGTTGGAATGATTTGTAATAAACAATCCATTAATGTAGTAGATTTCCCTCCAATTATCCTAAATAATATTATTATCCCATATAAAAATAAAATTAAGTATCTTGGATATGTCATTAACCACTCACTAAGTTGCTGCGATGCAACATCTGCAACAATCAAGCGGATTTATGCAAGTTTTAGAAGCCTCAGCATTTCGTCGTATTCTTTGCCTCGTGACATGAAATTGCGCTTGGTAAGAAGCTTAATAATGCCTTTCTTTTCCTTTAATTGCTCTGTTTATCCAAGCCCTGATTCTGCCTGCATGAGGAAATTAAATGTGGCTTTTAATGATTGCATTAGATTTGTTTTTAGCATACCAAGATATAACAGTGTTTCTCATCTTAAAAATAGTATAGTAGGCCTTAACCTGGATCAGTACCGCAGTTCAAGAAATCTTATAAAGCTGCATAATATTATTCATGACAACTGTCCAAGTTATTTATTTGATATGTTGCATTTTATGCAGTCACGTAGGGGACTAAGATTAATTGTACCTAGGCACAGAAGTTTAGTTCAGGAACGCTCATTTTTCATCACAGCAATTCGTTTGTGGAATAATCTTCCGCACGATTTGCAAGTGATAAGGTCACCTGCACAGTTTAGGCGGAAAGTATTCAATTTTCTTAATCTTTTAATTTGATAGGTTAATTTTTTAAGTATTATATAGAAGATAAGACTTATTGATTTACATTTTCGTTTGTTGATAGCCATATATGAAAATTTGTGAAATATTTTTTATGCTTTTATAAGATATAAAATCTTGTAGCATTTTGTACTAATTTATTTAAATAAATGAAATGAATGAAATGAATCAGTTGATTTCGAATTTGTAATGCAGAGTGAACAGAATGACTGCCGGTTTGGACATCATCAACATACATTTCGTTTCTTAAAACCCTTTCTGCCAATGGATATCGGTGTTTATCGTCTTTTGCAATCTGGTGCAAAATTTTGATTGCAGTGTATGGAGCCGATGCCGTACCAAGGGTGACTGTTGTCAAGCAAAATTCTTCTATATTTTCAGTTTTATTTTTCCATAAAATACGTTGGTATTGTGCATCCTCCGGATGCATATCGATGGAGCGATACATTTTTTGGATGTCGGCTGTGAATACATACTTATGCATACGCCAGTTAAGAATGACAGCTGAAAGGTCATTTTGTAGAGGTGGACCAACGCATAATAAATCGTTGAGAGATCGTCCGTTGGAAGTTTTTGAGGATGCATCGAATACGATTCGAACCTTTGTAGTCAAACTTTCTTCCTTAATAACCGCGTGGTGTGGTAGAATGCATGAGGTAACCGTTGGCTTGTTTGTCTCCGTTATAGTGCAGTGTTGATTTTCAGTTGTTGTAGCAGGGATAATTTGGTTAAGTTCAAAATAATCTTGAATACCGGTAGCGTAGCGTTCAAACAGGTCGGGGTTGCGTTGTAATCGACGCTCTAATTGATGAAATCGATTGAGAGCGATTTGTTTGGATTTTCCCAATGTTTGATTTGAATCGTATATTGATTTTAATGGAAGGCGAACCATATACTTTCCATTTGTTTGACGAATATGTGATTTCTCGAAGAAATCTTCGCACCATTGATCTTCTGTCGAGAGCATTCGTTCTTCTGGAACCTGTTCTAGTTCATAAAATTTCTGAACTAGAGACTCTAGTTCAATAGTTGTGTGGTTACAGCGAATTAAAACTGAATGGATGGTTGGTGGTCTGGTGCGACCGGAAAGAATCCAACCTAATTGAGTATTCTGAGCGATTGGTTGATCCGGAGCACCAATTCGAATTTTCGGTAAAATTATATGGGACATCATATCCGCACCAATAATTAAATCTATTCGTTTTGGTTGGTTATAATTTGGGTCTGCTAACTTTAGTCCGTGAATGTGTGACCAATTTTGCGGTTCGATGTATTGACTTGGCAATTTAGTCGTGAGGGAATCCAATACATACGCGTTATCTACATTTGCGGCAAACTTCAAATTGATGCACGATCGCATCGTAAAACCGACAACAAACTTACATTGATTTGGAGCGCCTTGTCCGACTCTAGATATTTCAGCTGAAGTATATCTTCGTTTCAATCCTAACGATTGAACGGCATGCTCGGAAATAATAGTCCCTTCTGAGCCCTGGTCTACAAGTGCACGCATTTTAGCTGACTGGCCAGTGTGGTAATTGAATATCGATACTAGAGCAGTCGCGAGAAGAATCTTTCGCTGAGAAGTAGCTGTTGCCGTGGCAGAAATTAATTCACTCGTATTGAAAACAGAAGTCGTATGAGCATTCAGACCGCAATTAAAATTCGAGTTTTCGCTGACATGGGGGTTTGATGTGGATGTGCTGGTACTGGGATAAATTTGCTGAGTTGACAATGGCATGTTGACTTCTGATGTAGGACGGTGTACATTATTATCGAATGTTATCTTTAAATTAGTTGGAAATGCAGGGACGTGTGATGTCGCTTTCCGCATTCTATACAATTTTTCGTGCTGGTGCACTGAGAAAATATACGATTTTTGCTTAAGCAGTTTAAGCAAAGTTTAGCTTTGTCAACAATGGCCTTCCTCTCAAAACAATCTTTTGAAAGATAAGTGGGACACCGACGTAGGACATGCGGTTCTCCACAATAAACGCACTTGTCAGCGTTTATTTTTGCAGTAATATGAAATGTTTTAGTGCTGTTTTTAGTTGAGTAAGGATATCGCTTTGAATATTTTAATACGCCAGGACTATGAGTTTGCTTAGTCGAATCATTCGTTGATTTCGATGACATGGGCAGATTGTTAGTTGTGCATCGGTTTTCTATTGCATCGATAGTAACCAAACGATTGTTGAGAAAATTTTTAAACTCAGAAAATGTTGGAATGCCTGTCTTGCTCCCCAAACTTTGTTCCCAAGCCTTGTGGGTTTCTTGGGATAGTTTGGTCGATAGGTAATGTGCAATCCATTGATCGCATTGGGAAATGGGAATATTTAGACGTTTAAATTCATTTATGCATACGTTTGCGACATTCAGCATCACCTTGAGATCTTCCGAATGCTCCTTTATTTGGCATGGCAAATTGTACAACGTATTCATGTGAGGCATAAATATAATTCGGGGATTGTTGTAACGCTTTACAAGAGTATCCCAAGCCGTACTATAATTGGCTTTAGTCAACAACAGTTGTTGGATGTCCACGTCACGATCAGCAGGCAGTGACGTTTTCAAATAATGAAATTTTTGAATCGAGTTAAGTTCGTGAAATCCCGACCATTCGGTAAATTTACCAGAAAAAGTTGGTACAGGTAAATTTGACAATTTAACAGCCGATGAGGTTTGCTGCACTACCTGCGTGTTATTTTGGTGAATGATGTCCGTCTCTGTAGCGGGATACATTTTTTCACAACTTTCTGATATTGCGCAGAAAGTTTCCAAATAACACTCTTCGAACTCAAATGATATTTGGTTTTTTGTATATATGGTGTCGTCTTTAATGTCTGAGCAAATGATATTATGATGCGTTTCCGAGAAAGTTTTGTGCAAGTCGTTTACCATTTTCAAACGCTGCTGATGATATATTTTGGTTTTGCGCGAAGACGAATCTTTTTTGAAGTTTTTTAGCATTTGTTTTATGGACTCCAATCGATTGAGTTGAATTTTAATTAGATCTTCGCTCGAAAACGAAGTGTCGCCGTGGTCATTCATTTTAAGCTATCAATTTGTAGTTTTTATTTGACGTAAGTCCCTCAAATTATTAGCACAAGCAAATACACACACTTACCTCTCTCTACACCAACGAGGCAGCAGTTATTGTCTTCTTCGTGATAATCAAGCTGATGATGGTCGAAATCGTGTTGTACTATCAAGTTGTCTCTATGTTAGAATTGTGTTGATGCAGTCGTTAATCATTGAAATAATAATGGCGCAATGTGCAGCTGAACTGCGTATCGCTGTTGCACTTGTAAGCGATGCTTCACTTGCAGAAAAAAAAATGATGGAATTTATGTGAGATTTACCGACGCAATCGCAACCATATGCAAACTAACGGGCGACTTTTTTTTCTTTTGCCTTTTATTTTAGCGTCAAGGTTAACAGAAATTTGAGACAAATATGTAATTGTACTTGCACAGATTTTAATAATTTAATTGTGTATATATTTTTTTTATTTAAGGCTCCCCCCATGGGCCACCAAAATGTTTGTAACTCGTAGAGTTATAGTTCTGGGGTTCCTTATTTAAAACACATCTCAAAATTAAAAAATGTTTAGTTTAAATTCAAATGCAGGTATATTAATTGTAAGACTATTTTTTGTACAAAGCAAGTAGCAAAGAAAACGCAGCGACCGATCGTGGCAATGGTTGTCGTTGTACTCAACTCAACTACTGATGATAGTTAAAACGGGATCAAATTTTTGCAGAGCATAGGAGAGCAATAAGGGTGTTTGTGGCGTGGCCGAAAATTTCCTTTTTTTTGTAAAAATTGAAAGGATTACCTTTATATTGGGAGGGTGCTCCTTGTGGGGATAACTTGGTTCTATTGTTGTTGTTGTGCTGATGAAGCTGCTGCTGATGGTGGTGAATACGGCGACGTGGTGCTCTCCTTGGTGGCGGTGACGATGGTGATGCAGATTATGATGATGATGATGATGGGTGCTGTGCAGCAAAAAATAAACAAGTTCTCTTGCTGCTTTCACCAGCAGAACGATTGAAAAAAATCACTAAAAAACTTGGTTTTTGATTTTGGTTTTAAGTATATATTTATGTAACTTTAAGTTTAGCAACTAAGTTATATTTTAAGTTAATTTTAAGTAAATTTTAAGTAAATTTTAAGTAATTTAAGTTAGATTTAAGAATAAGTAAAAAACACGCTGTTGTTCAATTGGAGATTTAGAAACGAGTATTTTATAAATCTTCTGACCTGACAATGTCATTTGTCAATGTCAGGGTGGAGAGACAGGGACGGCAACACGTACTAACTTGAGTCTTAATTTGCTGAATTGAGAATGACGAGTTGAGGGAAAGTGTTGCCGTTTGACATTTCTAAAGTTTACGCGTAAACATATGAGTGTTGACGCGTTGTTCTGTTTACGCGTAAACATACTGCCCGCCTTGCAGTAACTGCAACAAAGAGAAGCGGGCGGACGTGGGAGCGTGCGAGATCATGGGGTTTTCGATTAAATAGAAAATACTTAAGTACAAAATTGAAATTTAACATTTATGTATTTTTGAGGAAAGTTAGCTTAAGTATACAATTTATAAGTATGGGTTTACGTTTTTACTTAACAATAACTTATATTAGTTTTTAATTTGATATTCTTTGGATTTTAAAATTTTAATTTATGTTTCAAAAAAATTTTAATTCATGTTTCAAATACAGATTCAGTTCAAAAACCTTTAATTTATGTTTCAAATACAGATTTAGTTCAAAAAATTTTAATTCATTTTAATTTTTAATTTCGATTTCAAATTTTTACGTTTTTTTTTTGTTTTTATATAATTTACACTTCATGAGTGTGAAAATAGGAATTAAAATAAGAAAATATCGAAAAAGTAGAAAATGAGTAAATGACAGTAATAGATATTAGTCTGCTCTAGGGCAGACGCCAACGAATGCCCATCCGAATATCGTAGACTGGGCCAGAGGAACACCTGGGATGGCACGCACAGCGTTTTTTATAATCCGCGGATACAATTCAGCTCCAATGACGAGATCGACCTCGAGGGGCTTGTAATAAAAGCGATCCGCTAGGATTAAATCCGGATGAAAAATATTAATTGGCGTTCTATCAGCCCGACGCGGTGGAAACGTTCCAAGACTGTCATGGATGACGTGAAAGCATGAGGTGATTGCAAGAGATGGATTTATAAAAGAAGCCAACCGGATATGGCAAGTGGGATGCTTTTTGTGTGTGGCTGTATAAAACAGAGTAATGCCCATTTCTTTGGCTTTGGACATAGAAATCGTGAACCGGTCCTGATTTGGGTTGATGAGCGCTCGCACCACGAAATCTTTTCTACCTTCTACAATCACTTGAGCTGTCATTTTCAAAGTGACGGTTGAGGCGTCTACCAGCTGCTCCTCCTTTTTTATCAGATGTGGCACTTGTTGTCACTTATGCATCGCTCTGTAGAGTGCGAATGCGCGAGGCAATTCTTGCAGAGACGGTTGATGTGCACCTCTCTGACTCTGTCGCGGACCTCCAATCTGCGGAACCGTACGCAGCTACGTAGCCCATGATTCCCTTTGCACATAGGGCACCGAAAATCAAATCCTCTGGCATTACGGGACCACATGCTAGACGAGGAAGAGAAAATTATGATAAAAATAAATGATGATGAAAATGATAATTGATGACTTGAATAACCAAAAATGGTGAATTGAGAAATTGAGATATTGAGAGATGGTTTAAATTCAGGTTTGAGAATGATTTGATGTGAAATTTGTAATGAGAAAAATGTTTATGAGAATGAAATTTTCATGAGAAGATGCAATTATTGCGGAATCAATACGAGTTTATGTATTGGCCGAGTGATTTCTCCCAATTGAGTTTTGAGATCTGCTACACGAACTCGTCCATCGCTGCCGAAGTATATTTGGTTATCCGTCCTAATCGCCATTTGGTGGGACACAGCGGTTCTTGACGCACGACAACGAGGTCTCCAATTTTTAGATCAATTTGTGGGACTTTCCACTTCGTACGCTTGAGCAGTTCCTTCAAATATTCATTCTTCCATCGACGACAGAATTCTTGAGCCATAGCTTGAACCTATTGCCAGCGGTTCAAAATACTAACAGAGGTAGATATATTTTCTGGCTCTGCGGGGGATAATAATGGAGCTCCTATCAGGAAATGACCTGGCGTGAGAGCCGCAAGATCAGACACGTTTTCAGACGCAGCGTTAAGAGGCCTCGAGTTGAGGCACGCTTCTATTCGAGAGAGTAATGTTGCAAACTCCTCAAATGTGTATTTCAGCTGTCCGGTGATTTTTCGAAAATGTCGTTTGAAAGATTTCACGCCTGCTTCCCATAAGCCGCCCATGTAAGGCGCTGAGGCTGGAATAAAATGCCATGAGAGATTGTGGTAACCATATTTCTTTACGGCGTCGTCTTTTGCTGCTTGAATGAATCGCTTGAAGTCTTTCTTGAGGATTCCAGCAGCTCCAACGAAATTCGTACCGTTGTCCGAGTAAATGTTGTTTGGGCATCCTCTCCGGGAAACAAATCGTGACAATGCAGCTAAAAAGGCCCACGATGAAAGATCACTAACAGGCTCAAGGTGTATAGCTTTCGTTGCGAAGCATATGAAGACACATGCATAGCCTTTAGTGATTTTGCAGTATCTGCCCATGAAACTTTTTATTTCGAAAGGGCCCGAAAAGTCAATGCCAGTGTTTGTGAAGGGGTGTGAAAAGGTTGCACGTTCAGGAGGTAACGCTGCCATAATTTGACCGTGATATCGCTTTTTGCTAATTACACAAATTTTGCAATTGTAGATACAAGTTTTAATAAGATTTTTTAGCTTGAGTATCCAAAACTTACGACGGACTAGTCGAAGAACTAGCCGATTTTCACCGTGAAGCGAAATATGGTGAATAAAATCTACCAGAAGGCGAGCAAAACGACTGCTATAAGCCAAAATTATAGGATGCCTTTCGTTGTAGTCAACAGCTGGGGAAGATGCTAAGCGCCCATTTGCTCTTAGAATGCCGTCCTTGTCTAGAAAGGGAGTTAACGTTAGCAACTGACTTTTTGTTTCAATTGCCTTTTTATTAATAAGATTTTGATACTCTTTCGGAAAATGTCTTTGTTGAGAGTTTTTTATGAGTCTGATTTTTACAAACTTGAGCTCTTCCGAAGAGATATTTTTTGAAGGAAAAAGGTAGTTTGAGTTTTCAAGTTGTCGAGTTTGGTGAAAAAATCGAAAAATATATGCGATGACTCGCAATGCTTTGGCCAACGAAGAGAAACGTTCTAGAAGGTTTTCATTCACCGCCGAGCTAGTGAAAAAAGATTTAATAGGTTTGATTTCCAATGTTGTATCCGGTTGCACTGATAGTGCACTTTGTGGCCACTGAGTTTTTTGAAGTTTTAACCACGATGGTCCATTCCACCAAAGCTCACTACTTTTTAAGTCCGAAGGATGCAGCCCCCGGGTTGCTAGGTCGGCGGGATTGTCGTCTGTGTCGACATGAGACCAGCTTTCGATGCCAACTTTATCTAGAATAGTTGTGACTCTATTTGCCACAAATGTTTTCCATGTGCATGGTGGTTTTTGTAACAAAGAGAGCACAATTGTTGAGTCAGTCCATTTGAAAATTTCATAACAAATTTCGGGGTTCAGTTGTGGGATTACAGCGTTGACTAATTTTGCAAGCAAAACTGCGCCACATAATTCTAGCCTGGGCAAAGATATCGTCTTCACTGGAGCTACTTTTGTCTTTGTGACAAGTAAATGAGAAAATATGTCGTTTTGTATTTCGACTCTCACATAAATTGCTGCAGCGTATCCTTTTTCAGATGCGTCTGAAAAAGCGTGAAATTCGATTTTACTTGTGGGAGAAAAACGTACCCATCGAGGAATTGTGATCAAGTTAATTTTGTCATAGCTTGTCACAAAGGCGTGCCATTTGTGGAGTGACTGAATTTTAATATTTTCATTCCAGTCAGTTTTTTCCAGCCAAAGCTGCTGCATAATTATTTTTGCTGTCACTATAACTGGTGACAGCCAACCTGCTGGGTCAAACAATTTTGCGATTGTCGATAAAACTTCCCTTTTTGTGTAGTTTTGCTTAAGTTCGAGAGATTGAACATTAAAATAAAAATAATCAAGTTTCGCATTCCAGCGGATTCCCAGAGTTTTAGCTAAGCTTTTGTCCTCTAGAGAGAGGAAATCGGCATGCAATAAATGATCTTCAGGAAGATCTATGAGAAGTTCTTTTGAATTTGATGTCCATTTTCGCAATTCAAAACCCGCTGAGAGTAAAATATTTTTAAGTTGATCACGATTATTTTTCGCTGATGTAATATCGTGAGCGCCTGCTAATGCGTCGTCGACATACATAGAGTCGCGCAAAATTTTAGAACGGTACATTTTTTGGATGTCCGCGTTGAAACCAAATTTAAAAAATCTCCACTTGAGTATAAGTGAAGTCAAATCGGTCTGAAGAACTGGTCCAGTGAACAAAATGTCATTTAAACTTTTTGAATTTGAAGTTAGGCAAGACGCGTTGAATACAATTCTCATTTTAGTGCTCGTGCTCTCTGGTTTAAGCACGGCATGGTGTGGGAGATAGTAAGAGTTTTTCTTTTGAAAGTTTTGAGATTCAATTTTGACCATGTGGTCGAGTTCCAAATATTCTAATATGACGTTGTCATATTGTGTCTTAATCTCAGGCTTTTTGAGCAGAAGTTTTTCATTTCGAAGAAATTGACTTCGAGCAATGAATTTCGATTGGCCGAGAGCCAATGAATTTTGAAATTCTAATTTGAATGGTAAATCGACAATATATCTGCCATTTGATTTTCTTTTAGTAGTTTTGGTGAAAATTTCTTCACAAATTTTGTCTGCTTTAGAGACTGCGGTTTTCTGTGGGGGTTCTTCAATTTCCCAAAATTTTTTAAGTTGCTCATTCAGAGATATTTCTGTGAAATGTGAGACAACTGTTGTTAGAGAATGCATTTTTGGCTGAGAAAGTACCGGTCCTGTGAGAATCCACCCAAAAATTGTCTCCTGGGCTACAAGGGATCCAAAGACATTATTTTGTACTCCCCCGAGTAGAATTAAGGGGTATATGTCTCCTCCAATGAGAAAATCTATGGAAGAGCTTCGATTAAAGTTTGGATCAGCAAATTTGAATGTAGGCATGTTTGCAAATTGAGAGATGTCAAAAGTAAGAGATGGTAATTTTTCAGTTACTTTTGGCACCATGAGAGCCATTACTTCTACTGGATTATCTCTGTAAAGCGTAGAACCGATGTAAAATGATGACATCATTGACGGCTTGATGCTGACAACTCCATTTAGTCCTGTGACTTGTGCTGAAATCGGCTTAGTGGGCAATTTCAGTATCCGTTGAATGCGTTCAGAGACAAAGGTGCACTCAGACGCTGGATCAATTAAAGCACGAGCTTTATATGTCGTGCCTAAGTGATAAATATCGATAAGAGCTGTGCCAAGAAGCACTTTCTTTGTCGCAGTAGTGAAACAAGAATTGATTGTTTCAGCTGAGTTTGAAGAATGTTTTTCTGACGTAGTCATATCTTCGGGAGTGGACTGTATGGTAGATGCATAAGTCTGAGCATTACGACTATCGCTTTTACTCTGATTTTCAAATTTATTTGAAAAATTTTTATGTTTGAATTGAGGGTTAATTTGACTCGTTTCCCTGTGCAAAAGCGTGTGATGTTGCTTTTTGCACTTAGAGCATGTACATAAGCTCTTGCAATCTCTTTATTCGTGAGAAGACGCCAAGCAGTTAATACAACAGTTATGTTTTTTAATAATCGAAAATCTTTCTTGCACGCCCAGTTTTAAAAATTGACTGCATGCGCGAAGAGGATGTGTTTCTTTGCATAATTTGCATTGAGAAGCTTCAACATTATTGTGATAAGAGCGAACTGATTTCTGTTGTTTTTGAACAATTGGTTGCGATCTGTTGGGCTGATATAAAACGGGTGTCTTGATATCAGAGACAGTTTCTAGGGTTCGAAATCTGTCTGTCAAAAAGGTATCAAAATCTTGCCATTTGGGCATATCGATTTTATGCGATATTGATTGTTCCCATAGAGAGAGGGTATGCTCAGGAAGACGTACTGAGCATTGATAAACAAATATTGCATCCCAATTGCTGATGTCAATTTTGTATAATTGTAGTGCAGAAATACAATTATTTATTTCACGCTGAAGTTTTTTAATTGAGTCAGGAACTCTCGAGTACAAGTCGGAAGATTAAAAAGAATTCTTAACTGTTGATTTATCAAAATCCGTTTATTCTCATATTGAGATTTCAAATTATTCCACGCTATGTCAAAGCCATCATTCGTGAGAGGTACTTTTTTCACTATTTCGTGAGCTTCACCTTTTGTTTTTTGTAAAAGGTGGTACAACTTCTCGACTTGACATAAACGCGATTTACTAACGTAAATTGCGGTGAAAATATCGCGAAAAGTGGGCCATGACATATAGTCCCCACTAAAAACTTGAGTGTCACACGGGGGTATGTGTATCGAGGGACTCCTGTCGTTGAAAAATTTTTGCTCACTGGCAGCAGCGCTTAATTTTAAAGCTTGTATTTGTTCATTAATAGAGGACAGACATCTAACATATGAGGAGAATGTTTTTTGAAACTTATTTTTCAATTTATTCTCGTCAATTGTTTCCTTTTTCTCCACCTCCTTTACTTCGTTAGCTTTTTCGAGCTCCATTTTAGCTCTGATAGCTTCATAGCAAATTTTAATTTTTTCCCATAATTGGGTAATTTCTGTCCTGGATATCTCAAGGGTATAAATATTTTGGTCAGCTGAGGGAGCTGCCGCATGAGCCATCTCAAATTCAAATAAATCATTTGCATTACGGACGAAATCCGATAAAAGTGTTTTGTCCATGTTTCAAAGATTCAAAAAAAATATTTGAATCAGAAAATTATTGAATAAGTGGAACTGCACCGAAAACGAATCAAATCGATGAAAAAATTAGGCGCTAATAGTTGCTGAGAAAAAAAAAAAAACTTCGTAGTAGCAACAAGCTTAAAACGAGAAAAAGCAATAAAAAATTTGCTATACAACAGCAACAATTTTTTAACAACGGCGCAAAGCAACAAAAATGAAAAAAAGAAATGGTGTCGAGCGAAAATCGTAGGAGAAAATCCTCTTGGCAATAACGGTACCGATCAATGATGTAAAGTAAAAACTTGTGATTCTAACGGCACTGCGTAATGAGAGGTTACGAAAAAATTTGAGCACGTTACCAAGAACTGTACCTTTTGTTACGGTACTTGAGACAATTTCGGGAATGTTTGAGAAAAAATGCACTTATGTAATTTTAGGTGAAGGCCCAGAGAAGGCCGAAGGACCAAATGTTCTGGGATATGCACCACTCAATATATAGGTGCAGGCTCAAAGGAGGCTCAAAGGACCAAATGTTTGTGGCGTGGCCGAAAATTTCCTTTTTTTTGTAAAAATTTAAAGGATTACCTTTATATTGGGAGGGTGCTCCTTGTGGGGATAACTTGGTTCAGTTGTTGTTGTTGTTGTTGTTGTGCTGATGAAGCTGCTGCTGATGGTGGTGAATACGGCGACGTGGTGCTCTCCTTGGTGGCGGTGACGATGGTGATGCAGATGATGATGATGATGATGATGGGTGCTGTGCAGCAAAAAATAAACAAGTTCTCTTGCTGCTTTCACCAGCAGAACGATTGAAAAAAATCACTAAAAAACTTGGTTTTTGATTTTGGTTTTAAGTATATATTTATGTAACTTTAAGTTTAGCAACTAAGTTATATTTTAAGTTAATTTTAAGTAAATTTTAAGTAAATTTTAAGTAATTTAAGTTAGATTTAAGAATAAGTAAAAAACACGCTGTTGTTCAATTGGAGATTTAGGAACGAGTGTTTTATAAATCTGCTGACCTGACAATGTCATTTGTCAATGTCAGGGTGGAGAGACAGGGACGGCAACACGTACTAACTTGAGTCTTAATTTGCTGAATTGAGAATGACGAGTTGAGGGAAAGTGTTGCCGTTTGACATTTCTAAAGTTTACGCGTAAACATATGAGTGTTGACGCGTTGTTCTGTTTACGCGTAAACAAAGGGTATACATAGTTATATGGAAACCGTACAGATATTGTAAATTAATTTCACTTTTATGCCGAGAAATTAAGGAAAAAAGAACAAAAGATGACTTTTGATTTAGCAAACAAAAGCCACACATCAGCAAACACTATGGCAGAAGAACGCAAATTTCTTGAACTGACCAACAAACAAGCGGAACTTTCGCAACAGTTACAGAGAATGTGCATCAACTATAAGAAAACTCCAGCACAGAGAGAAACCGTAGAATATTTTTCAAAAAGGATTGAAGAGTTAGAAAGGTTATAGTCGGGTTTTTATTGAACAACGACTCTATTGAGGATTACCGATCCGATTACCTTACTCACGAATACTTCACAAAGAATTTCTACAGTAAGGTAGAAAATAGTTATTGCGATATATCGAAATGTTATACAGTAGAGTACGGATAAGTGCATATCGGTTTTTTCCCGAGTTTTTGTGCACTTAAGCGTTCTTTGCATTTATGTAAACCTCGGATAAGTACACAAATATTGCAA
Source organism: Meiosimyza platycephala (assembly GCA_963662105.1). Lineage (NCBI taxonomy): Eukaryota > Metazoa > Arthropoda > Insecta > Diptera > Lauxaniidae > Meiosimyza > Meiosimyza platycephala. Next base: position 51,289,613 of record OY759210.1, read on the forward strand.
TTATGCAAACATTGGATAAATACACATTTTGTGCATTTATCCTAATATACAGTGGATGACATTAGACTGTTTGCTTAGACTCTATGCCTTAGAGTATCTACAATGTACATAAAAGAAAACAGGAACGAGCAGTTACTAAAAAAACATAAAATGAGCTGCTAATGTTTTAATAAACTTGCTAAGTTCTATTTCATTGATAAGACAGGTGGACAAATTTATAAACCAGAGACCAGACCTATCATTACCGAAGGAATTTGATGCGCTGAATCCGAATCAGAATTGCTCCTATACGTCAAGTTTTCGAGATATCCTAACCTAAAAGGACGGTTTTTTGCTATATTTGAGGTTATTTTGCTTCGCGAAATAATTTATTATTCCAAAACTGGTTTCGGCATATGAAGTACTACTCTTACCCTTCAAAACCTATGTGGATATCTCTTTTACACACCGAGATATCATGAATTAAAATTTTCTATTCATTCTGCCATACTGGATCAATATGTGTATGTAGATCTGTATCTAGGCCTTTTGAATATATTTCAAGTTACGATATTTCGGTGAAAAAAAGATATTGACATAATTTAAAATGAGTTTTGAAAGGAAAGTGCATTACTTTCAGATGCAACCAGTTCTGGAAAAAAAAAATTTATTCGCGATGTAAAATAACTTCTAATACATAAAGCTAAAAACCGTGTTTTTTGCACTTTAGGTTAGGATATCTCAAAAACTTGAGACCAAAGGAGCAATTTTGAGCTCGGATTCGGATTCAGAGCATCAAAAACCATCGGGTATGCTAGGTCTGGTCTGGTCTGGACTTTCGTTTGATTTTGTCGGCCTGTGTAATTCATGTATGTATGTTTACAAGTTTTCATGTATCTTATATGTACATAGACTTTTTTATAAAAATCTTAAAATATCAGTTCAGTAAAAAATGAAAATCACATGTTTGAAAATTTTTAGTTCAGTTCATTTGGTTAATTTGCTTTTGATTTTAATAAACATTAAAATTTCTTAATCAAATAACAAAAAGAGAAATTAAAAAAAAGTTGGATGAGAAATTAAGTAGATGAGAAGCAACGTGAAGGAACTGATTCAGATTAAATCATACTCGTATATGGTGAAAAAGCCGGACACCTTTGTTTGAATCAAGTTTTTGGATCCTACTTCAAACAATTTTTCTTCTAGTTTGTCGAAATCGAAATCTACATTTTTGTATTCAATGTAATTTTGAATAGTGTAGGTTGTGCATTTATGCATACAAAGATCGACTAAAAATTCACTTTCAGGGTGGAAAAAATGATTCACTTATGCGTGTTTTGCATTAATGCGTGTTGCAATTATCCGTGCATTTTTTCATGAAAAAGTGAACAAAAGGCTTATGGCCTCAAGACACGATGCACTTAAGTGTTTTTTGCAATTATCCGTGTTGCACTTATCCGTACTTGACTGTAGTAATAAACTGGCCACCTTAGAAGAGACTAGGGCAGCCCAATTATTGTCGCAACAAGGACATTCAGCAGGTCAGCAAAGAGAGGTGCAAAATAATAATGTTTATACAATAAGTGCAGATATCCACAATGAACAACAAACGCATCAGCCTGAAAGCACACCCAATCTAGTTAGCTCAAGAAGTTATGGTCAAATATCCAAATGGGTACGGGACACAGTACCTTATTTTTCCGGTGTAGAGTCACCAACTATCAAGGCAGATTTATATAGGCTTAAAGAGGCTTGCGAGTCGGTGAGGAGAACCACTGACCCTGCTGATGAAGAAGAATTAATTTCTAAAGTGAGACTTCATCTCAATGGAGACGCATACGAGTTGGTCAGGGCGACTCAATTTTTAAAAATGCAAGACCTATACCATATTTTAAAAGAAACCTACATAAGAGAAAAACCCTTGGAAGCAGTTCAAAAAGAATTAAGTAACGCTCGTCAAAGGGCCTTTGAAGATTTGCGCGCATACGCTAGGCGGCTGAAATCGCTTCAAACATCCATTTTGGATAACCTAAAACAGAGGTATTCGGCACCAGACGATCGGGTATATAAACAAAAACTATTAAATTCTGTAGTAAGAGCGTTCAGATTGGGATTAAGGAGTCCAACCCTGAAAATTTTAATAATGGGTAAGAATGCAAGTACTCTAGAAGAATTACTGGGTGAAGCAATCTCTGCAGAAGATGATCTGCGAGAGGATTCAGAACAAGTACTAGGCGTCAACACCTATCAATCAAATGTCGCTCAACTAACTCCGGCTTTATATGATGCTCAGCCACAAAAATGGAATAGACCATTGGAACAAAGGCAGGCTAGACAATACAGGTAGTCCCCGACTTACGACCGAGATAGGTTCCTAGTCATCGGTCTTAAGTCGATTAAGTCGTAAGTCGAGTTTCATAAAAAATAACTAAAGAAAAATATTACATACATACTGTACTACTAACTTTTAGGGTCAGGAGAAATGAAACTACCCAAAATTCATATAGTTCAAACTTTATTTAAAATAATAATATGTAATAATAATAATAACACATTTTCTATGAAAAAAATTGAAAAAAAAATTGGTCGTAAGTGCGAATAGTCGTAAGTCGAACGGTCGTAAGTCGGAGACTACCTGTACCAACAAAATTCAGGGAAACATATAAAAAATAATTTCTCAAATAATAAAAAACCAAATATTATTTGTTCGTATTGCAATAAAAAGGGTCACACAAGGGAAGACTGTTATGTAAAGAAAAACACACCTTTCTGTGACAAATGTTCAGAATACAAATAATAATAATACAAATTCTCAATGCCAACAACGGGACAGCAATCTTCTAATAAATGCAGTTGGTGTAGGAGAATGGGACATGAAATTGGAAATTGTTTTGCCAAAAGAGACTACGAAAAAGCTCAGGGAAACTAAGGGGGGCTCAAGACCGGCCAATAGTCTGGGGACCCACAAAACTTAGTAAATTAGGGCCAAAAGAAGTAGTAACAGTAAACCAACCACAAAAAAGTGCAGTTGGTACGTTATTTACTAATTATGAAACTAATAAAGTTTCAGAAAATATTTTAGAAGAAATAGTAACAGTAAATCAGCTACAAGAAAGTGCAGTTGATACGTTAACTACATCTGAAATCATCAATAATTTTAACAAAGTAGTAACAGTAAATCAACCACAACAAAGTGCAGTTGATACGTTAACTACTAGAAGTAAAAATTATAAAGTTTTGAGTAATAACTTAAAGCAATATAATGCGGGGAAAACAAATCATACACAGAATACTGTAGTTGAGACGTCCCTCGCAAAACCCATAGAATGCGTATCAAACGCAAAAGATACTGAAACTGGGAGACACATCTTGTATGGCAGGCATAACGAGAATTCCTCCAAGCAAATCAAAATGACGTGTTCATAGAAGTGCCCTGTAAAGAGGCCAGATATGGAAAACTTATTTTGTTGGTAGATTCCGGAGCCGACACAAGTTTCGTCAAAGAAAGTGCAATGTTGCATTTCCCAGAATTAGATACAAATAATCGAAAAGATTTAAGTGGAGCATTTGGCGGACAGGTTACCACATTAGGTACAACCACTATTCAACACAAGCAGAACCCAGATCTAAGTTTAAAGTTACACATAGTGTCACTAGATCAAGGAGTTCCGGCTGATGGAATAGTAGGTAGGGACAATTTGTGGAAACGAACTGTCATAAACGCTATAGATAAAAAATTAACGTTTTTCAATCAAAAACGTCAGAAAAGCATTCACGCTTAAGCCGATGAATGACTTTATGTGCCCATTTTAAACTCGTCAGAAGACGAATTTATCATTGATGGAAATTTCAAACCGGAATTTTCAAATTACAATGAATTCAAAATAAACACAAGTTTCGCAATAAATATGATATCGGAACAAAACGTGAGGGGAAGATTAGATAAGCTATTTGGATCTATTAATTTAGATCCTCACATAAGCAATGAAGAGAAGGCTTCCATGGAAAATATTTGTGCATCTGTCCATGACATATTTTTGTTAGAAGGAGATTGCCTATCATATACTCCAGTACTGAAGCATGATATCCCTACTTTGGTGGGTCAACCACCAATAAACCAAAAACAGTATAAACTACCCCATTCTCATAGAATGGAAATTAATAAACAGGTAGGAGAACTGTTAGGTTGCTCTCACCAAACAAGTTGCGATATCTACTACAGCTGCCATGCGGAGAGGCGCGAATTAGGATGCGGATTCGTGTTAAGCAAGAGACTTTGCCACCATATCTCCAGGTTTACAGCTGTGAACGAAAGTTTGGCTACGATCCGTGTCAAAGCTCGATTCTTTAACATCAGCTTGATTTGCGCGCACGCCCCGACGGAGGAAAAGTACGATGTTGTCAAAGATGCCTTCTACGCGAGACTCGAGGAAATATATGACCGCTGCCCGGCCCACGATGTTAAGATTGTACTCGGAGACTTCAACGGAAAGGTCGGAAGAGAAGGTATATTTGGCCCCACTGTCGGTCAGTTCAGCCTCCATGAGACCACCTCAAACAACGGTCTACGGCTGATTGACTTCGCCGCGGCGCGAAACATGGTAGTAAGTAGCACCAGATTTCAACACCTCGACATCCACAAAGCCACTTGGCTGTCCCCTGATCAGAAAACACAAAACCAAATCGATCATGTTGTGATCGACGTAAGGCATGCTTCCAGCGTGCTAGACGTTCGTACGTTCCGTGGAGCCAATATTGACTCCGATCGCTATCTTGTTGCAGCCAAGATACGCATGCGGCTGTGCAATGCAAAGGATGTACGCTCTGGTATGCAACGAAAGCTGGACGTCGCTTAACTGCAATCACATCGGACGGCCGAAGCCTATTCCGCTCACCTCTCAGAACTGCTCCTTCAACCTGACTTTCTACCCGATAATGCCGGTGGACTTTGGGCGCATATTTCCCGCTCCATGCGCTCTGCCGCTGAAGAAGTAATTGGTTTCCGACGCCCACCTCCACGAAATCAATGGTATGACCAGAAGTGTCGCGAAGCTACTGCAGTGAAAAACGCCGCATACAAAAGAACACTGCAGTCAGCCACAACGCGAGCCGTACGCGAAAACTAACGGGAAAAGAGAAAGGAAGAGAGGCGCCTTTTCAGACGCAAGAAACGAGAGCAGGAAAGGCGTGAGCGTGAGAAACTCGAAGTGTTACGAGGCAGAAATGATGCTCGAAAATTTTACCAACAAGTCAAGCGTCTGACCCAAGGTTTCAAGCCCGGAGCATCTACCTGTAAAGATGAATACGGAAATCTGGTTACGGATACGCAAGGTACACTGAGATTATGGAGGGAACACTTTTCCAAGCTGCTTGCTGGCGATGACTCCACCAATCCCGCCTTTGGAGAAATTAAAACGATGCCACCAATCAACGACGATGGTGTGGACGTACCACCACCTAGCCATGACGCGGTACGAGTTGTGATACAGCGACTTAAGAACAACAAAGCGGCCGGTGCTGACGGCCTGCCTGCTGAATTGTTCAAGACCGGTGGCGATGAGCTGATAGGGTGTATGCATCAACTCATCTGCAAAATATGGCTAGCAGAAAACATACCCGACGATTGGAATCTCAGTGTCCTTTGTCCTATACTGAAGAAAGGTGACCCTACAATTTGCGCAAACTACCGGGGAATCAGTCTTCTTGCCATCTCATACAAGGTCCTGTCGACCGTATTGTGTGAAAGACTTAAGCCGTTCGCCAACACACTGATTGGGCCTTATCAGTGCGGCTTTAGACCTGGTAAGTCCACCATAGACCAGATCTTCACACTACGTCAAATCCTGGAAAAAACCCACGAAAAACAGATCGACACTCATCATCTTTTTATCGATTTTAAGGCTGCTTTCGATAGCCCGATACGGGATTGCCTGAATGCCACCATGTCTGAGTTCGGTATACCTGCGAAGCTAGTGCGGCTTTGCAGAATGACGTTGAGCAACACATCCAGCTCCGTCAGGGTAGGAACGGACCTCTCCGAACCATTTGATACCGAACGAGGTTTCAGACAACGCGATCCACTATCCTGCAACCTCTTCAACTTTTTGATAGAAGGGGTGTTGCGAAAAGCCAGTGTACATCGTAATGGCACTATTTTCTACAAAAGGTCCAGCTCCTTGCATATGCCGATGATATTGATATCATTGGACGTTATAAGCGAGATGTTACTGCTGCGTTTTCTGCTATCGAAAAAGAATCAGCGAAGGTGGGTTTGACGGTGAACGAGGGCAAAACAAAGTATATGCTGTCCACAAGCAGGGAGACGCGGCGCATTGGATCCAACATTGCTGCGAACAGTTATACTTTCGAAGTTGTCAAGGAATTCACCTATCTTGGCACCGCCGTGAACACTCAAAACAATATCAGCTTGGAGATAAAACGAAGACTCACTCTTGCTAATAGGTGTTACTACGGTCTCAGTAACCAATTTAGTAGTAGAGACCTCTCTCGCCCGACAAAACTGACACTCTACAAGACGCTCATCTTACCCGTGCTACTCTACGGTGCAGAAGCATGGGTTGTGTCGCAGACCGATGCAGCCACACTTGGGGTGTTTGAGAGAAAAATTCTTCGCAAAATCTTCGGTCCTGCTCGCGTCGGCGACGACTACCGTATTCGAATGAACCATGAACTGTACGAGCTTTACGATGACATCGACATAGTCAAGCGCATCACTATCCAACGTCTGCGCTGGCTGGGACATGTGCGTATGGACGAAGAAGCTCCGGCGAAAAAGGTGTTTGATGCGGAAGCCGCTGGGCGACGACGGAGAGGAAGACCATGCCTCCTATGGAAAGACCAAGCCGAAGAAACCCTATCCACGCTTGGTGTGACTGATTGGAGAAGGCGCGCGCGAAGCAGAGGCGCCTGGAGAGAGCTTTTGAGGTCGGCCGTAACCCGGTAACGGGTTGTTATAGCCACCCAAGAAGAAGAAGAAAGAAGAAGAATAGATAGAGATTGTGGATACGTTTATTCACCATTTTTGGAGAAAGATTCCATGATCAAATATAGGCATGTTATAAAATATAAAATTCAGTTTTTGTCTGTTTGTCTGTCTGTCTTTAGTGGAAGCGGAAACTATCCGGCCGATTTTGATGAAATTTTTGAAGTACGTTAGTATTGATCAGGCGGGTATCATAGGCTATAAAAATTTTATTTAGGGTGCATATTTAGGGTGGCCCTCATACAGAAATATTTCTAAAATAGCGTTTTCAGAAAAACCACTTAATTGAGTCACATGGAATTTACACCACGTAGTTTTTGTATTAAGGGGCATAGCTAAGGCTACAAAACTTTTACTTAAGTTGCCAAACAACGAACTTTAAGCAAATTAAAGTTTTTTTTTATATGGTAGGTGGGCGTGGCAATGTTCCAAGTTTTATGATTTTTCTTAATTATGCTAAAAAAAAACATCAAACACCAAATTTAATTATTATTATTATTATCATAAGCTTTGCAGACGCAAGGCAGGAAACCCTCTCCATGTGGCAGGACAGGTATCGCATAGAAGTCAGCGGCAGGTGGACAAAAAGACTGATCCCTTACATAAGAAGATGGTTCGAGAGAGACTTTGGCGAAGTAAATTATTACCTCACTCAGTTTTTATAGGGCAATGGATACTTCCAGAAGTATCTACACCGTATGGGCAAAACAGAGCACCCTTTCTGTATATATGGAGACGCTGATGAAGATGACGCAGAGCACACCTTCTTCAACTGCAATCGATGGGACAACGAACGCGCATCCTTACAGGAATCAGTCGGCCAGTGCTCCGCTGACAACGTGAACGAAAGGATGCTGCAGAGCGAAGAAAACTGGAATGCAGTTGCAAGTTTTACTGAGGACGTTCTCAGAAAAAAGAAGTGGGACCTGCACGCAGGTATATGATTTGAGGACAAATCAAGGGACCTACTCCGAAGCAATGGACCTACCCCGAAGCAATGCTAACGCAGTCCCAGGGTAGGAGGCCTGGAGGTCAAAGGTTGTGGGTTTTAGTGAAGTGACACACTCTGAAGCTATGACAGTAGCTTTAGGATAGTGAATTGCATGGATATTGCAGTACATTTCCCACAACCTTCCCCACGAAAAAAAAAATTTATTATTATTATTATTATTATTATTATTATTATTATTATCGGAACTGCCTACGGATGAGGAGGAAACTCACTAGAGCCAGACGATTAGGCGCCGCTACAAATGAAGCCGAAAACTACAAACAAGCCAAGAAACATTTGAAGCTTGTCATAGAGCGTAGCAAAAGAGAAAAATGGGAGGAACTCCGCAAAGATCTGAACAACAACCCATGGGGTCTCGGCTATAAGATCGTTATGAAGAAACTGGGCTCTAAAATTCCTGGCCCAAATATGGACGGCGATACCATGAGCAACATCGTTGATGCCTTATTCCCTACGCATAACCTGCAGCAGGAAGAACAAGACGCGCTGCCTGTTGGATTAACCCCATTATTTTCTGAAGAATTAAAAGGAGCAGCAAAATCTCTCAAGAGTAGCAAGGCTCCAGGACCTGATGGAATCCCTGCAGAAATACTGAAAATAGTAGCGGAAAATCGCCCAAGTGTTCTACTGTCGATGTATAATGCGTGCCTTAAGGAAGGCTTATTCCCCGAAGTGTGGAAAAAGCAAAAACTAGTACTGATCAGCAAAGGCAAAGGAGATCCTACCCAACCATCAGCATACAGACCAGTGATGGCATTTTCGGTACATTTGTACTTTTTTCGGTACATTTGCGTCCTGAAAAATCGTATTCAGTATATTTAACAAGTTTTCAGTACATTCGGTACATTTGTCACATTTTTAGTACATTCGGCGAATTTTCAGTACATTTTCGGTACATTTGAACAATTTATAATAATTACCTGTTTTCGGTTTAATTAAATGAAAAAATAATTATAATAATTACCTTTTTTTGTATAAATAATTGCAAGGTGTAGTTTTTGTAATTTAATTTCATATATGTATATCTCATTTTCCTAGGGTTTTTGAGATGCCAAAAGTGAGGACCTTTTTTTTTTTTTTGGTTATTGAGAAAATCTTACAAAAATTTCGTACATTTTAATAAAATTGGATGTTCACGCCAAAAAAGTACATTCGGCCTCTAAAAAGTACATTTCAAGTCTCGATTCATTACATTTTCACAAAACCCAAATGCCATCACTGATACAGACCACTGTGTATGCTTGATAGCGCTGGTGGATTATCGGAACGACAACATGGATTCAGAGCAGGAAGGTCAACTCTTGGCGCTATAGAAGATGTAGTGTCTAGCGTAGAACACTCACAGCAAGGGAACCATCACTCCAAGAGGATTGTCTTGTTGGCAACACTAGACATACGCAACGCTTTTAACAGTCTCAGGTGGTCAGACATCATTGAAGCTCTTAAGCTAAAGTTTGCTACTCCGCAATATCTGCTGAGGATCCTGCAGAGCTATCTAAGGGACCGGGAGCTCATTTATGACACCTGCAAAGGAAGAAAGACAAAAAGGATAACATCCGGAGCAGCGCAAGGGTCTATACTAGGCCCAGACCTCTGGAACTTGAGCTACGACGGAATCCTCCGAATCGAAATGCCGGATGATACACATCTGGTGGGGTACGCAGATGACATTGCAGCTGTAATAACGGCTCGCAACACCGAAGAGGCCAGGAGAAAACTAAACCAGGTTATGCTAAGGACAAGGGAATGGTTGCAGGCTCACGAACTCCAACTCGCCACCGAAAAGACGGAGGTTATACTGCTTACTAAGCAACACATACCATTAGAACTGGAGCTGCCAGTATGCGACAGCATTCTTACAACAAAGAAGGTAGTTAAGTACCTCGGCGTAAGAGTTGACCCAAAATTGACATTTTGGGCTCAATTACAACACGCAGCAACAAAAGCAGCCAAGATAACAGGCATGCTTAGCAAGCTCATGGCAAATATCGGTGGACCAACGCAAAGTAAACGGAAACTTCTAATGGCGACAACAAACTCGATACTGCTCTACGGCAGTGAGATATGGGCAGGAACGCTAGAGGCGAAATGTCGGCAAAGGACGCTACTGTCAGTGCAACGAACTGCTGCGCTCAGAGTTGCATGTGCGTACCGCACAGTCTCCGAAGCGGCTGTGCTAGTAATAAGTGGGGTTATCCCCATTGACCTACTAGCCAGCGAACGGAAAATGGTCTGGGAGGCAAAAAAGGAGGGAAACCTGATAATAAGTTTTGCAGACGCAAGGCAGGAAACCCTCTCTAAGTGGCAGGACAGGTATCGCTCAGAAGTCAGCGGCAGGTGGACAAAAAGACTGATCCCTTGCATAAGAAGATGGTTTGAGAGAGACTTTGGCGAAGTAAATTATTACCTCACTCAGTTTTTATAGGGCCATGGATACTTCCAGAAGTATCTACACCGTATGGGCAAAACAGAGCACCCTTTCTGTATATATGGAGACGCTGATGAAGATGACGCAGAGCACACCTTCTTCAACTGCAATCGATGGGACAACGAACGCGCATCCTTACAGGAATCAGTCGGCCAGTGCTCCGCTGACAACGTGATCGAAAGGATGCAGCAGAGCGAAGAAAACTGGAATGCAGTTGCAAGTTTTACTGAGGACGTTCTCAGAAAAAAGAAGTGGGACCTGGACACAGGTATATGATTTGAGGACAAATCAAGGGACCTACCCCGAAGCAATGCTAACGCAGTCCCAGGGTAGGAGGCCTGGAGGTCAAAGGTTGTGGGTTTTAGTGAAGTGACACACTCTGAAGCTATGACGGTAGCTTTAGGATAGTGAATTGCATAGATATTGCAGTACATTTACCACAACCTTCCCCACGAAAAAAAAAAAAAAAAAAAAAAAAAAATTATTATTATTATTATTATTATTATTATTATTATTATTATTATTATTATTATTATTATTATTTATTAATTTAAAATGAGTTTACAAAAAGTGGCTTATATATTGCGAAACCCTTACGGTTTGTCTGCGAGAATATATCTTACGATTAACATTTTTTTTTTTTTTTTGTTTTTGTGATAGCTTCATAATAAGAAGAAAAGTTGAGAAAAAAAAAATATTAGGTTGTTAACAAAGTATAAATAAAATGTTCTTACGTGTATTTATATAAATATTCTTTTAATTTTCTAATTTAAATTTTAACTTTTTGACTGAACATATATATTATTGTATGGATATAAAAAACTTTTTGACTAATTTTTTTCTTTTTGCAGTGTTGGGCATGTTTAACATATCTACTGGCAGCTCGTTTAAGAGTGATGGTAAAACTACTGCTAGTGCGTTTTTTGCGTAGTTGTTTTGCGAGAGGATTCAGAACAAGTACTAGGCGTCAACACCTATCAATCAAATGTCGCTCAACTAACTCCGGCTTTATATGATGCTCAGCCACAAAAATGGAATAGACCATTGGAACAAAGGCAGGCTAGACAATACCAACAAAATTCAGGAAACATATAAAAAATAATTTCTCAAAAATTAAAAAAACCAAATATTATTTGTTCGTATTGCAATAAAAAGGGTCACACAAGGGAAGACTGTTATGTAAGGAAAAACACAACTTTCTGTGACAAATGTTCAGAATACGTCACATGACCAGTATAAAGTGTTCACAGAACAAAAACGAAACGTCGAAAATCGTAAATAAGAGTAATACAAATAATAATAATACAAATTCTCAACGCCATCAACGGGGACAGCAATCTTCTAATAAATGTAGTTGGTGTAGGAGAATGGGACATGAAATTGGAAATTGTTTTGCCAAAAGAGACTACGAAAAAGCTCAGGGAAACTAAGGGGGGCCCAAGACCGGCCAATAGTCTGGGGACCCACAAAACTTAGTAAATTAGGGCCAAAAGAAGTAGTAACACTAAACCAACCACAACAAAGTGCAGTTGGTACGTTACCTACTAATTATGAAACAAATAAAGTTTCAGAAAATATTTTAGATGAAATAGTAACAGTAAATCAGCTACAAGAAAGTGCAGTTGATACGTTAACTACATCTGAAATCATAAATAATTTTAATAAATTAGTAACAATAAATCAACCACAACAAAGTGCAGTTGGTACGTTACCTACTAATTATGAAACAAATAAAGTTCCCAAAAATATTTTAGATGAAATAGTAACAGTAAATCAGCTACAAGAAAGTGCAGTTGATACAATAACTACATCTGAAATTACAAATAATTTTAATAAAGTAGTAACAGTAAACCAACCACAACAAAGTGCAGTTGGTACGTTATCTACTAATTATGAAACAAATAAAGTTTCAGAAAATATTTTAGATGAAATAGTAACAGTAAATCAGCTACAAGAAAGTGCAGTTGATACGTTAACTACATCTGAAATCATCAATAATTTTAACAAAGTAGTAACAGTAAATCAACCACAACAAAGTGCAGTTGATACGTTAACTACTAGAAGTAAAAATTATAAAGTTTTGAGTAATAACTTAAAGCAATATAATGCGGGGAAAACAAATCATACACAGAATACTGTAGTTGAGACGTCCCTCGCAAAACCCATAGAATGCGTATCAAACGCAAAAGATACTGAAACTGGGAGACACATCTTGTATGGCAGGCATAACGAGAATTCCTCCAAGCAAATCAAAATGACGTGTTCATAGAAGTGCCCTGTAAAGAGGCCAGATATGGAAAACTTATTTTGTTGGTAGATTCCGGAGCCGACACAAGTTTCGTCAAAGAAAGTGCAATGTTGCATTTCCCAGAATTAGATACAAATAATCGAAAAGATTTAAGTGGAGCATTTGGCGGACAGGTTACCACATTAGGTACAACCACTATTCAACACAAGCAGAACCCAGATCTAAGTTTAAAGTTACACATAGTGTCACTAGATCAAGGAGTTCCGGCTGATGGAATAGTAGGTAGGTACAATTTGTGGAAACGAACTGTCATAAACGCTATAGATAAAAAATTAACGTTTTTCAATCAAAAACGTCAGAAAATAATAGCATTCACGCTTAAGCCGATGAATAACTTAATGTGCCAATTTCAAACTCGTCAGAAGACGAATTTATCATTGATGGAAATTTCAAACCGGAATTTTCAAATTACAATGAATTCAAAATAAACACAAGTTTCGCAATAAATATGATATCGGAACAAATCGTGAGGGGAAGATTAGATAAGCTATTTGGATCTATTAATTTAGATCCTCACATAAGCAATGAAGAGAAGGCTTCCATGGAAAATATTTGTGCATCTTTCCATGACATATTTTTGTTAGAAGGAGATCGCCTATCATATACTCTAGTATTGAAGCATGATATCCCTACTTTGGTGGGTCAACCACCAATAAAACAAAAACAGTATAAACTACCCCATTCTCATAGAATGGAAATTAATAAACAGGTAGGAGAACTGTTAGATGAAGGGATTATTTCACCAAACACCTCACCTTGGAATTCACCATTATTACTTGTCCCAAAGAAAAGTGGTAAAGATGGCGGGAAAAAGTGGAGATTAGTTATAGATTTCAGAAAATTAATTGAAGCTACAATCAAGCAAGTTTACCCCATACCACGAATTGATGAAATTTTAGATCAATTAGGAAATAGCAGATATTTTTCCACGCTGGATCTAGCAAGTGGATACCACCAAGTATTGGTAAATGAAGATGATAGAGAAAAAACAGCATTTAGTATAGGGTTGGGACATTTTGAGTTTAACCGAATGCCGTTTGGTCTAACAGGAGCCCCACCAACATTTCAACGAATAACGAATCACATACTCACAGGACTACAAGGTCTAGATTATTTTGTTAATTTAGATGACATTGTCATATACGGGAAAAACTTACGAGAGCATGAAGAAAGGCTACGTAATGTGTTCCCGGTATTAAGACAACATAATCTGAAATTAAACACGAAAAAATGCAATTTTTTACGTCGTGAAGTTGTGTATTTAGGACATAAATGTTCAGAACATGGAGCCTTACCAGACCCAGACAAGGTGGACTGTGTGAAAAACATACCAGTACCGAAAAACAAAAAAGAAGTACAAGCATTTTTAGGTCTGGTAAATTATTACCGGAAATTCATTAAAGATACGGCAAGATTAGCTTTACCAATAAATAAATTATTGAGAAAAGACGCAAAGTTCGTATGGTCAACGGAATGCCAAAATTCATTTGAGGAATTAAAAAAGGCGATAATGTCACCACCTGTATTGGCATATCCAGATTTTACTCAGCAATTTTTTTTAACTACGGATGCCAGTAATGATGCAATTGGTGCAATATTATCTCAAGGAGAAGTCGGTAAAGATAATCCAATAGCATTTGCCAGTAGAGCACTAAGCGATACCGAGAAAAGGTATTCTACCATTGAAAAAGAATTTCTCGCTATAGTGTGGGCAACAAAAAATTTTAGAGCATATTTGATTGGCAGACATTTCAAAATTTACACCGATCATCAACCACTACGTGGTATATCAAACCTTAAGGATCAAACGTCACGCTTGGCGCGCTTCCGACATTACAACTTCTGTTGTAACAGGCCCTTTGATATCTGTTACTTCAAATGGGCCTACCCATATGGGAGAAAATTTATTTTTCCTACTTTGATTTTTCATTAACACTTTATTCCCTCTTTTAAATATAACGGGGTTTACTGAACCGTCATATTGTTTTTTAGACAATTCTTTTGCCTTTTCTTGGTTTTTTCTCACTAACTCGTGAGTTCTTTGTATTTGAAACTTTAATACTTTTGATTGGTCCTCCGCGTTATAGAGCGGTCAACATTTTCGTTTCAAATTCGTAGGCATTTTGAATTCAAAACCGTACAAAGTTCGGAAAGGAGTTTGCTTAGTAGAAGTATGTATCGTATTGTTATGGACATGCATGGCTGCCGTCAGCCATTGGTCCTAATTCGAACTTCTTTAGCAAAACTTCTCAAGTATTCTGCTAGTGGTCTATGGCTTCTTTCCAAAGAACCATTAGCCTGTGGATGATATGGTGTTATATGCAATTTCCTAATCCCCAGCATTTTACACGTATCCGAAAATAATTTTGCAATTAAATTTGCAGCATTGTCAGTAATCAATACTTTCGGGATATTGTACCTGGCAATGATTTCGTCATAAAATTTTTTCGATACTTTTGCGTCGGGCATTGCAGCACATGCCATATATTTTGAAAAATCATCCTGAAATGTTAGTATGTATTTATTTCCTGATACAGTTTCAGGTAATGAACCGACTATGTACATGTATACTTTATCAAAAGGCCTGCTTGGTGTATCTGTTACAACCATCGGCATTTTTGTGAGTTTTGAGCTTTTGTTAGTCTGACATTTGCCACACTTTTTAATGTACTCTTTTACATCTTTTTGCATCCCTGGCCATCTATATTGCTTCCGTATCCTCAGAAGTGTTTTTACTGCAACTTGATGCCCGCCTAGTGGTGTGCTATGAAAATCCCTTAGTATTATTTTTATTTCTTTAGGATCTTTCAGTATGACCACTGTTTTTTCAGTGTTGTTTTCAACCACCGTGT